>JAWRVZ010000034.1:5030000-5048747 GCA_037043235.1 Rhodeus uyekii
TTTGTCCGCCGCGGTCTGTTGTTTCTTGCGTCCTCCGACACGCTCGGAAATGTAGCTGAGCAGACAATATGCACAGTAGAGAATGTGTCATTAAAATCTATATATAAAAAGGCTTTTCCAGCCTATAAAGGCGAGGTGTTGTACAATGGCACTGGCATGTATGTTGCTTACTGATTAACAGCATGCAAACAGAGGTTTGTGGTGCCTTTTCCTTTTAAAAATGCTTTAAAATCAAAGCGGTTTTCTCTGTGATCCAATTATTCCTTTTGCAAAATCAGAGTAAAAAAAATATAAGCGCGTCAGTTGGTCCTCGCTGCAAAAAAATAAAATATAAAAAGCTACTCTCTCATGTGCTCCACCGCTTCTGATGCTGGTGCTTACAATTTAAGCGAGGGGGGGAAAGTGGAGCCTCTACTGGACTGCTGCATGACGTCACCCACCTCGACGGGAGTTCAAAAAACTGAAAGCCCTACGCGGCACTGGGCTCCTGCGCATGCGCGGTTCAGCTTGCGGATGACTTTGTTTTCCCCGTCGTTCGGTGGAAACTGATCCCGCTATGCAGCCATCTTGGCTCTTTCTGTCTGGCTCGCCGTAATTAAGCCTACATTTGGAATTGTTTTTGACTGGATTTTGGTTGCAGTTAAAAAAAAAAAGTTTTTCTTCAGCATCAATCAGATGCTTCATGATGGATGAAGAACAAAACAAAAAGTAAAACCTACTACTTATATAAATAGTCATGAAATGTCAATAAACAATCATTTAAAAACACAATTGTTATGGAATTGTGGTTGTTAGTTATTGATATATATAGTTTAGGTGCCTAGGATTGCCTTTTTGTTATTTTATTTTATATACATTTTAATCCACTGTTTTTCGTATAAATGCTGATAATTTTCAAAAACTGTACAGTTATTGATCGTTAAAAAAGCACACTAATCTGAAATTTAATTGACAGAGAGAGTAGCTGTTTCTTTTTCTTCTCTGTTTTCTTTGTTCATCTTCAGGTTCTTTTGTCTCTTTTCTTACACAAATGACATGGGTCCATCTAGTGGTCAATATAAATTATTGCATAATTGGTCTTATTTTCCAAAAAGTTATGTGCTCTCAATTCTCTTTTCATTAGTATAAGCTAGTAACGACCTAATGGGTGAAATACAATTTTATTCTAATTATAATGTGAAAAAAAATGAATTAGTAAAAATCAGTTCAAATAATACGTATCATGATTGTACAAGGGGAGTTTTTTTGTGAGTCTTTTTGTGCCTTCTTGCTTAAATTCACACGTCTTTTATCCCGGAGGAAGTTTATTAGATGTCACAGTCCAAGGAACAGATGAACACATCTCTGGAGTTATCTGAAGCTTGGAACATCCACCTCACTTAATAGCAGGAAAAAGAGTCATGAACTTTTGTTCCATTCACAGCCCAGACAGCTCAGATCATATGTCCCTGAACGTACAGTTTGCTTATATTGAATATATAACCAATATTTTCTTATCCAACTGTATTATTTATTTATTGAAATTATTTTATTTTTTTATATAAAATATACAGAATAATGTGTGAGAAGTGGAAATTTTAATTTTAATTTCTGGTGAAAGTATAAAAAACTTCAAATTGAATTAAACATGACAAATTGAATAATTATTAAATACCTTTAAATCTATGTTCTCTCTCTAAATTTGGAGGGTGATGATATTTTTCTTAAATATCAGAGATGTGGTTTAAAAATAAAAATAAAAGGAAACCTTTTTCCACATTCCTCACAGCAAATGTTGTCATTGTTAACTAAAACAAAACCCATTCTTGCTCATTTGAATTAAAAAAAAAATCTGTTAAAACAGCTGGTTTTTGTGTGGTAAGCTGACAGATTGTTGAGTAATGCAGTAAAATCAATGGGTGCTCACACTTATCCAGTTAGTTATTCCAAGTGGCATTGTATAGGTTGGACATTTTACATTAACGTACATTTACTTATTTTATTCTAAGAGTTTCATTTTTTAAATCACAAAACTAGCTGTTTTAACAGGTTGTTGTTATTGTATCTGTACTGCAAATATTAGATAAAAAAACTTAAAACTTATTTGCTCATTAATTGCTCAAAGAAGACGATACAATGGTCCCCACTGGGGTAAGTATAAAAGATTTTTGATATAATTCTTATTAATAATTATAGATATTTTTAAAGTGTCATTAATGTAAAATACTAAATAAACCTCTTTTTTTTACTATTTAAGACCAGTTCATTGATAACAATTGAGTAACCAAGACAAAGTGGACAAAGGAAAATACCAGTAAAAGAGATTATAGACAGGCATTTGCATATTTACTAATTTAATTGCCCATATTTTAATTGAAGATATGTCATAATATCGACAATGAGAATGCATGGGTGGGGCTTACCCCATCTTACGCCACCTTGTCCCAACCTACCCTACATAAATTATCCAATTTATTCCGCCAAAGCGTCCTGACCACTAGGTGGCGCTACACACCGGCCTATATCAGTCTCACTTTTCTCAACAGTCGGCCTCAAGGAAGAGTGCACATTTTATACATCTTATTTTAGTGCTTTTTGTTACACCCTCTCTAATAAATCCCACTGTTGTAAATTGAACAGATACCACACAGCTCTTGAAGATTTTACAGTTTCTCATTAAAGAAGGTCTAGTAGATCAAATGATGTCATGTGACATAACCTATGCTAAATTCAGTTTTTATCTTTGATTTTTGCCTCATTTAATTCTTTTAAACCACAGTTTTTAATATTGGTTAAATAACTTTACTGTCTTTTAACATCTGAGAAGCCGAATAATTGGGGGGATCCTACAGAAGAAAAAAAACTCTTCATCTGAATGACATCTGCAACTCATAGAGAGGTCGAGACAACAGACCCAGTCTGTGACGTGGGACATCCATTTTGGGAATATGTGGAGCCGGCAGATGTGGAAAGAGAACAGCATTCCGGCTATGTGGAGCATCTGGGAGTAGCATAGTAGGGATGTTTGGCCGTCCACGTGCCTCAACATGTATCTACCCTCATTTCCCATGCCTCGCTGGGAGAAAGGCTTGGGGGGTGGTGATAAAGCTCATTGTACATTGGGGTTTAAATCCAACAAGCTCTTCAACTGACACAGCATGACAACCATGCATGCTTAATGACCTCCTCCCCCCTAGGCATCTGTGACAATCTGTGCATTCAACTATCTCTGAAACTCACCCAGCACAAGATTTGGCTGCCAATTTGGGTAAAGGAACCTCTCTTTTCAGTTTCAAGTGAGCTATTAGATTTTTCATCTTGAGCCACTATGAATCTGCGGTTTGTTATGCCATCCTACATCAAAACATGTGGTCTCATCTCATCCAAGGTTTCATTAAAGGGAAAGTTCACACAAAATTCTGTCTTCATTTATCCACCCTCATGGTTTCCAAAGGCAATTTATTTCCCCCATACACACACACAAAAAAAGATATTAAGCAGGATGCTGATGCTGCTTTTTCCTTCAAATAAAAGTGAATGAAGACTAACGAAAATCCAACAAAATCCATCTTCACACTCTTTTCATGACAGTCATTATACACAGAAAACCTTTCTTTCCATAATAGCTCTGAAATGTTGAGATTTGAGTATGCACTTATTAAAATGTGGCATATTGTAATTAGGTATACTAGAACCAATAAAATATGACGTCAAATCTGGTATAAAACATTTTGACGTGACGTATTTGAAGAGCGTGAATGAGATTTAAAAGCAAAATGCAACAAACGAAGATAATCATGAATCAATAAACATCAGACTTCGAATTTACCATTTCAGGATACTAATCTTTTCTTCAGTATTGTGACGCACATCCCGTCGGATTTGCAAAAAAACAAATTGTAGGCCGTGGACTAATTTCAATCCATAGGTTGTTGACTGGATTTGCAGGGGCGAGGTTTAGGCGGTCTAAATGATTGTTTGAAGTCCTTTCCCTGGACATTTTGATTAAAAATTACGAGCTCAGAAGCAATACAAATTTTCTTTTTTGAACACATGCACACACACATTCTTTTTAAAACGCATGCATAAATGAATCATTCACAATATGATTTATAACATGCATTTAGAAAATAAATAGAGTGAATTTTCATTTCATGCCAACTTTAACAAAATGAAGTCATTAGCCTACTTAAAATACATTCGCTTTATTTCAGGTAATGGATGCACCTCACGCTCAGCAACTGACATGAAGATTGATGTGGATCAGTTAGCAGAATGGCTCTTGACTAGCAGCGGGGGAAAGAGATCTGTGTGTGTGTGTGTGTGTGTGTGGTGTTCTGTGAGGCCTAGCATGTTGTGTGGGGGTTGATTTGAGACAGTGCCAGCGTAAACAGTCCCAGACCACATGTTCTCTCAGGGCAAAGCGTCTGGCCACTCTCCAAGCACATCTGCACACAATCCCCTGCCTTCACCATCCACAGTGCTGAAGACTGAGCTGGTTACAACGTTGGGGGTGGGGGGGAATGGACTGCGTTCCCAGACTCCAGCAACCTGCTGCAGACAGTCAAGAGTACGAGAGACTGAATTGCAAAAGTCATGATTTATTGAATTGAATCACTCCCTGATGATTTGGTTCTTGTGTTATTTGGCGTGCATGCATCTGGCTTTGCTGCTTGTATGTATGTATGTATGTATGTATATGAAATGTGTTTCTAGCAAGGAAATGGACCTGAAAACGTGATGGCTCAGTAATAGCTCGTATTGCATTGCTGTGAGCTTTGCTTTCCGTTACCTTTGAGCGTCACCCAAATGTGTGAGAGCGCTATGAATAATTGGCAGCAATTGAGACCTTTTCTCTAGTGTGCGTTTGTGTTTGTGTATGCGTGTGAACATTGGGTAAATTACATCACACGTCTTGGACTGTGGGATGTCTGCTAGGCCAACATTACTCCTCTGGCCCTCAGCCTTGAGTGAAGATACATTGTTGCATAAATCAGGCCTGTGAATCTCCCAGCCCTGTGCTGCAGATGTCATCACTCAGAATGTGATTGCATTTGCCAATGGTGACACTGTAAAGATATCGTTGCGGTGTCCTGTTTGTGTTAAACAAAATATTTGCAACAAAATATGGACAAGCTAAAACGCTTGAACGTATGCGAACTGAAAACAATGTATTTCCTTCAAAGGAAGACATCCTAAATAGCAGGTAAGGAAGTGAGCAAGGCTTCCGCAGAGTGATAATTATTGCAAGGGCCATGCTGACAACACCTGAAGAATTCAAGGTATGCACAAACCCCCAAAATATTCCCAACCCCCATAAAGACTTCATCCTCCACCTCCCTCTGCAAGCCAAAGTCCTTCTCTCAGTGTCTGAACGTGAACATGATTTCATACTCACATGCTAAAAAGCTGTTAATTCATTGATATATTACTTCGCCATCATTTATTATATTGTTGTCATTTTAAATATATAGCATATTTATGCCAGAAACAGTGAATATGTGTGATTTACTACTTTTGCTCAAATAGTCATCCAGACTTTTGCAGTGCACAGACACAATCTGAAGAAAATATGTATCAAATTAATACATCTACTGTTTAAATGTTGATCTCAGTACAAGAGAGTAAAGACATTTAGAATCTTACAAACGATTTTTATTTCAAATGCTTTCTATCAACAAAGAGTCCTAAAAAATGTGTCACAGTCACCACAAAAATAATAAGCAGCACAACTGTTTTCAACATTGATAATTTGTTATATTGATAATTATGTTTATTGAGCACCAAATTAAGCGTATTGATTTCTGAAGTATCATTTGACATTGCAGACTAGAGTAAGACTGGAGCCATAACTAGACTAAATTACATCTTAAAATACAGGCCTAATTTTTTATGAGGTGTTTGTAAGTTTCTTTCTAATGTCAGATTTGTACTGTGAAAGGCCAGACTGTTTATCTTCTAGTTTACATAATCAATAGCTCAGTGCCCTTCATTTGTCCAGGAAAGCATACACGCTTGGAAACTCTTGTGTTTACAACCATATTTCCTGATGTTACCCGAGCTGAAATGAATTGCAGGACTAAACCGAAAAAATGGCAAACAATAAATCATTTCTGAATATAGATATGTACATTTCCAGTCCTGTTTTGATCCTAGAGACACACAACAAGGCTTTCATAATTAAAATACACAGAATGTGTAACTATGTCTCTACATATTAAATGCTGCACCAATACCATAAGAACGCAGCATGTAGCTTATATATCTAAACATAAAAAACCAAAATTCCCAAGTCCAATAGACAGCAAACTACAAGCAAAAAGATTTCATCCACAGTGGCCAAACAAAGAAATCAGACTTTTAAACAACTGTCCTCCCACATTAGCCACTTCAGATAAACACTGTCGGTTCCTCTGCAGTTCTGTGATGCTGGAGGAGATGATTAGTTGTGTATGACTGGGTTCTGCTGTGGGCTGACTCATGATCCTAAGTGTCTTTTGGGCTTTACTCACAGCATGGTGTTCTTTTGCCTACCATTCCATTCCTTTGTAAAATGGTTAAATGGCAGGTGTAATTGTAAATAATTCCCAATAAAAATGATAGTGAACTAAAAAAAATCATCCAAAGCGAACTATTATTAGAAAAAAAGTCAAGCATGAATGTCCAGTCCTAAACATATGCATCACACACTGGGCCATAAGCAGATCATGCGTAAACATAGGAAATTAGATCAATTTGGTAAAACGTAAAATTATTAAGTATGGACATTAGATTGTTACATCTAACAACATCTGTTACATCTCCTTCCCCAAAACATTTTTATTTACAATACAACATTCTATGGGAAAATTGAATCTATAATCCCATTAAGAATAAATTAGGCTTTTTTCACCATGTTCTGCACCCTAAATGTGGGGCACCAATCGCTTACACTTGCTAATGCTTTTACTGTGTGACACAAGAATATGCATGTGAATTACATTATCATATAAATGTCTAGCGGTTCCCAGAGGCGCATTTATGACCAGAAAATATCATATGTAATGCTTGTATTTGTGCAGCTGTGAAAATTCAGCATAGATTTCCAAGCAAGTTCAAGAAGAGGTCTTTCCTCCATTAGAATCCTTGTTCAAAAAAATAAGTTCATATGAAACCAGAACTCTTATTAGTCATAAGAGAGCATATGACTTTCGATACCATTTGAAATAGAAAAGCATGTACTATTTCTGCTTTTTATTCCTCTCTCTCTTTCTCTCTCTCTGTCTCTCTCTCTCTCTCTCTCTTTCTCTCTGTGTCTCAATCTCTTCCACAGACTCCAGGCTGAATGTCCCCGGTGACGTCAGCTGACTGTTTTGGCTGCACTAGGCGCTCCGGACACAGCGCTGCTGCTGCTGCTGCTGCTGTAAAAATGCTGCTCTCTGTGCCGCCAAGGACAGGAATCAACCCATATAACGGCTATACCAGCAGAACCAGTAAAAAGGTAAAGCCCCGCTCATATGCGCTAGCTTTAGACGTTCGGGCCGGCGGAAAACGCTCGTTTCTGTCGCTTATCTCTCTGTTGTGTGTGTCATTGCACGAGTGTGAGCTGCAGTGTCCTTGAAAGTGGAACCGTGAAAACACTGAAGAGTATCATCGCGCGATCGTGCCGGATAATATAGCGGTGTGGAGAAAGATACCAAAGTGAGCGTGTGTTAAAAAGTGGGCATCTGAATGTAGAATGATCTACTCTGTTGGCAGGCTGAGAAGTCACAGAGAACTGAACTTGCGTCCGAAATGTTCACGAATAGCTACTTATGTATAGGGATTCGTTGCAGTAAATCAGAATAGGGGACACTTATTTGGGATTCTCGAGGAAAAGGATTTGATGGGGAAAAAAGAAAATTAGTTTAACTTAAGTTTTACGTTGAGTCATTCGCCCCACCCCTATAAATCCCACTACTATGACGGGAAACGTTTAGCTTTCGGGTTGACTTTAACAGAAAGTCAGTGAATCCGACATGGGATGCGTTTGAATTAAATGCTATTTATTTTCGGGGAGACAAAGGTTAGAATGAAAAAATGTTATTATAACATGTTCATGACGCAGTTTATTTGTCAAAATGAACGCTTGTCCGGCTGGGCTGGGAAAGTGGTTTCGAATTCGTGCGGTGAATTATTAGAAAAAATGTTGTTGTTTTTTATTACCGATATGCTATTGTTTTGTTTTTATGATTAAATGTCTTCTTTCAGAAACGATTTTAAATTATAATTTAAAATCATTCTCATCATTAAAAACATAAAACGCAATATGAATATATTTATTAATGCTAACATTGTTTTTAAACTACTATTGTATTTCATTTTAATCTATTTTAGTTAAACATGCATTTTTTTTAAACTCAGAATGTTAGGTATTTATCACTTAAGAATGAATTGCTGCTGAGCTTGAGTATGCAAATGTAAGCAAATACTACATTAAGTAAGTTACTTTATCTGTGAATGCTGTTGTTGTTTTCTGCTGAACCTACAGTGATGCAATGACATTGTGTATAATACTATACTATTATTGTAAGACCCACTAAATGGTGGCACTATCAGTAGACTGATTTTGAAAAACCTGATGCAAATTTTTAAGAAATGTTGGTTAAACCATTCAGTCTCTACCTATATGTATATGTATATATATATATATATATACATTTATAGTTTTCTATGACTATAATATATTTTTAACATCGTGAGTGAATCAACCGTGCAGTACTCCATCTTTATCTTCTGTAATCCTCAATGCTTTTACAAGGTCATTATCATAGATGTATGACAATTAACATTGCAAAAATAAAATAAAAAATACGGCACAAAGCAGAGAAATACTATTTAACATGTTGATCGTTGTATTATTACCTGTTAACCTTTTACCAGGGAGAGTAGATGAATGGTAAGCAGTTTCTGACAGTGATATTGATATTAGGATATATGAAACTCATTAACAGTTTCATAAGTGTACACCCTGTGATCTGATCCAGCTTGGCTCTCTAAATGTTATTTCAGCTTCACGCCTTGATCACAACATAATCCAAGAACAAAGCATAGATGCAAGCAGTTGTCTGGCTCAGCTCACTGATTTTATGTCACCTTGCAGTTTATGAAGAAATAAGAGAAGACCACAACAATTGAGATTCACAGGTACATATTTAACCATAGACATCGACCCCATTGTCCTTTTTTATTAGAGTTAACCGTGGCCTTGATTTACTTTATGTGTTTCAAAATAAACATTTTACTTATAAGTCTTGCTCTAGAAAACATTGAACTAACCGACTCACTGCCACCAGCCCAGCCGCTGAGCAGCCAGGTGTCCGAGCCCATGGTGCATCTCTTCTCAATAACTCGCACAGCAGGTTGTGGTTACCGAGTGCTGAGGAAGGAAGTGGAGGTAGTAGCTAGAAAGGAAGAAGCTGTGTTGGGGCAGGTGAGATACATGTCTCTTGGCCATAAAGAAGACATCAACCATGAAAGGTTGTATGTTGCCATGGAATGGATTGATATTATGCCATTCATCACCTCAGGGATGCTGGTGACGATGGTAGACAGTTTTTGGAAGCAGTTTTAGAATTTAATTCAGGGCATCTGCTTGTAATGGAAAAATAACCTGGAGATGTCAGGTTGCTTCTTCACCTGCTGGAACGGACTGAATGTAACACTATTGGGTTTGAGTAGGGGCTATTGGCCAAAAGCCTGGAGGCAACCCTATCAGTTGAGTACGGATGGCTGTTGTTGCTGCCAACGTAAGCCAAAAAGGAGGATGACAGGTCCAGTTTGGACAACAATTTCAGACCCATGAGTTACTACTTGGAATATATTGGAAGTCCTGGCCATAGTGTGAAGCTGAGGGAGCCCTCTATATCGATTTTTGATGTAGCTATGTAAAAATGCAGAGGGAGAATGTCGTGTGTGGGTAAAACTAGTAAACAGTATTTCTGCAGTGGCACTGCAGTGTGGTCATTTCAGGGGACTTTTCATGCCATGAACGGAATGAAAAAGCTAATTAAAGCACTCTGGTCATTCGTATGCCAGTCAAATTTGGATTTTTGATTTGTCAGAAATACTGGTTAACCTATTGTAGCAAAATATGGTGTTCAGTAAAGAAGGAGGCGGGAACCAGTGGACATTCTACAACTTGAATTATGACTAAAACTCATCAACGCTAAAACAATACTCATTATCAATCACGCCATTGGCCTCACGCTGTTCTCAAGGCTCAATGCATCGTCCTGCTCGCCACACCTATGATGTTTGTTTTGAAATGCTGTGACCTTCCTGAACATGCCTGCAAAGTGTCGATACTCCACTTTGTTGTGGAAAGTGCATGCACATTTTCTATTACCATTATGGTGTTTGACATTCTTAAATAAGGCTGCTGCAGATCCCGGATTTTTTTTTTTTTTTGAATTTTGGTATGTCAGTTTCTTAACTACCCTCTCAGGGTATTTACATTTATGCAGTTGGTAGACACTTTTATCTGAACTGTACAATATGATTTGTTCATGCATGTTCGGTTTGCTGGAAATCTAACCCAAGATCTTAGCGCTCCTAGCAACATGCTCTGTTTGAGCTTCAGGAAAGTACACAGAAAAGATGCGCTTTTCCACATGCCTTCTGTTTAAAATGTTACAATACTATTGATAATATCCAGTTTATAAAAAAAATGACACGTATTTAAAAATGCAAACTTTACTCATGTTCAATGAATTTTTGTGTTTGGTGTGAATAAGCTCTGAAGAAAGTGCCATTTGGAACACTATTTCCACAGCTTGAGTGTCTATGAGTTATCAAGAAACATTAATTTTTTTTCCAGAATTTTTGGATAGTAAGAGTGTGCAGCTACTGGTCTCTAATTTCCTCCTTAAGTGCCCCAAAGTTAGATAGGCTTCCTAAGCCCTGCTTAGATAGGTCTGCTAAGCATTGCTGCACTGACTCACCCAACTGCTGTCAGCTCTGGTGGAATAAAATCCGCTGGAGAATGCCACTCTGTGGGGCGGCAAAATGTTGCAAAAATCATTTTTAAAAGTAAGAATATTTGAAGCTCATTAGAGTCTTCCAAATATTCTGTGACCTTTAAGGTAATGAAAAAGGCTTTTTTAGGTGAATGTTAAGTTGAGAGCTTTGAGATTTTTACTGAACATCCAGTGAGGAACAATGAGAACCGACTATGGTTCTCAGTTTCTGATCGTCGCTGTTGGGTCGAAACCTTGTACCTCCATGGAAAAAAAAATATTTTCTAAATAACGAAACACTGTGTTGTCATGGTTGATACTTGATATTAACATTCTACCAAAATCAAGCTAAAATGGAGTTACCAGGTTTTTGACCAACGAATGTCGGACATACGTACATGTTTTGTCCGTCACAGTGGGCACATTTGAGGCAGTAAGTCCATCACACTACCGTATGTTTTTATCTTATAAACTTACAATTTATAAAGTTTCATGAAGCACTTGTTTTTTTCTGTCATTTGGCCAAAATCTCATGTTATTAAAGATGAAGTGTTATTTCTGACAATTCTGGCTATGAATTGACGACTAATGCTAGACTAACACTCTTCTCCGCTCCTCAAATATTTTAAACATGAGCCTTGATTTATATTGTTTCTCGAGTAAAGAAAATGCTGTACTTATTCAAAGAACCTGTTCTTCATTGACCCTTGAGATGGTTAGAAAATTTGTGCAACTCATCATTTACAATAGGTGGAGTTATGAGGATTAACCGACAGTTTGAGGATCCAGTAGAATTAAAGCTCTCTTTAATTATTTTCATTGGTTAAATATTTGCAAAACCAGGAGACAGACGTAAAGGGTGACTAATATTAATCATTTATGAAAAACTATTTCAACACTTATGCTGAAAGATGAAGGCGTACAGTGCAAACATATATCAAGAATAATCTAAAGTACTAATAATAAACACAAAATTGGAAACTTTTTTAAAACTCTGTAAAGTTTTAAATCGTAACATTGTAAAGTTTTAAACTGTAACATTGTAAAATTTTCAGCAGATTGTGTGATTCTACATAAATATTTGAATCATTGAGTTGTGTAGATTCCTGGGAACAGAGTCTGCTTCTCTTGGAATCGCCAGAGAAATGTGTGTTCACTCACTCACACGCACGTACTTAGAAATTCTCCTTCACGGGACGGATCGCGGCTGAAACACACAGTTTTGAAAACCAAGCAGCCTAGACGGAGAGTCATTCCCCTCCTTCCTGCACTCTTGGCAGAGATGCAGATTGCTCAGATAAATGACCTAGAATTCCTGGAATTCCCATCTCAAACATTGTGCATGGATCCTGGGTTACTGGCTGTGGCAAATTTATTTGTTACATATATTTATTACCAAAAAAAATGTATCAGCCAAAAGATATACAGACAGAGAGGCTGAGAAATGTGTAATGCAATATGTAATCCTGATTTATGAGTGTAGCTTGAAAAGGGTGGAGAACTGAGGGATTTCTGAAGCGTCTTTGGGTGAAAAATTGCATATTTCAAAAGAATCACAATATACATGATTTCAAAACCATGTCTCAATTCTTTTCTCTGGGGAAATGGGAGCGAGGGACAAAAATCTGTATTCAGAAGTGCATTTTACCTCCTAATACCATATCAATATTTTTATTGCGGTGGCTAAAAGTGATGCATGGAAAAGGAATGGTTTGTGTATTTGTTTTTAATGCCCTTACAAGTTTGATTAAACCTTCAAAATATTAGAAAAATATATTTTAAATGTGCAGGGAAGAATATAAAACTAAACTTGTTAAAGGTATTTATCTGAAAATTATTTGGCAAAAAAAGGGGTAAACTAAAGCCACAGGTTTTTTTTACTATACAAATCAGAGCGTACATGAACTACAACATAATCAATAATAAGTATTTTGTTGGTTATCTCTTGTTTTGCTTGTGTTCATAATTTCTTTGTTTGACAGCCTGGCCAAAAACCGGCATGTATCATTTCGTTAACACAAAACAACTGACTACAAGCATATCTATGCAAATATGTCAAAACCTATAACACAGTCATTTGGATAAAGAGTGAAGATGTCATTTTTCTGACCGCTACTGTATATATGTTTTTAAATAATATTATATTTTGTCTTGATTTAACAAATGTACAGTCATTAGACTGCCATACCCCATACCTCATTTCAAACAGCAATCGCATATAAAATGAATGAAGTTACTTTCACTTGCTACTGCAGACCGAATCATGCTGCAATGTGTGCTTGTAGGTCATTAAATGTCCATTTTCCCCAGCAAAACCCAAAGCACACATCACAATACTATAACCTATGCAGGTTGGAGTGGTAGACAGACCATTTATTTCCATTCACAGTCACACCTGGTACCAGTCCTTTAGAGCCAGATCCCCTGCTAACTCTTCCGAGCTGCTTACTGCCTCCTGTGACCTCTATTTCTGCAAGCCTTCCCAAGAGTCTGCCCTAGTGGCACTGCAATGGAGTAATCAAGAGAGGTGCAAACCCCGCCATGCTCTCATTACCACACTGCGCATATCTATGGAAATGAAGAGGCGGCCTATACCCGCTTCCACTGCAGTGCTGTCCTCAAGTGCAAATAAGGGGAAACTCTCGGGTTTCATTATAGTGCAACTGAGATGTTCAAGGGCAGGTTTGCTGGTATTGATTAGTTGTTGACCAGGATTTGTTCTGCATTCAGGTACAATCTGAAGCAAACAGAGAAGTCGCAGCAGATGGAGCATGCGAGGATGGTCGTGATGCATGAATCATTGTCATCACAGTTGTGGACTCGGAGGAATGTCTTCACCAAATATATCACATGCTTTGCATGAGCAAGAATTAAAGCTGTAGGTTTAACAGATGTACTTGAATGGGATCTGTTTGTGTAGAGTCCATATTGGTCGTGAAAAGTCATGAGAGATATACAAGGCATGCAAATATAGTTAAACCAGCTCTTTTAAAATGCATAGCTAACTTTCCTCCCCAGAATGCAATCATAAAATTACCCATGATACAATTACACTTATTTTTGTAACATTGCTTTTTCAGTAGTTTTTAATGTGATATAATAATAAGACCTACTTGTTTGGAGTCAGCAAAGGATGTTTAGTTGTTTTTGAAAGAAATCTTTTTCTGTATTTACACTAAAAACAGTAATATGGTGAAATATTATTACAATTTAAAATAACTGTGTACTATTTGAATATATTTCAAAATATAATTAGTTTCTGTGATGGGAAAGCTGAATTGTCAGCAGCCAATTGTCATCAGTTTGTATATATATATATATATATATGTGTGTGTGTGTGTATGGATATGTGGTTTATGGGGACACAAATGTGTATAACGGCATGGTTATTACAACATAAACATGGTTTATCAGGACACTTCCTGTGTTCTCGTAAACCAAATGGCTTAAAAAACATACTAATGTGTTAATATAAAAAAAAAATGCAGAACGTTTTTTGTGATGGGTAGGGTTAGTGTAGAGGATAACACACAGTTACAGTTTTGTGTACTATTAAAAATTATTGCTGTCCCCGTAAACCACATATCCAAATATAATGAAAATAAATGTCATCAAAAATTACTTTTAGGGGTAGGGTTATTGTGTATACATATATATATGTACGGCAGTACTCGCTGCTCGTTGAGAAGCGTAAGAATGATATGTGCTTTCACTTCAGAGAGTGCTGCGCGGCGCTGTGAGAGAAGCGTCACTGACAGAGCGAACATATGGACCGCGATCCACGTGCAACGCAAACTCAGCGCATGCACAGTGAACTCGGTACATTCATTAGTCACGAAATAACCATGTGAAGTGGCGAATTTGTCCCTCTTTTGTGCTCGAGATATTAGGGTTCGGCGACATAAAAGAATTGACATTACCGAAAAGAAAATGCTAAGACAAATAGTGAGTTTGACGGTTCCACTTCAAAAACGTCGACATAATAGGATTGGCGAGTTAACCGAGAGTCGAGATAAGTGAACTCCACTGTATATGTAATAAATAAATAAATAAAATGAATCCACTTAGAAAGATGAATGCGCATATGTATTCTAAAGTAACCTTTTAGGTAAGAAAGGGGAGAATTTGGAAATCAGAAAATAATATGGCTTAATTTGAACATCACATCTATCTGGATTTATGTCATTGCGGGGAGGGGGGGGGATTTTTAGCATGTAGCGTTTACGTGGGTGAGACGGGTGTTGTTGGGTGTGCTGCACTGCTCAACCTTGAACAGCGTAGCAGGGCAGATGGGCTTAGTGGGGGGCAGTGGTTCAGTCATCTGTTTTCCCATGCAGAGGCAGAGTTAGCCGAGTAGAGCGGTCCTAATGAGACAGTGCTTTCTGACTGCACCAGCACATGAGAGGGATTAGCGCTCAACGCTAACAAGCTCAGATCTCAATTAGACAGCCTTCTATAACTAAGTTCAACCGGCTCAAGAGGAGAGCAAAAGACAAGAGCCCTATATATGACATAATGTTTGTGCAGGCACTTCTGAATGTGCCCCTCTCCCTTTTTTCCAACAGTCTCAGCCAAACCAGTGAACTTGTGGCATGTATTAAACTGGCCCATTGTTCCTTGTCTGAGATTTGATTTCACAGGCTTGACTAATGAAATACTTCATCCTTGCCTGCCCCTCTGACTGATGAGGAGTTAATTAGAAAACTAACAGAACCTCTCAGGAGAGGGAAAGCTCCAGGCTTTGGACACAACAACAACCAGAGTAATGTTCTTTTTCAGAACCTGCTTGTTTTTGTTAACAAAATTATTTTTTTAAAGGGATGGTTCACCTAAAAACATGAAAATTCTGTCATTAAACTCTTATCCTTATCTCTCCAAACCTGTACACCAGTTTGGTTCCGGACCTCGGCATAGTTCCATTTTATATTCCTATCCAGTTGGGAGTACTTTTGTTTTGTTTGGTAAATATTGGTAATAATTCTGGAAATGTATAACTTCCAAAAAAGTATTGTCTGGACCTCCAGTGGGAAGGAACTTTAATTGAATGCCCCTGCTGTACACCGTTCTTTTATTATAGTCCAAGTCTTTTGGAGCCTTATAATAGCTTTAACTTGAGAACAGAGTCATTGAGTTAATGAGAAATGGTTCAGTTGGATTCATGAATGAATCACTCTTTTGAGACGGTTACTTTCAATGAACTAATTGAACCAGTTCATGAATCCGACAAATGTTTTGTTTTTCAAACCATTGCAAAAGTTCACTGGAGGAAATACTAAATAATGATTTTAATTTTTTTCAGTTTATCACACAAAGCTTCAGGAAGAATTGGATTATAACACATAAATCGGAATTTTATGGATCTTCTATTAAATATTTCTTTTAGTGTGTAAAAGCATTAGATTTTTGCTTCTGTGTTGCATGGAAAAAATAAAATTATATAGTTTTGAAATGCCACCTGGGTGAGTTCTAATAACAGAGTTTTAATTTCTGAGTGAACTAATTCTTTAAAGGTTAAGTATGTGGGAAAATATTCCTGTTTATCTACAACGGCATTTTGATGTTGCAGTGTTTTGCTTTGCATGTGGCAAGACTGAGTCACTAAGTGTTAGAAAAATAGGAAAATGATTCACCCCGTCCAAGTCACAGGGCAAATTTGAACACTTTCATTTTAGAAAATGAAAGGAATGTTCTTTGGATCTTTAAGCTAATAGCGTTGTATTGTTTTTACAGCAGGCGTATGCTTCCTCCACCCAGCAGATGGCGCCACCCAGTCCCAACACCACCACCACCAGCAGCAGTAATGGAAGCATCAGTGCTGGAGACCAGCTGAGCAAAACCAACCTGTACATCCGTGGTCTCCATCCAGGAACCACAGACCAGGATCTGGTCAAACTCTGTCAACCGTGAGTGTCCTTTAGCGGCCCTGTGGAAATGAATGTAGGATTAGGCATGGTGAAGGCAAGTAAGGTCAGGTTCATAATCAGCAGTTCAAAAGGAGCTCAGGGTGTAGAAAACGGGTGAGCGGGAGAGAAAAACTGATTTGACCCTTGACGAAAAGGTCAGAAATGCAGCGCTGGCAGATCACGTTGAAATGAATTTGAATTACTGTTTTTGGATAGGCTTACGCTTCATCTTGATTTAGTAGATGTTGTGTAAATCACACATTTCTAGTCATTAAAAGATTTTGATATTTTTTTTAACGTTTTGGTGCTCGTTTTTCATTCTGCTATTGGTTATCATTCCATGTGTTTTGTTGGTTGGTAGGGGATTCATCTTTTGAAAACACTAGAAAGTGCTTTAAGAGGACATTTTAGTGGAATGTAATGACACAAACTCAACAGAGGTTTGGGTTTCTGAAAAAGATCTTTTTTTGTTGACCGACTGCAGTGTTTCCAACAGCCAGGCATGACGGTTCCCTCTCCTCGCCTCTTTCCCTGTCTGCGCCTCACTTCCTTTTAGGGTTGATAAGAGTGAGAAAGGGTTTGAAGAGAGATCATTGCTTTTGCTTCTCCCACCTAGATGTTCCAAAGTATACACAAAGACATATTAAATATGAAAAAAGTGGTTTTCATAATCACTGTCAATTT
The DNA here is from genome assembly GCA_037043235.1 of Rhodeus uyekii. Classification (NCBI taxonomy): domain Eukaryota; kingdom Metazoa; phylum Chordata; class Actinopteri; order Cypriniformes; family Acheilognathidae; genus Rhodeus; species Rhodeus uyekii. The sequence goes on from JAWRVZ010000034.1 coordinate 5,047,543, forward strand.
AAAATGATTATTTTTTGCTCAAAAGGTTAATACAGCTGTTTAAAAAAGGCTTTTTGTGATATTTATATTTATTTGTAAATCTGTCGGTATAACTATTGAATTACTTTTGGTAATTGAAAAGCTCAAATAGAATATTTCTCTCTTTTTTGTATCATGTTGCCAAATCAAAAGTAAAAAACTCAATGTCTTTGCCCAGTTTGATGTGATTTATGTTGGCTAATACAAATATGATGCATCTTCTTAAGCTTTATTGAGGTATATATTCCATTTTTAGAACAAAGTGCTCATTTATTTATTTAAGTTGTTGTAGAAAGAAAGTGCACAGATATGAGAAGAAGTGCTGGAGATTCAGAGAAACGTTTGAGATGAGGCTTGCCCAGCCCTACAGGAAACTCTGAGCCCAGGGGGAAAGGGAAAGACAAACAAGGGCAACAGCTGGGAGGGAGAGGAGACGAAAAGTTGTTGGTGATGGGGGTGGGGAGAAGCTGGAAGAGAGAAAGAGAAATTTGGGGGAGTGTGAGAAAGAGAGACTGAGCGAGAGACAGAGAGAGAGAGATAAGAGTTAGTTAAATATATCAGGTGTTTCTTAGCAGAGAAGCTGTTGGCAGAGGGGATGTTTGCTCAAGTAACTCCTGTTACCTTAATAGAAAGAGAAAGACCAGATCACAAGCCGAATGGTTTCAGAACACTAAACCTTGTTTTATGAAGTAAAAGCTATGGATAACACAAGCAAGAAGAATGATAAAATAAGCAATATCACAAGTGCAAGAATGCCGTTGATCTGAATATCAGTGGTTCAGACCAACAGAGCGATTACATATGCAATATACAAAAAGTTCATATTTAGTAACTTTGATTTTAAACACAATACTCGCAGTTGCTTTGTCTATTTCTAATCTACCAACTAAAATAGTTCTAAATGGAACAAAAGCAAATTAAACATTGTTCCTTAATGATTCTGAGATTTTTGACCAAATCAGTTGAGTGAATGATTTGTTGACTTGCTCATAAAGAATCACTTGTTTTGTTTCTGAATGAATTAGTAGAGTGAATGAATCGTTGTGTTCATTTAAATGAATTAGAGTAGCTGAAGTGTTGCACAAGTAAAAAAAGAAACCTTTTCTTGACTTTATTTTTAGTGCTAACTGCCTCAACAATGCTGCAACAAGGTCAATGTGACTGCTAGTTAATAGAGTCAGACTACA
>JAWRVZ010000035.1:4290000-4775000 GCA_037043235.1 Rhodeus uyekii
ATATGTTACGATCGAATGTGTTTACACGTGTGTTGTGACTGTGTTTAAGCTGTAAGCGATCATTGTGTTTGCAATTGTTGGAGAATATAATTAAAGATTTGTATCGAGAATCAAAGGTGTTTTTTATTGTATACTAGTAAATCTCTGCTGTTAGTTGATGCACATATGCCTTTTGTTGTTAGCAAACTTATACAGTGTAAGTACATTTTTATAGCATGCCGATCGCTTCATCAATATTGGCCATTTGGTTATCTTGAAGCTTTTTTGCAACCCCCGAGGCCGTCGACATAACCGGATTCCACTGTATTGTATTTAAGTTACATGGTCAAGAATGAAATTCGTCAGACAAACTTTGACAAACCTTTTTGCAGAGGTGCCTTGAAGAATTCTTCCATATATGTACACTTCATTTTTGACTTAAATTCCTGTATCACATGATCTGGTGTTTTTTCATTCCGATCTTCAATGGAAGTCAGACAGAGAGACATTATGAATGAAAGTCTGTTGTGTAACTGTAGCACAAATACAGTTTTTGAACAAAGTTTTCAGAGGCGGTATGTTGAATTAATCGTGTGCATTTTGTTTTCATTTTTGTGCAGTTTACATATGTGGAGTAATACAATGATCAAAGATGATACTGACCGTATAACGCAACACTCGTTCCCTCGACTTCATCCACAAACAGTATTATGACACATGAAGGGCAGTTTATGAACTTGCCATCCCAGAACAGTGCAAAAGTATTGTAATCTGCTCATACAGTGACACATTTGAAAGGGGAAATGATACAATGACAAATTATTCATCTTTTGATGTACAAAATAACTAAATAGTGATTAACATTATAAAAGCATCTCTGGGGAAAAAATTACCCAATCTCACAGTAAAACTGAACCATTTTATGAGGTGGTGATTTTGTGTGAATTCATACGATTTCTAGAATAAACAGTTGACAGCACCCACTGACTTTCATAGTAAGAAAATAAAAATACTATGGATGTCAATTGGTGTTTGGTAACCAATGTTCTTTAAATTATCTTCTTTTGTGTTCAACTGATGAAAGAAACTCATACAGGTTTGGAACAACATGGCGTAAGCAGATCATATGCCAAAAAGCAAATTAGTTACAAAGTACCATGAGATTGTGTTACATGAACCTTTATGTGATGTTGAACATGAATAATTGATGCTGATTTATTGTTTCAGTCTTATCAGATTGCACATTCATTCCTACCATTTCTGAACAGGAAAGGGTCCATCCCAGACCTGGCATGGTAGTCCCGTCTACTTATAAGACACTGTATGACATTGACATCTGCACTGTGGTGATATATATATAAAAAAAGGTAATACACTTGAAAAGTAATAGAACACTCCATATGTCAACGTACATGTGTGTGTGTATGCAAAGTTGTCCACTTACACACGATAGGATTTAGTCACCGTAATGCTGCCGTAAGGGTCTTTCTGGAAGTGAATCACATAGTTATCGAGGACCCTGAATTCATCAATATCCCTCTGATCCCATGCAGTTACTGCCACAAAATTCCAAGAGCCCATATACTGCAGGGGATTTAAAAAAATATATATTTTAATAAATATTGCAGTCAAAAAGTACTACTACATACTATAACATGACACTTTTTTTGTGCCATTTAAACTTTCCCAGTTATCTCAATGGCAAAGTGTCCCAATCAACCTGAATTCACTCCTAAGAAAACATTCAGTTTGTATGTCAAAATCGTAAATAATAAATTAAAATCTATTTATTACAATCAACTGTATTTTTTATATTTTGAAGTAACTTTCATTTTAATATAATTTTGATATTCTTTTTAAAATATTGCAATTAAGATTTCATTTATTATTTTTTTCATTTACCAATATTTATATTTTATTTCAGCTTTAGTTAAATTAACAGAATGTTTTTAATAGTTTTATTTATAGAGTGAGCAGGGCTAAAACACTTCCACACAGCATAACCAAACATAGAGCATTTACTATTTGCCATATCAACACTATATAGAGAAATAATTGTGAGAAATTTCAGGAATCACTGAACATCCATTTAACCAGGGCAAAAGTATGTTTCTTAAGTAAATTTTTCATTTCTGTTTTCTGTGTTTATTTAAAATGAGACAAATCTGAGATGGATCTAAATCAGGTGAGAGTTCTGTAATGCTTCTCTAACTAGCAAAGACACTAATCAGGTTTAAATCAGTTGCACAGATGAGGAACATTTCAACACTGCGTTAAAAGTTCACCGTTACCAGAACTACAGTTATATATGCACCTGGATTGATTAACTTGCATGAATTTCAATTGAGAAACAGGCGATTAAAGATGGAGAGGGAGAACTTGAAAATGTAAAGACATTTACAGCATCCGTACTGGCTACTGTAGTGGGATGCTGTGTGTGGAGGGAAGGCAGTGTTGTGCCATTCTTCTGACGTAAACAAGGAAATAACACTACTACTACGATAAGACAATATATTTGCACCAGATGTGTGAAAATCATTAAAAAAAAAAAAGTACTCTGAACCCCAAGTAGATTTACACAAACTGTGAAAGTAAGTGCTGGGTTAGGGGTAACCGGTCGCCCCCTGATGCTGCCACAAAGACGAGGCTGACTTTGGTGACATTACGGTACTTGTGCTGCAATGTTGAAGTCATTAACATACACAATTCATAGACATTTTATGTGCAACTAATCATTAAACCATTTTTCCACATGAATGAATGTAGGTAAAAAGACGTTTTCTTTAAATCTTCTTACCTGATCAGTATTAAAAATAGAAGTGGAGAGTGGGACTGGAAGAAGACATGGCATCATGACCTGCATCCCAGGATAAAGCAGACTGAATACTGAGCTAAAGGCAGCCCATACTGTGTTCGTAACCATGGCTGCATCAATTAATGCGATACACAATGAATGCTGATGTCTTCTAATGGACAGATGCTTAGATGGAGATGTTTTAATACTGTGCTCGAGGGGACTTTGTTAGCCTTTTTCTGTTTGTTATGTATTCTGATAATGGTTGATGTGTTTGCCTGGACAATGTGCAAATACACCTTGACCTGGACCACTGCCCACGCACCCTGCAGATAAATGTCAAAGCATTCAAATGGAGGACAATGTGACCGTGTAACAGTCTTCTCAATCTGAATGGTAAAAATACACAGATCTGGAGCAACGATTGCAAAATATAGCCTTGCCAGTTGTTTTGCATTCAAATTTTGCATAACATTAAAGCTGTTTGTTTGGTTTTTGTTGTTTTTTTTTTGGGGGGGGGGGGGGGGGTTACAGTTTGTTTAGATAAATTCATTAGAGGTTTATGTGGAAATTGTAAATGATGTTGTTAATACAGTGGAGTTCGGTTATGTCGACGGTCTAGGGGGTTTCAAAAAAGCGTCGAGATAACCGTTTAGCGAGATAACCAACACCAAATATGCCGATTTATTTGATGAAGTGATCGGCATGCTATAAAAATGTACATAGACTGTATGTTTGCTAACAACAAATTATGTGCACCAACTAACAGCAGAGATTTACCAGTATACAACAAAAAACACCTTTGATTCTCGATACAAACCTTTAATTATATTCTCCAACATTGCAAACACAATTTCGCCCACAGCGTAAACAATCATAACATATTCGTGAGGTCATCACGCTGTACTAGACTGCATACTTTCTTGTGTTCTGCCTGTCTAATGTGCTCTCAACAAATTCGGCTTCGTCCCGTCTTTTAATAACCTTCAATCCGTTCTTCAATTCGCAGCGGCGCTGAGCAGAGAGAGTGTCAGAACAGAAGCAGGGATGTGTTTGTGTGCGTGTGTGCACGTTGTGTGGCTGTACTAGATTGCATACTTTCTTGCGTTCTGTCTGTCTAACAAGTATGCACGCATATTATCCGCGGCTTTAACCAGCCTTGGAATTCAGGGTTTGAGTCCCACTCCTTCCTGTATTTTTGGGTGTACAGTTTTGACTGAGACATGATAAGCAAGGCAGCAAGTTAGCTTTTGTCACAGACAGGCGCACACACACAGTGGGCGAGAGTACATGACTGAGGCTGTGTGAGTCAAACAAACGCAGCGATTTATATTTGTGCAGTGATTTAATTATTTTTTAGACAAAGAAAATTTGACATCCCGTACTGCCATTGCGTAATCAGCCAGCGGCGGCTTGCCGGACATGCGAGATTCATTTGCACGTGGAGGAGTGAAGATCTGCTCTGCCTGCATCTGGGCGGATCTGCTGTGTGCAACGCGAACTCAGCGCATACGCAGTGAACTCTCAGTCACGAGATAACCATGTGAAGTGGAGTATATGTCCCTCGTTTTTGCTCGAGATACTAGGATTCGGCAACATAACAGAATCGACATAATCCACAAGAAAATAAGGCAAATAAGGAGTTTGGCGATTCCACTTCAAAAACGTCGACATAATAGTGTTGGCGAGTGTCGTGGAAATATCTTTCCTAGTTCGTCTTATATGGTGTCTGCCTAGGCCGCCGAGCTGATCTTTGAAAAACAACTCTCCTTACCAAATGTTGGGGTTGAGCCTCAGACTTCGTCTGGGGATGATCAGTCAGTTGTCCCAACTTCAACGGTCATCAGCTTAGCAATCCCATACCTCGTCGCCAGTTTGTTGTGGAAATGTATGTATCTTATGGGATCAATAAATTCAGAGAGATCTTGAAAGGTATAACAGTCGGTTTATTCTTGCAAGAAGGCATTCACACACAGAGCGCGTCTGTCCTGTCTCAGGCAGCTTATATCTCTTTCAAAAGTTACATGAGTAACATGTAACAACATCAAAACAGTCTAAGTTAGTGCACACAGTTCTGTTAATTTCTCAGCTGCACGTACTAGATGTTTTCCTGTTGGCAAATACACACACATACTTCTTTTATTGAAACATCATCAGAAACTCTGAACATATAATTCTCTGTTTCGGCCTAAACTTTAATTATTTACTAATAAAAGTTGTCAAGCAAGCTAGATAGGAATATGTATAGTAAAGATAAAATTTTCCATCACACAAGTTAACCGTGACTGGAGATAAATGAACTCCACTGTATATTTTTTACAAAAATGACCTTTGATAGGTGCCTGCTGCAGAAAATTAAAAGAATATTACAGTAAAATAACTACTGATGCCACTGTGTCTAAGCAGCTTCTTTGATGCTTTTTTAAAATCTCGTTCACCATTTAAACAGAGACGATTCAAAGACCAAATGTCTTTCTAGTGTCACATATTGTGAAGAGTAAATTCTTTGTACCAGGAATATTTAGTAAAAGCTTTTAAACCGACACCTCACAAATTATGTATAAAATATTATACAAATATTATGTATAAAATATTATATAAATTAAATTATTAGTCCAGGGTTATTCTTAACTCTGGGTAAGCTTAATATTGGGTCATCATGTTGCATGTTTCTCATTAACATTCAACATTATTGTTGGTTATTTGTAAACCGTTCGTTAAGGTTGTTATTTGCACATTTATGAAGTTGATAAGACAGATTGGACAGAAGTATACAAATAAGCAAGCCAGTACATTTGGGTCACTTATCTCTCTGTTATCTCATGAATAAAATAAACTGACAACATCACGCGATTTCAGCAAATTAGACTTTGTTATATCAAGTTAACATTTGAAGCTAGGGGAGTTGATCCCACGTACTAACTAATCCAAATGCAGTGTTGATTCTTCTTTTCAATGAACTATAACAACACTTAAAAAAGCTTCTACTGTATACCAATTTATCTGGGTCAGTGTTTTAATAAAAAAAAAATACTCCATGTTCTCCATCTCATGATTTTCCTTGTATAGGGTTTAGCAAGTGTATTTTTTCACTCTTTTGGATTCAACAAAAATCACATGTGTATTTTTTTGGTATCTATAAACTCTAACATATTAGTATTATAAGAAGCTTGACGGTTATTCCCTTTAAACACCCAATCCAATTTTTTTCCTACTATCCTGCTTGAGTACAATCAATGATTCAATCAATACATTTTTATTTATATAGCGCCTTACAACAGCCAAAAGGTGCACAAGACGCTTTCAAAAACAAGCATCAAACGACAACATAAAGACAACAAAGTAAAGAAAAGGGATCAGAATCAAGTCCAACGCTATATGTTGAAAACTTGATTAAAAAAGTGGGTTTTCAGCTGTGTTTTGACACTAAATGACCGGCCTTATACCTTTATGTCAGGGTAACCAGAGACATATGTTCAGAGGAATAGTGTTCTGGCTGGCTGATAGATTTCTACTAGTTCAGGGAGGTATACTGGGGCCAAACCATGGATGGCCTTGAACACAAACAACAGGAATTTATTCTAAACTTTAACCCCAAACTGCACTGGGAGCCAGTGAAGCGAGCGGTGGAAAAGGGTGATGTGTGACTGTTTAGATTTATTAGAGAGAAGACGTGCAGCTGTGTTTTGTACCAGTTGAAGGCGACTGATGAGTGATATATTTAGTCCAGTGTAGGGGGCATTACAGTAGTCGATCCTCGAGCTGATGAAAGCATGAATTGCTTTCTCAAGGTCGGCTCTGGTCAAATATTTTTTGTCCTTACTAAGAAGTCTTAGCTGGTAAAAACTCGCCTTCACTACTGCACCAATCTGTTTATCATAATGCAAGTTTTTGTCCAAAATAACACCCAGTTTACGCACAGACGTGTCATGGGACCAAAGCTAAAAACACTGTTGAATGAATCCGGGCTGAACAGGATGTACTCAGTCTTTTCTTCATTTAAGGAAATTCTGGGAAAGCCACTGTTTGATGTCCTGAAGACAATTATGGAGAGGATCTAGTGCCGAACGATTACTCAGAATCACAGGGAGGTAGATCTGGAGGTCGTCAGCATAGAAATGAAAATGAACGTTATGTCTGGAGAGGAGTTGACCAAGTTGCAGTATGTAGCGTGAAAACAAAATGGGCCAAAGAATAGAACCCTGTGGTACTCCAGATGACATAGGGGCAACTGAGGAGCAAAAGTAATTGAGCATTACTGAAAAAGTTCTATTAGTGAGGTATGAGGAGAACCAATTCAGCACCTCTTTCTGCAGACCAGAAACATGTTGAAGACGAGAGATGACAATTGCATGATCCACAGTGTCAAATGCAGCAGTAAGGTCCAGTAAAGCCAGAACCAGAGTTTTTTCTGTCCAGTGCTTCAAGAATGTCATTATGCACCCTCAGTAACGCAGATTCAGTGCTATGCCTGGTCCTGAAACCAGACTGGAATGTATCACCAATACTGTGCAATTGCAGATGAGCCTGGAGCTGGGCGTAAACAAGCTTCTCCATCAGCTTTGACAGAAATGACAGGTGAAAGATAGGGCGGAAGTTTGATAGTATGGAGGGGTCAAGGTTGGGTTTCTTAAGCAACGGTCTAATAATGTAGAAACAGTACCCAAAATAAAACAGCTGTTTATGAAGGAGACAAGGCAGGGGCCAATGATGTCAACAGCCTCCTTCAAAATCCTTGCACGAACAGCGTCTAAAGGGCAGGTGGTAGACTTCAACTTAAACTTCAAATTCCAGGACGGTGGCTATTGCTGTTGATGAGATAGGAGAGGCATTGTCTCTCTGATATGTTGCCAGACTGTCTCTAAACATCTCCAACGACACCTGCAACCTATCCTTCTTCCATTTTCGCTCAATCTGTCTACATCGCCGCCTAAGGGACCTAGTTGTTTCATTGAGCCAGGGGTCCAGAGGACCATTAGTCGACTTCACCTTAAAGGGTGCAACAGAGTCCATAATCTGGGAGCAGATGGTGTTGAAGGAAGAAATTAAAAGGTCTGGGCAAAAATGACAAATCATGGTAAAGTTTCCCTCCAAAGGAACAACTTATTGGCTCACTCAGCTCCAGAGGGTGTGGCATCTTCAAATGTTAAAAGATCACTGATCACAAGATCACCAAGGGTTTTCCTGATTCTGAGAAATTCTGATAAGATGATGGTGCTGAGCTTCAGTGGAATTAATGAAGTCTAATTTTTCTACTTTAAAAAAAAAAAAAAAAAAAAATTTTTTTTTTATATATATATATATATATATATATATATATATATATATATATATATATATATATATATATATATATAAAAAAAATGTATTTATTTTTTTTTTTTTAAGTTTATTTAAATATACAATATATATAAATAAACAAATGAACGAATGGTATGCGGTACATAACAGGTGTTCCGAGATTTTCAGTTGTTGTGATTTTGTTTTAGTGGGAGGAGCTTCTATGAATATTCATGACTTTCCTGGACACGCACATTGAACTGAGAATTTTAGTTTACTCTCCTCGTTTCTAAGCAGGTTTAATTGATTTTTTAAAAAAAAGGTAAATACAGTTTCAGCGTGAATCTGAAATAGGCTGCAAAGGTCTGTGTTTCCATAACAGTGTATAATGATTTTATTAGTTTGCACAGCACAGCTAGAATTTGTTCTTCCTTTGTACCTTGTGATCATTTAAAATCTTTTATTAGTTGTTTTCATTTGAATACATCACTGACAGTAACAACTGAAATAATCCCGTTTAAATAAATCATATATGATGCGTTTAACCAGTGCCCTCTCATCCGGCCCGCGGAGACCTTTTTGTCTACGGAAAAAAAATCCATAATTTTACGTGTATCCTACCAAGATCAGCCGCCACTTACGTGGACGTGATGTTTTTGCAGAATTAAAATAGAGGCGGGCAGTAGTGCGTTCACTTCCGAGATCGGGAACGAGACGTTGCAATGAAATGCATTTGGGAAATCCTCCCTTTCACGTAATTTCCGAAAGCTTATAGGATAACGCCAGTTGACAACTGGCCAATCGTAGCGCGATGCAGATCTGGCAGACAGACAGTTTAAACAGCATAAGCGTGACGCGTCAGAATATTTCCTTCACACTTCTCTAAACAGAAAATGGAAAAATAACTGAGGTTACGATAGTAAATGGAGACGTTTTCCAACGGATCACTACATTAGAAAACCTTATTTGCTGCTTGTTTCTACTTCTGGTTCTACATTACCGTCAATGAGACTATATACCGTTTTTTCCCCACATATAAGCCGGAGACGAATGTCTTTTGCACCCTCATACAGCTCGCGGGTGTGATACATAAAATGTATAAAAATGTTATATATAAACATATAAAATGTGTGATTTAGCCCGCAGGACTGGTGTTTTTTCCCCCGTTTTTGCCTAAGGAAGACATTCTTAAATGCCAAAACTTTTGCATCAATGTACCTTTTGACAATCAAACTTGTCCGATGATAATCTCAGGTCACTGTTGATGTTAGGGAATCAAATCTAAAGCCAGAAATGTCTGCTATTTTGGCATCCAGGAAACAATTTCACAATTCCCACTAATACAGGTGTCCATGTGTAGTGTATCAGTGTGAGTGTGTTATTAAGTAATAACTGAATAAAATAATATTAAATAAATAATTAAAAAAACAACATCCATGTTTTGATTCTTTTTTTATTTGGACCTCGAGTGTGTAGTCGGCCTCTGAACTGCTGTTTCACAGTTAATGCAGCCCTCGGGCTGAAAAGTTTGGTGACCCCTGTGTTTAACTCACCCTGTCCTGTTCAACATTTTCCATGTCCTATCTATCTATCACTTTAAGGCATTTTTGCTGAAAAAAAACACAACTTCCACAACATGTAAATAAATTACCCATTTAGAACATATGAAGCAGCAAGTGTTAAAAGAAAAAGACTAGATGTATTGGCCGAGAATCAAACCCGGGTCTCCCGTGTGAGAATTGTTTAGCTAAACAGCCCTAAACCATTTCCCATTCATTTTCAATGGTAGTGCTAAACCACTACGGATGCAATATTCTTTTCGCCACTAATGCTCTCGTGTCGCTCTTCCGTGTTTTGTCACCACTTTAATGCATTCTTGTTGAAAAAAGCAACAACTGCCTCAACAATATACAACCTATTTAGATCATATCAAGTCGCATTTGTACTGATATTTAAGGTACTAACAAGTATTCCCTTAAACCTAAAATACTATATTCTTTTATTGATATATCAAAATGCTGAAGAAAGTGCTCTTCTTCCAAGGGAAAATCTGTGTCCCACAAGGGATCACTCGGATTTCTCCTCCAGTAGTTGTCTAAAGGATGCATTTGCTGGGTATCTAACTCGGACCTATTTAGAAAACATGAAGGGGTGCGTGCAAAAAAAAGAAAAATTTTGATCCACTGGCTAGGGATGAAATCTGGACCAATTTAGAAAATATGATGATGTATATGTAAAAAGAAAAACATTGATGCATTGGCCGGGAATCGAACCCGGGCCTCCCGCGTGGCAGGCGAGAATTCTACCACTGAACCACCAATGCGTGGAAGCTCAGATTTCGGCCGTTACTGAGGTGGTCCATACATGCATTCGTAAACTAATGTAATGAAAGCAAGTCGATTAGAGTTAAGAAACTGAGTTTGACAACATTTTAAACGAGATAAATGAGGGCCCGAAAAACACAGGGCAGTAGCCGAGCTCAGGGGTTAGCTAAACAGCCGTAAACCATTTCCCTTCCATTTTCAATGGTAGAGCCAAACCGGTATTGATGCAATATACTTTTGGCCACTAATGCTCTTGTGGCGCTGTGTCACCACAGGGTGGTTTGAAGAGATCATTCTCATCTGACTGGAAGAGTGAAAACACAGCACTGTTTGTCTATTCAGACGTTTTCAAATCAACTCACAAATGCATTTATTATTTAAAAGAAATAATGTTTTTTGTTTATTATAAAAAATAAAAGCATTTCTCATTTATTGATTGGTTAAGATATATAGTAATGTATAATAATTCACTAACAAATCACAAATTATAAAATTCTATGCAAAAAAAAAAGAGAAGGTAACTTTATATTAGGTGTCCTTAAATACTATGTACTTGCATCTACAAACAGGTCGTCGCCTTACTTGACAGACATTTAGAATTATGGATATGGGTCAAAGCAAGGGAATCATTCCAAGGTGGTTGGAATTTAACATAAAACCCTAAATGTTAAAAATGGCTTCTAAAGATATCATCACAAAATTAAATATAAGACTGCGTGAATGATTATTCTAGACAAGAGATTTTCATCAAGACAAGAACAAAATATTGTCTGATGTCACCAGACAGCAAAACTTACTTTATAACCATCTGAAAGGAGTTAAAGGTGAAACCTCCAATCACCCACATCAGCTTCCCATGAACCACTGCTTTAGGAGTAGGCCGGCCTAATGACTGTCCATCAAGCTTCATGTTGCAGAATCCAGTGTGGTTTAGTCAAAGGAAATTTTAAAGAACAATCTGCACCTGAGATGGGAGAAAAGTGTCAAATAAGAAACAAGAGCAAATTAAACTACAAAAAAAGTTTCACAGGAACTGTGTGTCATAAACTCAGGTTTAAGATTTGATATTTTTAACCTATAACATGGTTAAGAACTCAAACATCTCAACCACACATGCATCTTACTTTGAATTTCAAATGCTTTGACAACATCATACCCCTGAAAACAAATCAAGATTGCTTGTGGAAAAAAGGCTGAATAAATGGTTATAAAACAAATGGTGATACTAAAAAAAAGTAAGTAAACACAAAAACACTGAGGTCAAAATTTGTCCTTGAAGCAACTGTTGAAGGACAGATCGAAAAACAAATGGCACAACACTGCCACCTAGTGGTTTTTAAAAACCTTCCTAAACAGCTTTGTAACTGAGCTGCGTATACATTTTGACGCTTAAATTATGTATTTGTCAAATCATTTCTGAGGCGGCCAAAATCAAAATGAAAAAGAAAAAAAAGCTCTGTATGAACTTGAATGAATTCTTACTTCCCCTCCTCTTACTTTTCCTATTTTTCCATTATTCTCTTAAATTCACAAAACAGTTTAAAAATGACATCGGTATCATTTAATTTTGCCTATATAACAAACTATTCCTATCGTTTTCTTTTTTTACATTTGATGGACGGTTTTATCCAAAGCGACTTAAACCTACATTGTACTATAGATAGACATTGACATTCTAATCAGTATTGCTTTCCCCGAGGATCGAACCCATAACGTTTGTGTTGCCAGCGCCATTCTCAACGATTTGAGATACAGGAAAACCTTTCAATCTTATTTAACGACTGTTCCCCTTCCCTCCAATTAATGACGCACACAGAGACATTGTCTTTTCTTTTAACGTCTGAGGTATACATAAATTATACATCAAGTGGAAAACACTACAGACATAAATAACTAGGATAAGAAAAACATAAAATGAACAGTCACTTTCCATAATGCTTAATAATAATAATAATAATTCATTACATTTATATAGCGCTTTATCAAAGTCTCTCAAAGGTTAAGGTAATTCACTGCATTACATCCATTTAGCATCTAATGCTACATTAGCAGCACCTGCATTTCACCACAAGTGACACGAGGCACATTAACAACTACTCAAAAGTGTTTTCGGACATATAAACCCTTCCAACGAGTTACACATTTGTTGATATCACCAAGACGTTTACATTTGAATAACTCATATTAAACACTTTTTAATTACTTTTTTTTTTTTACCCAATTAACGGGAGAGGAGAAAAGCGCTCACCTGCAACAGTATCAACCATTTTCTGCTGAACCACGGTGCAAAAATCAGTTAAAATGTAATTTAATGCACAAAATTAACGTTTCACTTTTACATTTTTTTAAATTATATTTATTTAAACAGTCAAGTATACAAGGTGGGAGGGGGCTTTACCTTGACTAGGCCTGAGCACAGATTGTAGGATTTTGATCTTTCCCAGGAGAAAAATGGCGTCAATCGTGGCGATTTCTGTGGCCGTGGCTCCTAAACGATGGTAATGCATCGCACAGTGAGAGATGTTCAAAGACGGCTGTTGTGCTGCGATAATTTCCTGACAGTGTCAGAAATGTGGCATGATTGTAACATGACGACCTCCGTCCACTGACTAGACAAAAAAATGCTGCCACATGAAACGGCATAAAACTTCTAACTACTGTACTGTACTTACCTCAATCTCCACTTGCAAAATTGGCCTGCTAAAGCTCTTTTCTTTCTTTTGATTTGAGTGGTGATTGTTAAGTGAGAATTATCAAAGACGATATCTAAGATCAGCGTCGATGCATTGCAGACACCTGAGACATGGTGGCAGGGATTTGACTCAAAAGAGTCGATTCCTCAACTATGAATAGCCCTAGTTGTAGTTGAATCACTCACTTGTTCACTTATTAAGTTGGCTTGAGAAAGCCAACTTAGTGATATTGTATCTAAACTTATTATTATTATTATTATTCTTCTTACCTAAAATTCTCAATGCATCTCCTCCTAGAGCTTTAAAGCTACAACCACTAAACTCTGCTCAGACTTCAGACCTGTTCTGACTTGAGTTGCTATCCCTTTTCAGACTGATCAGACTTATGATTTTTGATAAAACTGAAGATTAAAGTCATAAAATCTCCATAGACTTTCACTAATGAAGTGAAAACTGAATTTTAGATAGAGCGTCCACTCCATCTGTTGGTAACATCACAACATTACACCTGATATATAATACATTTCAATACAGTATGTGTGAACATGTCCATTCCAATGGGCATGCATTTTATTTTTTTAAATCCTGAAAAAAAACTTGCAGGTCTACAATCGATTTTTTACTTTAATTAGTAAGTTAAATCTCTCTATTTTACATTCATAATATCACAAAATTACACCCCTGTCAGTGAGAGCACTGAAGTTTGAACGAATCAGAGCGCTGCAATTCAAAGCCTCAAAGCTTTTCAAAGACGCCATTACTGCTGGAGAGAGAGATCATAATCTCCTAAAATAGATTTATGTGAGAGAGTTTATGATCAAACGGAAATTGTTTCCGATTATCAAGTAACCACTGCAGCGTGTTTCCTTGAAGATTTATGCACTTATATGGCCAAATTCTGACTCTCATTCGTCTTTACTCGGCAAAGGATTTTCGCTGTTGAGCACTATGATACTATAGGAAAGGTAAGTGAAGTTTAAACGCGCGTCCTCCTGGACTCGCGCCAAAGCATAACCGTCTAATCGCCTAAGTTTATTTATAGCGCTCATTTATGTACTTTATTGCCGAATTCTGACTCTCGCTCGTGTTTGCACGGGGAAGACACATGTAAACGGCTTCCCTGAGCAGAGCGCGCTGACTCTCTTCAAATGCAGCGTCTAACAGTCAAAGTTATTTATAACTAATTCTCGAGTATATAGTTACATTGTGTTAATTCTTTTATCTGCTTTTAACTAAAGTCTGACTCCTGTTCTCGAGTTCAAACGCGTTTCCTGAGCAGATTCGCTGATAGATCGATGTTTTGTGAACACTTAAACAATAAATGAAATAAGGTATTTAAAAGGATGCAAAAACGATGGCAGATCGCTTCAAACTGTAAACTGCTTGAGTTAAAAAAAACTGCATTACTCTGCTGCATTACATGAGCAGGAATTATTTTAAAAATACTAATATTTAAGTTATTTTGTTTCCCATGGAGGAAGGCTTTATACAAATATTACATTGCGTTGATTCATTTATCTGCTATAATTGCCGTGTTGAACTGAAGTCTGACATGGCAGATCAATTCAATCTGAAAACTGCTTGAGATTAGAAAAAACAGCATTACTCTCCTCATTGTACTTTAGCAGGAATTATTTAAGAAATACTAATATTTAAGTTATTTTATTTCACATGAAGAAAGGCTTTATACACACACACACACATACATATATATATATATACATATACATATATATATATATATATATACACACACATACATATCTATCTATACACACATTTATATAGTAAATAAATGTATAAAGGGCTCCATATATATGCAGTGTAACTGCAGTCTGTTTAGAAAGTGGTAAGACTATATTAATAATGCTTAATTACATCTTTAAAATAGAAATAAAACAAAGTATTCACATTAGTGAAAACTGACCGTTAAAAGCCAAGGTTGTAATTAAACCGTAAACATTTTTATAAACTAATTGCAATTTTCAACACTTTGGGGATCAAAAAGCATTGTTATTTATTTTTTGGTATTTCGTTACAACACCGATGATCCCTCATGATGAAAAAACTCCATGTATGTTCCCTAGATGCCATTTTGTGCACTAACCAAGTATTGCAACACTTCTGTAATCAATTAATTATTTACTCATGTTTATTACCAATGTAAATGTTGTTTATTTTAGATTAATATTTAATATTCATTATTATTCTTTGATATTTCAGACCACTCACTGTTCAGCTGAATCATCAATAACCTCCAGTCTCTGCGTCAACTGACTCTTGTGTTCTTTAAAACATTAAATCTCACTAGTGACTTGTTAAATAACATTCATTCTCGTCAGTGACATGTTAACTCATGTTAAGGCCCCGTCCACACGGAGACGCGGATCACTGCATCCGCACACATTTCTTATCGGATTGGCGTTCCGTCCACACTGATCCGGCGATTTGGGAGACTGAATCCGCTCTCTTTTGATACCGGGTCCTAAAGTGGATAGATCTGAATCCGACACCCTTGCGGACTCGTGTGGACGGCCAATCCGTATATTTTTTTGTTTACCGATGATGTCATCACATCACGTGTCGGCTGCGTCACAGTAACAGCAACAGTGTTGCCAGATTGTACTGAAGATTCCAGCGCAGCTACAGCTTAAAACCCTCCAATTTAAAAAAATACCAGCCCAAAGTGCGTACTCTTATAAATAATGAAAAATATTGAGCGATTTTATGCATCAAAAACCATCCCAAATTTGATCAACCAGCCCAATGCATTTTTTCCCGATCGGACGTGACAAAAAGGTAACTAGCAATCTGGCAACACTGAACAGCAACAACAATGCGCATGCTCAAGGTCGTCTTCTCTGTGTATAGTGTATTATCTGTGGCAGAATTACAGCGCCCCATACTGGTCTGGCATATAAACTACACCGGATTCAGTCGGTTTCAGTGGTATCGTGTGGACGCTGATATTTTTTTTTGAACGAGGAAAAAAAAGATCGGATAGGGAACGCGCCGGCATCGTGTGGACGTGGCCTAAATCTCACAAGCGACCTACGAATTAACAAATCTCACTAGCGACATGTTAGTTCACAATAAATGTCAATAGCGTCTTGTTAATTAACGTTAAATCTTGCTAGCAACATGCTAGATCACGCAAATTCTCACTAGTGACATGCTAGATCATGCTAAATCTTGATAGCAACTTGTTAATTAACAATAAATCTTGCTACCAATATGCTAATTCAGCTAATTCTTGCCAGCAACATGCTTATTTATGTTAAATGTTGCTAATGACTTCGGAATTCATACTAAATCTTGCTATCAACAAGATAATTAACATTAAATCTTGCTAGCAAAATTGATCATTAATTGATTAAAGATTAAATTATGATCAAAGAACATAACGACACCTTAGTAACTGCCTAGAAACAACGCAAAGCAATAACTAACAAGTGTATATATGCTCAAGATCTAATTCTTTCCATCTATCTATCTGTAAACTTAAACAACTTGTTAAGCTTTTACAAATAAATTTAACTTTCACAATAGGCTTTCTCAAGCCAACTGAAGTTTATATCATAAACTTCCTCTATCTAGTTCTCTAATAATCCCTTAAACAAAAAACAAACATCAATAAGTGCACATTATTGTATGCATTGTATTTATTATTTGTAGTGTCTACTCAACAAGCAGTTATCTCTAAATGTACCTAATTTGGACAGTCACATTAAATCCTGCATCCCTTTTGTTTCAATAAAGGGAATTTAAGACTTTAGCTGGAGAAAAATAATACATTTACGAAAAAAGTGGAATCGAACACCCCTACCAAGGGGATATTGGCTGGTTTTGTCACCCAAATCATACTAGATTGCTGTTCTTTTCATTGTATGAAACTGTATTCCCTCAGCAATGTCAGTTCCCGTCAAGACACATCACCTTTTCTGTTATTTAAGATAGCGTGTGCTATTGTATAGATCACATCAGATCGCATGGAATTAACAAAGTAGACATCAGGCCATCATCCGTCCTCACTATAAAATTTGTCACTTGATTGTCACACAGGGCAAGTCTGACATCTGACCTTTTTTGACCTTTTGACCATGACTGTAGCAGAGAAGTAGGTAAACTCAGACTAAGTCAGTATGAATAAGAGTATATTCATAACGTTAGGTTTGGGGCTGACAAATGCATTTACTTACAGGTGTGAGTCTCGAAGTGTCCTGTTCACAGAGCAACTTACAGTATCCTCTCAAATACTGTCTATATAAATGTCCAACAGGAGTCAAACCTGTATTCTCTTACTAGTAACCATGAAAGCTGGTAACACACAGTGAACACATAGAATAGAACGTGCATTGTGTCACTCTTGTAAACATCTGAACTGTGTGTGAACATATCAGTATCAAGGACTCAAATCCAGGACTGACAACCATATTCTGCTGCTGTGTGAACATAGCCTAAGTGATGGCACATTTTTCATATTTGGGTGTTTTATGCCTTTAAAATTGCAAAAATCTGTTGTAAAATCAGAAATGTATTGAAGCTGTGAACAAAGCCATAAGATTAATAGTTTAAGCACATATTGTGTAAGGTTAGAGAAATTCTGCTGTCACAGAGTTTGAGTAACAATTTCTGAAGAAGCTGACATAATTACTTCACATTGTTTTGCATTAAGCTTGTGTCAAATGGAAGAAAATATCAGACTCTGAAATTAAAGAGTTTCTCTTCATCTGAGCAGATGAAGGCTTCAGCTGACAGATTACTGGAACAGTAAAGGTTAATATACTATGAGCAGCTATTTAATTCAGTAGTTCTTAATCAGTTGTCCAGGGCCCACTAGCACAACTTCCATTAAGTATTATTACATTATATTTAAATGTAGTGAAGTTGAATTTTGGTGAAGTTTAGTTTGCAGTTTCATCAGCAGAAGCCAGCTTCAGGTCTCACAAGGAGTTCGTAGGCCGCCCCACTTACAATAACATTACAGCAATTATACTCTAACAGAGGGTGCTAACCACAATGACATTTAAATGATTCTGATTGGCTATAAGAAACAAAACTAGTAATTTTACACACAAGAGCAGACAGTCTGAAGCATATCTCCGTTGATCACATGGTTGACGGGTTCGTGACGTGGCTTGTCGAGAACAATTTTTATAGTGCCAGCTAATCACCTCACCAATACAGACCATATTAATGCACACACAGATTCACAGAATTCAGCTCAGACTCCAACTGTCAGAAACAGTACCCAAAACATTCTGATAACATTCTCTGAGACGTGCAGACTATATTCATCCTTACTCTATGGAAAAATACAGAAAATGTCACGTTTCAATACAGGGAGGACTCAAGTGTAGGGGTGAAGGAGGATTTAATTAACAATAACTAAATAAACAAACATACAAAGGAAACACCCACGAGGGGGAAACCGTAACTCAAACAAGATCATAACTATATCACAAAACCATAAACAAACCAGGAACCAGGCAGGTACCATCCAGACACAAAAAGACATCCAGGAATGACAACAACACCACACAGGACAGGAAACACACTGGGATTAAATAGGGCACATGAGGGAAGGTAGTGATGAGACACAGCTGGGAATGATTAAGGGAAACAAGGAGGCGGGGCAGACACTAATGAGAGACAAACAGGACCGGGGGTTGGGGACCACTGCACTAGAACACTAATAACACTGGAAACAGAGACAGAACCATGACACAAAAGTAAAGAAATGCTTTAACTAATAAAAATCCCTAACTTGATTATAATTCACTCTTTACAACTCATTAAAATAAGAACAACGAAAAGAACATATGAAAAATAAATAAGACAAAGAAACATATGGAAAAAAATAAGACAAAGAATTGTATTGTAATCACATGTACATATTTGTTTCTAAGATAACTCCATTATAATTGTAGACCATCGGGAGGCGCTGCCATAATGATAATACACATTTCTTGACAAAACTCAAGTGAATATGCCTGCATTCGTTCAGAGACAAAACGTGTAAACTAATAAAAATGTTCTAAATGATAAACAATTGCAGAATATTTTAGACATAAATTCACGGAGAAACTATTAAACCTTTGTGTTTTCATGAAACCTGCTGAGAAACTAAAATGATCAGTTCCACGCCCATGTCCGGAAAAGTCATGAATATTCATAGAAGCTCCTCCCACTGAAACCGAAAGTCTCGCAACACCAGAAAGATAAATTATTAGTTTACTTCTCGAGTCTTATGGGATGTTGCGCAATGGTCAACACAAAGGGATCGAATCACTCTTTGAGACAACTCGTTGTTCTCGAGTCATATTAAATATTTGTTCGTTCATAATCGCGCCATCACTAGAACAGTGTTTCAAAGTGTTTCAAAATTGATTACTGTTATTATTTATGTATCGGGCAATTTATGACTAGAACAGTCGTCAAAGTAATATTCATAAACTCTGTCTTAATTGGTTTATGTATGTTGGACATTTTATTATGAATTACTGTCTACAGTGAAATTGACGGTGACACACCTGTTATTGAAAAACGAAACCAGGAAACTCAGGTTCAGGAAAACAAAACGTAGGCTATTTGTCTTTCTGCAGTTGCAGGCTGTCTATGTATGTGAGCGGATGCAGAAAAATGGCAGAAAGCAGTATTTCAGTGACTCAAGGCCAGTTCAACTGTTCAATCTGTCTGGATCTACTGAAGGATCCCGTGAGCATTCCCTGTGGACACAGTTACTGTATGAGCTGTATTACAGACTGCTGGGATCAGGAGGATCAGAAGAGAGTCTACAGCTGTCCTCAGTGCAGACAGACCTTCACTCCAAGACCTGTTTTAGGTAAAAACACCATGCTGGCAGAAATAGTGGAGAATCTGAGGAAGAGAAAACTACAAACTGCTCAACTTGATCACTTTTACGGTGAACCTGGAGATGTGGAGTGTGACGTCTGTACTGAAGACAAAAACAAAGCCATGAAGTTCTGTCTGGTGTGTCTGGAATCTTACTGTCAACGTCATTTTGAACAACATGAGGAATTTCACTCTAGAAAGAGACACAAAGTGACTGATTCCGTTGAAAGACTGCAGGAGATGATCTGCCCTCAACATGACAGATTACTGGAGATGTTCTGTCGTACTGATCAGAACTGTATATGTATGCTGTGTCTGGCCAATGAACACAAAAACCATGAAACCGTATCACCTGCTGAAGAGAGGACTGAGAAACAGGTATGAAGCAAGAGCAGACAAAATTTTAACATATTAATATATATATATATATATATATATATATATATATATGTAAACATGAATTTAAAGAAATTGGTTATATCCCAGCCAACTTTTGTAGTTGGATTTTTGATGGGTTGTGCTCTTATACATCAGGGCATCAAAACATTCACATAGCAAGTTGATTGGAAGTTTTACAAGATTTCCTTTCTTCTGTCAAGTTTAGTATGTGTGTGGTGCAGTTAAAATTCAGTACAGTATTATGTGTATATATATATATATATATATATATATATATATATGAATGGCTAAATAGTAAGGACATTTTGAATTATATTTCAAAATCAGAATTAAGAATTATTCGTATATCTGCATGTTCATAACAGATAGTCAGACACAATAGAGACACATCTTGTCTATAATCATGTGACATTCAGTTTCATGTGTTACTGCGGTTTACTGTCATTTGTTTGTCCTACAGAAAAGCTTAGAAGAGACACAGAAAACATTCCAGCAGAGAATCCAAGAGAGACAGAAGGAGATTGAAGAACTGAGAGAGGCGGTGGAGTCTCACAAGGTGAGTTTTGATCAGAAGAACAACTGCTGGAAGAGCTGTTTCAGACTGTTAGGATTCTCCTCCAGTCAGTCAGTGAGGAGCCAGTGCTGGAGCTCTTTCCAGTCCCACTGAAGCTCACTGTGGGGAACAGGCTGTGTGAGGAACCAGTAAGAGCTGAGTGAATGGACTGATGCTAATGTGTCTCTCTCTGTGTGTCCTAACAGCGCTCTGCACAGGCAGCAGTGAAGGACAGTGAGAGGATCTTTACTGAGCTGATCCGCTCCATTGAGAGAAGCCGCTCTGAGGTGACACAGCTGATCAGAGACCAGGAAAAAGCTGCAGTGAGTCGAGCTGATAAAAGCTTGAAGAGACTAGAACAGGAGATCGATGATCTGAGGAGGAGAGACGCTGAACTGGAGAAGCTTTCACATTCAGATGATCACATCCATTTCCTCCAGGTAACAGATCTGAAATGTAGATCATTTGTGTTTAGTAAGAATTTTAGCTCAAACATTGCAGCATTTTCAGGGAATCTGATTAAAACATTTCCAGATTCAGTCTTATTTTCTGTCCATTGTTTGCCTTTGTGTCTGTGTAGCGTTTCCAGTCTCTCTCTGTTCCTCCTGGATCTACAGACTCACCCAGCGACACAGTCAGTTCTTGTTCCTCTATTGATGATTTAAGAACTTTTATCTCTCAATTGGAAGAGAAATTGCAACATGTTTTTAAAGAAGAGGAAGATAAATTTAAAAGAGGTAAAGAACTGAAACATTAATGGAATCTAAGAAGTCAATATAACAAGTGTAACATAAACACTATAATCCCACAACACATTGCATAACAATACAGGTTGATGAAATACCTTTACATTGAAAGTCTTTTGGTTTTTCATAGCGAGACACATCGAGATGATTCCCACCCCTGAATTTGAGAGCAGGAAAAAGTTTTTACAACGTAAGTTACCACACACACACAGAGAGATACTTACACTGCAGGTCCATTTATGCTGCTACAAACAGCTTTAACTCAGAAGCATGTTTACATGGAATATTTCAGAATGTATCACCCAAATGTATTTTATATAATGTACATTGTGATATTGTGTTTGCCATGTAAATAGCCCTGATGCTAACATAGTGTTAAAAACTTAACAAGCAAACAAACGGGTCCATTTATGAATACTGATAAATCAAACTGTTTAATCAATTTGTTTCATGGAATAAACTATAAGGAAACATGGCGTATGTAGACTAACTGTCTTATTTGCTCGTTTACTGTTAATATCAGGCCTAATTACAAAAAAGAAGAAACATGAAAATCACCTCAACTTTCACAAATGTTAACCCTGCTTATTGACTAAAGGTGTGGTCAAATTGAACATTTCTCTGTGAAATATCACGAGTGAATTTCATTAATGTTTTTTGAGAGTTTCGTACAAGAGCGAAAAAAATCCCCCGTGCAGATTTTGCTCCTGTCCAAGTTTCAACAAAGCTCCTGTCTTTATTGAAACATTGATTCTCAGTAAAAACATACAAACAAAAATATATTCTTCTTGAATCAAAATGTAAAATACATGTTGTACATATAGACTTGGTAAGAATCCAGATGAATTTACAGTCAATACAATTGATAAAAAAATCTCCAAGAGAAATAGAAAAATTGAGAATAACCCAGTAATGTTACCGAAGTTAAAAGTGACACATTGCATTCTTATTGTATTAATGTCTTGTGTTATCCTTATTTCTTTGATGGAAATGGAAATAAAGATACATTTTCGTGCCTATTTTAATGATTGCTATTCATATTTACAGATTGAAATGTTTTGTTTTCAGATTACCAGTGGTTCACTCTGAATTCAGACACAGCCCATCAATATCTCAGTCTAAGGAAGAACAGAGAAGCTACTAATATGAATGAAGACCAGTTTGAAGATAAGGATCATCATCCAGTTGGATTTGATCATTGGTATCAGGTGTTGTGTACAGAAAGTACGTGTGGATGCTGTTACTGGGAGGTTAAGTGGAGTGGTTTTGTAGGTATAGCAGTGTCATACAAGAGCATCAGAAGGAAGGGAAGGAGTTATAGGTGTGAATTTGGATCGAACTATCAGTCTTGGCAGTTGTACTGCTCTGACTCCAATTGTTCATTCTGGCACAATAACCAATCCACTGAACTCCCTGCAGTCTCCAGCACCTGTAAAATAGGAGTGTATGTGGATCGCAGCGCAGGAACTCTGTCCTTCTACAGCGTCTCTGACACAATGACCTTCATTCACAGAGTCCACACCACATTCACTCAGCCTCTCTATCCTGGGTTTTGGGTCCACTACAATTCAAAAGTGGAATTGTGTGATTGAGCAGACCTTCTCCACAATCTCTTTTCCACTGTCGGGTTGAACGGATCTGAATACGGTGAGGAACAGATGGTATGATTACAAAACTGTGTTGTTGGAACGCCATAGTGATTTGATGGCGGCTTTCTAGTAACATTGTTTTTCTTCACACCTTTTATGGTCTGAGAGATACATCACTCTAGCGAACTCATATCAGTATAAAATTTGTATAGTGTTATGTCAGTAAAAGACCTTTGTTGCTAGTCTTGAAATTTTTACTCTAATAATCCTCCATGGTACGCTCACTCCAGTGTTTACCCAGAGTATCAGCTGTCGCCAACTCTTTTGTAGCCAGTAGGTAATGCACCTATAGTCTATAGTTTTGAAGCTTCACATTGGAGAAACACAATCATTGCAAACTGTCCTTGGTCCAGATTTCTCAACACATGATCTCTAGTGATGCTTTTCTGTTGAAGTAGCCCATGTGATCTTTCATCATGTTTTATTCATCAGTGATGCTATGCTAGCTTGCAAATTAAAAATATAAATAAAAGATGTCAAAAAAGTAAAACTTCTTTGCCTTTTCCACATTAATGTTGCACTGGGATGGCTCAGGGGAGAGCTTTCTGGGAATTCCTGCCTATGGCATCGAGCAGAGGTTCAAATGCTAGTCTGAATGTCACTGACTACGACCTCTGGGCTCCTCTCTCACAGAACATATTTATTTATATAGGTATATTTATTTATACATCTAGAGAGTTTAATTTTCAAACATTTATTTTTAATTTTAAGGTAGGAAAAGGGCCATAAGATAAATGCTTCACATAAAAAAGGTTTTGAGCTTGTTGAGCATTTCTGCATTTGGCAGACACTTTTATCCAAAGCAACTTACATTGCATTCAAAATACACATTAATATTCTAATCAGTTCTTGCTTTCCCTGGCAATCGAACCCATGACCTTGACATTGGAAACACCAACGCTCTACTGGTTGAGCTACAGAAAGCTCAGAAGCTATGGTTGAAGAGCAAAAATATTTACATGATGGAAAAACATTATGCGCATTTCATATATATAGAGTTATATTACTTTAGGGATTACTTTAGTATTTGTTGCCTCTATACTTGAGAATTCCATATGAATTCTAACTAGCGAGATTATAAGACAGAGATTTATAATTGGAGACAGAAAATGTTCTTTCTTAAAGCAAATTGGTTGAGAAATGTAAACGTTATTGTGCTTTTTGTCCAGAAAAACGGAGTTGACCAAACCATTCAAATGTTGAACTCGTTGATGTTTTGCAGCAATGATCCAAATCAGCCAATGGTAGTCTTTGTGTATTTGTAATGTCTGTGAGTAACATCATTAGTTTTTAGTTGTCATGTAAACGTACCCTTAAACACAGAACCAGGAAACTACTACAGGAAACCAGTACAGTGATATGAAACTTCTGAGCGTCGTTCGGTTGTTGTAGACATCTAATCTCAGCATCTCTGACACAATGACCCTCATTCCACACCACATTCACTCAGCCTCTTTATCCTGTTTTTTGGGTTTACTATAATGCACAAGTGAAATTGTGAGATTCAGCATAATAGATTATAGACATTTTTCACATTCAATGCTTTTCCATTACCTGAACACTGGGAGCATCAGTTCCTGTCGCTTCTCCACTTAAGCATGATAAACCACATCTGGGCAGGATTTCCCGGCACATGCACAGCTATACTGGTGGAATTCCTGTAGTAATGTAATGAAGGTATGTTACTATAGTAGCCTACCTTAATTTTATACATGCCTCTTTTGTCAGTGACATGCTAATGTTTACTAGACTATTCATTAAGGTCAACAAACAAGGTAACACAGTATCAGTAAAGGTTTTATGAGTTCTATTTTCTAAACAAGAAATTCTTGAGAATCGTCGTTTTAAAGTAACAATCAAAGAGAGTTAGATCAGAAGAATATTAATTGACCATAACAATATGCAAGCCATATTAATTATTTCATTGACACACCATGTGACCATCATTGTTCTCATGATTGTATATGGTAATACATATTCTTTATTAGGTTGAATGGGTTATTTTCTCATGTACTTTATGCTTAGCTTTTCTTATAAATATTTGCACACCAGTTCCTTCCTGCTTCAAAAGCTCCACCCTATACCTAACCCATCTCAAAGAAACCCAAGATCACAGAACTGAATGACTCCAGATCTGTTCCTTTAACATCTGTGGTCATGAATTGATTTCGGACACTGGTGCTGGCCCACCTGAAGGACATCACTGGACCCTTGCTAGACACCCTTTAGTCTGCTAATAGAGCAAACTGCTCTGTGGGACTTATGGAAGGATCCTGTTTGTAGACATTTTGGCCCGCAAAAAAAATCAACACTGGTGCTTCACAAGAATGTGTACCCTCTTTCCACTCTCTTTTCCAGTAATTGGCCTTATCCAGGATGGTGATGAATCTGCATGCAGAAGAGAGGCTGAACAGACTTGAGGAAGGACACTCCTGCACTCTCCCTACTCACCATCATGAACATCACTGTGGCTTCCATGAAGTCCTTCAAGTTCCTGGGTATGGTTGCATTTGCCATTTCTGATTTCTTACATAAATTGGAATGTAACTGACTTGTTTGTAACAATATTTGTTCTGCACCATTTGTTCTTAAAAGGATAGTTCACCCAAAAATGAAACTTCTGTCACCCTTGACTCACCGTGAAGTTGTTCCAAACAGTTGATGGGCCCTATTGACTTCCATAGAGTGGAAAAACAAATGTGGCCAGTCAACTGTAACCAACATTCTTCAAAATATCTTCTTTTGTACTCTCTGTACACAAGTAATACATAATGAAACATTTACGTACCCTCAATATTCCAAAAGCAGCCTTCAAATATATGAGCAGAAGTAGTTGAAATGCTACCCGTGATGTTCACGTCCCCAGACTCAGATTTGCGTTTCTATGTCAACACTATTAACACCTATATTAATCTGCAGTAGTCAAGTGGTGCAAGAGCTCTGCAAGTTGTTTACATTATTAATGTAATGTTATATGGTTTGAGATTTGAGGTAATTTAACGTTGTCTTTAGTGCCGCTTTGGAGAATCTAGGGCTCTACAATCTCTTAGGATCTGAAATGGGAGTCCTACAGACGGCCAGCAGAGGTTGTTATTCCTCCACCAGCTGAAGAAGTTCAACCTGCCACAGAAGCTGCTGACCCTGTTCTTAACGGTCTGGTGTGGTTCAACTACCAAATCAGACATCAGAGGACTACAATGGACCGTCCAGACTGCTGAAAGGATTAATGGTGCTCTCCTGCCCACCCTCTACTAACCCTGGATACAAACACTTTGAACTGTTGCCACCCAGCCTGCGATTCGGAACATTGGGCACTAGAACATTTAGGCATAGGAACAGCTTCTTCCCACAGGCTGCCTCCCTCCTGAAAAGTTAAATGCCTCTCTTTGTTCAATATTCCCTACTGTTCTGTTTAGTCCAATAACCAATTTACTCCTATTTACTATGTATAATTCTGTAAACCGTAAATGTATTAATATCTGTAAATATGCCTATTCTGACTCATCCTGTATTTTATATTTAATATTTTTATTCTTTAATTGTATCTATCATTTGGTATTTAAGTGTGTGCACTAGAAGTTTCACTTACCAAGAAAAATTCCTTGTCAAGCACATTTAGCAATAAAGCGATTTCGGGTTCTGATCACGGACACAATTGGGTTTTTGCTCTAGGAATCTTCTGTGACTTTAAGAAAATAAAAAGTTAAGTACATACATAGACTCGCCTAAAGGATTATTAGGAACACCTGTTCAATTTCTCATTAATGCAATTATCTAATCAACCAATCACATGGCAGTTGCTTAAATGCATTTAGGGGTGTGTTCCTGGTTAAGACAATCTCCTGAACTCCAAACTGAATGTCAGAATGGGAAAGAAAGGTGATTTATGCCATTTTGAGCTTTGATGCCAGACGGGCCGGTCTGAGTATTTCACAATCTGCTCAGTTACTGGGATTTTCACGCACAAACATTTCTAGGGTTTATAAAGGATGGTGTGAAGAGGGAAAAACATCCAGTATGCGGCAGGAAAAAGAGGCTACAATTTGCACGAGATCACCAAACGTAAACAGAATGAGAACATGCATCCATCATGCCTGGTTAGCACTGTGCAGGCTGGTGGGGGTGGAGTAATGGTTTGGGGGATGTTTTCTTGGCACACTTTAGGCCCCTTGGTAATTGGGCATCGTTTAAATGCCACGGCCTACCTGAGGATTGTTTCTGATCATGTCCATCCCTTTATGACCACCATGTGCCCATCCTCTGACGGCTACTTCCAGCAGGATAATGCACCATGTCACAAAGCTCGAATCATTTCAAATTGGTTTCTTGAACATGACAATGAGTTCACTGTACTAAAATGGCCCCCACAGTCTCCAGATCTCAACCCAATACAGCATCTTTGGGATGTGGTGGAACGGGAGCTTCAAGCCCTGGATGTGCATCCCACAAATCTCCATCAACTGCAACTGCAACTATCCTATCAATATGGGCCAACATTTCTAAAGAATGCTTTCAGCACCTTGTTGAATCAATGCCACATAGAATTAAGGCAGTTCTGAAGTTGAAAGGGGGTCAAACACAGTATTAGTATGGTGTTCCTAATATTTCTTTAGATGAGTGTACATTAAAAGTACATTTCTTTTCCAACACACTTACAACATTGATAATGCCCCATTAACTAAGACTTTGAGACAAAATTCATGAAATAACAATTTATTTATATTAAATACAACACAGACAAATCCAGTTAGTGTTTCTGTTGTGACTAGCTGCAAATATATATGTATAATCTATAATTATATCTAATTTAGATCATAACAAACTCTTTAAACAACATCTGTACATCTGTTATTCAGGTGAAATTGCGTATTTCATGTTGCAGTTATTAACAAACATCTGTGCTCACACCAACTTTCTAGTGTACCGGTACGCTTGTAGTCTTGTAATACGCTTGGGTTCATGTAGTCTCCCTGCAGTATGTATATACCTGTAATGTATTATGCATCTCACTGCTTTAATTGATGCAAATTGACCTGTTAAAATAAGGGCCTGACCACTGCAAAATTACACTGGGTACTGGCATACTGAATGTCTTATTTTAAGCTCTTCCCAACAGTTGCAGGACAAACAACTACAAAAATTCTGTCCAGCATTCTCTGTTGTGAGCATGTGTATGTTTCAGGGCAACATGTCCTGCTGTGTGTTAGTTGGTATATGAGAGAGTGTGTGTAAGTCAGGGTGGTGTTTCTTGGTGTGTATGCGCAGGTACTGTTTCCCTGCGAATCGTTTTCCACAGCGGGTGCACTCGTACGGTCTCTCGCCGGTGTGAACAGTCTGGTGAGCTGTGAGGTGTCCGGACTGTGTAAAACGCTTCCCGCACTGCTCACAGCGATACGGACGCTCTCCCGTGTGAATGCGCATGTGTGTGTCCAAACTCTGCGATGTGGTGAAACTCTTCCCGCAGATTGAGCAGATGAAGTGTCGCTTTCCGGCTCCACCGCCCCGTAGAGCGCCCAACCGCCCATAGAGACCCAGCCCCGAGACGTTACCCAGAGCAACCAGCCGTTGTGCAGCAAACAAGGGAGAGTTATGGGATACAAAAGAGTCTGACCCACCAATCCTCTGTGGTGAGGTCTGCAAGTGTGCGAGTGTGTTATGGACAGAGTGTGCGGCCCAATCGGATACGGGATCCAGATCAGTCTTCCCACACAAGTCTTCCTGAAACACTCGATGAAGATGGGAAGCGTGAGTGTCCGATACAGTTTGAGCGAGGGAGAAGGAAGCGTTATCCGAAGCTGACAAGTCGACGCTGGAGTGCTGAGACTCATCGGCACCGGAGTGTGTGTCTGCAAATGTGAGCGTATGGGAGTGTGTGTCATGGTCAGGGGAGTGTGAGAGTGTATGAGAGTCCTGTCCCGAGAGCTCAGCGACATCTAGTTTAGGAGAGTCATGAGCTACCGCAGAAACACTTTCACCTTCGTCCTCATCGTCATCCTCATCTGTTGAGAAACAAACAGTGTGAACACGTCACACTCAATTTGAAAAGGGTTGGAATGGACTTTAAGGTTCATTACGAGCACATTTTCACGTCCCCATCATATATGATATATGAGATCATTGTGAACAAATTATTTCAAAAGTTTAAAAAAACAAAAACTTTGCCTCACTTACAATTAATGAATTAAAATGAATTAACATTGAACTAAATAATGACAGGTACTTTATAGCTGAAATATCATAGTTTCGTCATTTATGAACATAGCAACAATGACACAATTAACAATTAATTACACTATTGTCTTCTGCTGAGCCGCTTTATAGATGAAATCAAGGTTTTTCATGATTTATGAACTTTGCAACATTAATACAATTTTCCTGTGTATCTGCTTTGACAACTTAAAAGACCATTAATACTCAGAAAATATTACAGATCTAACCTGTAACACGATTGGATCGAACACAAAAACCTGAACTGAATAATGAAATTATTGTTTTCTGCACAGCTACTTTAAAGCTGAAATGACTTTGTTTCATAATTGATGAACTGCACAATTGACCTAAACAAAGCTGAATAATGTTGTTTAATTAAGTGTTATATATACATATGTACAAACACACACACACACACACACACACACACACACACACATACATATATATATATATATATATATATATATATATATACACATACATACATTTATGAGACTTGAAGTTGACAGCATGAACACATCACACTCATTTTGAAGGGGTAGACATGGACATTTAGGCTCATTCCTAATATACGGTAAATTTTTTATCATATTAGTCAAGAATTTTAATTATGTAAAACGGTATAGTAAAAAAAACATGTAATTTTAACATGTAATGTTAAGCAAAAGCAAGCACGTAATATATAAGCAAAAGTGAAAAACTATAATGTAAAAAAAATCTATTTAACAATGCAATATGCATAATTTTTAAGTAAAATATTTTTAAGTGATGTACGTTTAACAAAGAATTGCCTCATCAATTCCTTCAGTGAAACGTGGCATTTATTGAGCTTGGTCAAAGTCTAGTGAAGCATTTTATTGTTTAGAATATTTTAAAAGTATCCCAGCACATGTATATTATTACAGGCTCCTCACCTCCCAGCGGCGGCTGCTCGAGACCTTCCTCTTTGATTTGCATGTGAATCAAATCTCCTTCATCGCGAAACTCGCGCGCCTGGAACCCGATCAATGACAAATAATAATCACTTTTACACACATACACTCTCTCTCTCCATTGCTTCCACTATAATCACACACGCACACAGAGTAAACGGTCATGAACCTCTGCCACTGCACCCCGGCTGCTGGACTCCCCGCCTCCGGACGTTTTCCTGCCCACTAGCGACTCGCGAGCACTGCTGTCAAAGCGCCCGTCTCGCACTCCGGTCGTCTCCTCGCTGTACCCCCGCGCCGCGACGATAGACTCTATGAGCTGCAGTTTCCGTCGGAGCTCCTCGTTCTCCTTCTGATGGCGTGAAATCTCGATGTGTAACACGGCGTAACCGTCGTCCACCAGCTCGCAGATTTCTGCCACCGCCGCACGAGTCAGGGTCTCCATGATGGTCGCGAGCTGGGTGTGAAACGCCCGGTAATTCGCCATCCTTCGCGCTCGGGCCGCCTGCAGGTCCCGCGGACAAGTGCGTGCGTTGCAGATCAACTTTAAGATACGGTGACAACCGCTCTGGTTGTCTGTAAAGTGAGGCTGTCCGGTGTTGTTTTGATTTTCTGTCTTAAAGTGGTGTAAACGCTCTGAAACCGTTGCTAGTAGAAGCTGATGTCGTTTCCGGGGAGCTTCGGTTTGATGTCAAAATAAAAGCCATATGTACACTACTAATAATTTATTTTAAATTAAATGTCTGATTAAAGTATTCACTAGTAGGACATACGTGAATTCCAAAATATTACATTAAATAGTAATATTTGAGCACTTTAACCTTGTGAAATGGTTTTTACATAAGTTACAACACCACTAAATAACTCTAAAAAGCTAAAAATGACAAATATGTACACACACACACTCTGGAAATATGAGACAACCATGATTTAAATTGACAGGAAATCAATTTCACACATCAATTTCAGGTTCAATACTTTGGTTGATTTATTTGACTCCCATTGCAAACAACAGCTTCAGATTGGTTATTTTGTAAAGGGTAAAGAGAGCTCGAAATCATGATCTGTAGAATCCATTATCATTCTGCATAATATTAGACACTTAGAAAGATGTGATTACATATATTTCAATAACTAATCATTCTTTCATGCTTACAGGTGTATTCTCAGCTACATCAGAAAGAACTAGTAAAAAGTACAGAACATACCAAAAATTTATTAATTGTGGCATAAGAACAGGTATGAGTACAAAAGTCTGATGTAAGTGAATAAGGCTGCATTTATCTGCGACTGTTGGTACCAGATTTCCTCTTCCCAGCAAAGAGATGTTTAGGTTTGAGATCAAATACATGTCGATCGGATTCACCCTTCCTTCCCTGCTGGTTCATGTCCTTCTGTGAGCTCTTCATCATAGTCTTCACCTTCTTCAACATCTGGAACAAATGAGACCAATTAAAATGTTTGTCGTTTGAGAAACATAAGCAAGGTCTTTTCTATAACCTTCTATTTGACTACACATCTTTCATAACTTTGTTTTGTAAATGAATGCATGCCGTTTCTGAATCTGACCTTGGCATCTCTGACTCCTGATTGGTCCCTTGGTGGTCTCGAAGCGCTCTGACTGCGAGTACGTGACGTCGGTGTTACAGAGACTTCCCTCTTCCTCTTTCGGACCAGAGAGCGAGATCTTTGAGCATAGTGGGTCTAGAGGGACAAAAGATGAACAAAAATGTTCAGTGTACATAGAAACAGACCACTATAACTAAATGTAATACAAAATCAAGTGTTCCCATCAGAGATATAAAGCAATGAAAGAGCTTCAAGTATACAGGTTCTTACATTATCTTTATTAGTCATGTCCAAACCCAGATCAGCCATCTCCTTCTCCAGAACCACTCTCTCCACCTGTATTCCCACAAAGACCATTCAAATGAACCCATTTAATACATTGTGAACAAAAAACGTGATGTAATTCCATATTAAACATGAATAAAGAATTAAAAAAAAAAGTGTTTTATCTGATTACATTTGTAACCTAATATATGCAAGTAATATCTGATATTAAACTGCTTCCTATAATTTAAACTGATAAAAAAAATAAGTCTGCTTAACAGGAGGACAGACCTTCTTGGCTGTGCGAGGTATTCTGGGTCCCTGTGTGTCTTTTTCTTTGGACGCGAGGATTTTCAGCTTCCGCTTCTCCCGAATCTGACTGGCCAGCTGTCGGATCTCCTTCATCTCTTCATCCTCACTTTCCTCCTCAGAATCGTACTCTCCAGCCTTCTCACGCAGCTCCTCTTCCCTCTCCAAATCCTCCAGCCTCTGAGAAAAAGAAAAGGACAGAAATTCAGAACATGTCTCCAGAAAAAAGGATGTAACCAAATAATGTTTTGTCATCATCAAAAAAAAAAAAAAAAAGTGAGAAACTATGAATTCAGTACTGAATATCAGAAGGGATTGAAGTATCAGTTTTTACAGTCCTGAAATTAGATAATGGGATAGATATTAAAACGATAGCATTTGTTTTTTAATACCTTCATGATCTCAGGATCGATGTAGTCTGCAATATTGTGACCCTCCCAAATCTCAGGAACCTTGTCCTGCTTTTCTTCTGGATTCATCAAATCCCAGTATTCTGAACACACAAGACAACATTTTATCAGACACGTCTGGAGAGTGTGTACATTTCATGTACATGTGTGTTTATATCTTACTCTGAAGATCTAGAGTGTAATCATCTCCCAGCTCAACCTCCAGGTCTCTCTCCAGCTTGCGTTTAGGAGCATCCACCTCCATCGCCTTCTTACGTACCAGAGCCCCTTCGGGAATAAACGGAGGCCTTTCCTGCACAAACCAAACAGATTACAAATCTGTTTACCACCGTTTACAAACAGGCATTTTGCTGGAAGCATTTATGAAAAAATAAGCTCATGACTTTAAGAAAAGTGAAGAGTGTGTACCTTTTGATCTCTCTTGGCTGGCACTGCCAGGTGGAGTCGGTTCAAAACATCATGGACCTTCTTGGTTTTCATTTTTGTGTCCACACGGTGAGCCAACAGCCGATCACATGCCTGTAAGAAATTTTATTCTTTATAAAATAGTCGCAATCTACATCAAGCCTAGAAAAGTATTTTTCTCTAGAAACTGATAGATGAAGCTACAGGTAGTTTTTTTCTTTGTACAGATGACAACGTTATCAAAACTATCCCTGTTCAAACGGATCCATGAAAACAACTAAGACTAATATTATTAAGGCTGTTGTGTAAACGGCCCCTAATTGTAAGCTGATTGGTTAGCTGTAATGGAATTTTATAAATGACATGTTTTCTTTTTATCCTCATCCATGATTATATTTTGTTCCTTGACATTATTGATTATTGTGAGACATTAATGGTACTTTCTATTCTGTAAAATCTAGACTCTAAAACACACATGGTATAGGGAGCTACACATCCCACCTATAGGTATAGAGAGGGTAATGTGTTCCTGATTTGGAGAGGAAAAATACAACTGTTTTAGGAGCCTTTAGCCTTGAAGATTAGAGATATAAATGCTGGAGCAGCCCTCCCTTCTTTGTCACTCTCTGCAGGACAACTAGGGATGACTGTATGACTGTTGACCTTTTCTCATGAGAAAATAAACCTTTATAAATTACAATTGGGATATTTGTCTCTTATTCAGAATTGATAAAAGATTTTGCCATCACATTAGCCTTACCTCAGTCTTCACCTGCATCACGCCCTCTTCTGTCAGAGAGCTGGTCTCAATCACTGTGACTCCCTCAGCAGCGATATCCGCAAAGATTTTCTACACACAGAGCTCAGTTTAGTTTCACTGCATACAGTCTCATACTGAAACTACAACAATCTCTCATAAAATCTATCAAACTCCAAACGGTTTGAGATGAAATCTAGTATAGAGCTTATAGGGCTGAAATAATTAAACCGTGGATTTTTTTTTAAATTATTCCAGTCTTCAGTGTCACACAATCCCTTCAGTAATCAGTCTAATATGCTCTTCTGGTGCTCAAGAAACATTTATCAATGTTGAAAAGAGTTGTGCTTAGTATTTTGGTGAAATCCAGATACTTCTATAAAAAGAAACAGCAAAGCAGAATTCATTTAAAATGTCTTTATAATAATAATAAAAATAAAACCGAACTGGTCTCAAACTCTTGAACAGTAGTGTACGTTTCAACATTGATTCACAGGTTCTTGAGTTCATCAGTCAGAACATTTGTCCGGCTTCATATCATGGGAATTTAGAAGCATCTGAAAATAACGCACAAATCATTTGGACCTACTTTTTTTAATTTTTAGGAGCTTAACAGATTTGTTCACTACAAATTGTCACTGTATGAAAGACAAGTGTGAAGATTCTTCAAAATTGTTATTGTTTCATAAAGAAAGGAAAACAGCATTGGAATGAGATGAGGGCGAGTAAATAATTACACAATCTTTTTAACCCTTTCGCACATACGATCACACCGGTATGATTAGAACGTTAGTACGTCACGTGATCAACAGCTAAATTCAAACGTGTTTGAGCGTCATCTGGCGCCGATCCAGAGATGGACGCACTCAGAGCTTGTCATATATCACAACTACTCAGTGTTTTCAACCACATAAGGTTTATTTTTGGTTTCAGACATTTAAATACTCATAAATACTCGCAAAACAATACATCTATAGTTTGAAAAATACACACTGACGTCCATAAACGCAGAAACGGCAATCATTCAATTATAATTTGATCAGATAAATCAGATACACATTGCGTAGGTAACTATAAAGTTCAATGTATTCTTCTCTCACTTCACCGGTCATGTTTTTCAGGAGAAGCGACTGAATTTGTGTTGTAAATCAGATCAAATTCTCCGAACTGCGGAGAACAAACATGGCGCCGCCCATCGCGCATCATAGACCAGCTAACATGATCGTTATAAAAGCTTTTAAACAACAAAACATTTACTTCCACATATTTGAGAATCGAAATATCAGGTAGTTAATAACATAGCTAACAAGTGTGTGAATATTTTGAATAAATAAGACACACTAAATAAATGCGATTCACATGTCATAAGGCGCTTTTGAGGCTGCGGTGTGTCACGTGACAAGCATAACGACTCGCCATGGAAACAATAAGGTAAACATTCTAAAATAATGGTCGTATAAAAAAAAAAAACTCACGCTGGGAGGGTCAGAGAGAATATTTAGAACTTACGTACGAAAGGGTTAAACTTCTTGCCACTCCATAAGAGAATTCAGAATGTAATTTACCTGATCCTCCTCTGAGAGTTCACTGATCTTCTTCACATCACACTTATTGGCCATCACGATCAGAGGCTGCGTCACACAAATAACGGTCACTGCCACCATCCAACCCCACAAAACTTGTTTTACTGCATTTACTTTAGTTTGAAACTTTTGTATGTGCGTACCTTGTTGGCAAACAATGGCCGTATATTGTTGAACAGCTCTAGCTGTTGTGCGAGCGTCTGTCCGCACTGCTCTGACACATCCATGACGTAGAGGACAGCAGCACGCAGGTGAGCCAGAGCGGTGATGGCCTGCATTTCTATGGTATTCCTTTCCTCAAGAGGGTGATCCAGAATACCAGGGGTATCAACCACCTACAAACACAGACCCGTGAATATCAGGTAACTTAGGATCATTTTTATGATATAAAATGGTAGAACATTTGAATAATATTAAATCAGTTCAGTTGAATGTTGTCCGGGAACCCAATATTTTGACCACTCACCTGCCAGCGCAGGTATCTGTAATCCATGTGACCCACAAACAAAGATTTGGTGGTGAAGGCGTACGGCTGGACCTCAACATCAGCACGGGTCACCTGTACACACACATCAAAACTTAATATTAAAAACAATTCACCAGTGGTGGGTGACAGTCAAATAGTCAGGGGTGTTTATATTTTTACTATTTCTTATATTCACTACAGAAAGAGACAGTAAAAATTGCCAGAGCATTAAATGGTGCATATTTTTTTTAATCGACGGGAGATTAATATACTTCAACATATGCAGATAATGCGCTTAAAACTTTTTTTTAAAAGTATTTTGTGTTTTTGTAAATCTGTGTTTGAAAAAGCTGCTCTTAATTTTACTGGGTGACTGATTATTGCAGTGTTCAGACCTAATATATAATCCATTATATAACAGAATGAATAAATACATATTTTTCATTGATTTATATTAAATACTATTATTTGTAACATTAATAATAATAGTAGTCTAATAATAATTTAATACATTCATTGGAAATGGTAAATCCACTTGATATTGCTGATTATTGACTCTTTTGACAATATCTCTGGCTTTCATCAACACAATATCATAGTCTATCGGCAAAACTCTACAACGCAAACGGATTTAACATTTAACCTGCATTCACAAACAAACCTTGTTGATAAAGCTGGACTTGCCGACGTTGGGGTAACCGCAAAGCAGGAGGGTTCTGGTGTTTGGGTCAATAGAAGGTAAACGGGACAGATGCTGCCGCACTACGATAAGATAAATATGAATTTTGAAACATGAAGCAAATGTGCAGCAGATGTAAAAGTTTGCTTTTTTTTGTTACATTTATGCTTTCAAAAGTTGATAGTAGAAATCGTCACAAAAGATTACAAATAAATGAAAAAAAGAAAAGCTGATCTGTTTTCAACATTGATAAGAAATTTTTCATCCAGCATACTAGAATGGTTTGTGAAAGATCATGTGACACTGAAGACTGGAGAAATGATGCTGAAAATACAGCTTTTCCATCACAGACATACATTCCAATTAAAATATAATAAAACAGAAAACACTTGTTTTAAATTGTAATTATATTACACAATATTACAGCTTTTTACTGTATTTTCGATCAAACAAAAGCATCATGGGCATCAGAGACTTTTTCATAAACCGTCAAAGTATTTGTGGATGCGTGTAAATGTTTGTACCTTGTTCTAAATACTCCAGACTCTGTTTCTGTCTCTTTAAAATGGTGCACATGCGACCCAGTGCGGCCCGTTTCAGC
The DNA here is from genome assembly GCA_037043235.1 of Rhodeus uyekii. Classification (NCBI taxonomy): domain Eukaryota; kingdom Metazoa; phylum Chordata; class Actinopteri; order Cypriniformes; family Acheilognathidae; genus Rhodeus; species Rhodeus uyekii. The sequence continues at coordinate 4,327,461 of JAWRVZ010000035.1, forward strand.
TGCTTGCAGCGATATAGAGAATCTCCATATTTCATGAGCCGCACATAATCTTTAGCAACACTACAAATGCAGACACAGTTTGACTAATGAATTTCATTGAAATGGCATACATTTAAAACTTAAAGGATGTAAATAACCTCATGTACAAGTAAACATTTATATTTAAATCAACCACAAAAAAAATCTATGTATATACCCATGATGATGATAAACCCAACAGACTCACTTATCAATGAGGTTCTTGGCGATGTTGATCTGACCAAGAGCCAGTTTATAATGATCTTTATCATACAGCACATTCATCAGATCAGCATAGAAGGGATGGATATCCTGAGAAATACACAGTCAATTAGCTACTATAAAAGTAAAGGATGTAAACTTTATCCGATGGGTGTTTTGAAGATTGTGCGACACCTACGTCCAGCTTGGGGAAGTCAGTGAGGATCTGTGACAGCCGATCATGGTAGTTCTGCTGGGTGAATTTGACTTTGCGCATGTAGAAATGTCTTATTCGGTGGATCTGGTAATGTTTGTGTATAACAGTGGGGGTTTTCCGCTGGGTTTTGGATAAAGTCAGATCTATGAATTCCTGCATGAAGAGAACAAAGAAATTGTTTATGATTGATTTATTATTTCTTGGGGAAAAAAACCTTTAAATAACACTGAGACACCAGCGTTCCCTTATATCGTAGCAAATGCCTTTCATTACTTTACAATTTTCCAAATAATAGTAATTATTAAAGGATTTGTTATATTATATAAATTATAACGTTAGGGATTAATTATTTTACATAATTGTATTAAGGTAGAACTTCAACATAGCCAATCGACAACTAGAAAAACTTATATATACTAAATTTGCAGCACTATATTAGCATTATTTTTCCAGGAATGTAAATAACTTTTAAAATCCTATAAAAGTGTGCAGGTTTTAAATGACCATATGAACCTTGACACACATTTAGAGCTACTGGTTTTATTCAACAATTGACAATAAATGGGCACAAAAAAAGTAAAATAATCACAGCTAAATTCAAATTGAGCTGATTTCATTTTTATATCTTTATTAAATCAACCAAAGACCTCAAACGCATTAATATTTAATAGCTCCCCAGATGTTTAAAACGCATAACCACTTCATTTTCACATATGACGCCAGTAAAATCATGTTGACAATAATGGAATAAAAAAAAAATTACAACACATGAAAAGTTAAATGGCTCAACGCCGCGCGCACGTGCGCAAAGCACGAGACACAAGCTGTCAATGTCCGTTATTAACGGCACTTCCTACTACATTTAACCCCGCATATGAGAGTCAACACTAGTCGTTAATGTCCTACCTTAGCGGTGGGAACCACCATAATCTTTTTAAAGTTGTACAGCGCCATGATTGCGGCGCACGCGAGTCCACAGAGCACGCAGAAGGGCCGAGACACGCAGCGGACGCGTGTCACGAAGCGCAACACACGTGTGTTGCTGCTGACACGTTCACAGCGCCACCTGCCGGAGGGAGGAGCCACGCCGATCACGGGAACTGCAGGAACAAGTCATTAGTTTAAACGTTTTTTGTTTTTTTGGTTATTATTTACAGTATTTTGTTTAGTTTTATTTTATCTTATTGACAAAAAATGAAAAAGTGACATATACATAACAACAGGAACAATAGAAATCAAGAAATATGTCACAAACACAATCCAAATAGAAAATAAGAATTGTAGTCAAACCTTGACAGCAGTGGGATATTAACCAAAAAACTTTTCCCAAGTATCAAGAACAATTTAACAATATATTGTATCTAGATTTAAGATTGAAGTTGTGATAAATTAAAATAGTATTAAAGTTATTAATACAGACTCGTGATTTCAAAGGTAGTACATGCACAATTTCAATATTTTGACCCGGAGAGGATTTTCTTTCCCCGAAAATGTTAATGTGAAAATGTGAGCATATGCACCTCCGTATTTGATTGAAAAAAAAAAACCGTATTTGTGGATAATTTAGTCACTATTCAATAAAACATAAAAGTTTGTTTTTAATGCTTTTATCTTGTACAAAGTGTTCAGTGCCTGCTCATGTTTACAAATGTGCATGTGTGCTTGCAAAAGATAAAGGCCTCCAACCTGTGCATGTGTGGACAACCCCACTTTGTGCAGTCACACACAAATTCATGTAGACAATTTTGAGCATTACAGCATTTCTTTTTTCACAGAGATGGACTTTAAAATTAATACAAAATCTGTACTTATTCTAAAAAAAAGTTGACAAAGATTGAATCCAATATTTGGTGACAATACAGCATAATGAGAGATTTAGAAGCTCTTTATTCTCAGGCTATCAAAAAAAACAAAACAAAAAACAGCATATTTTGTCCATAATGCACTTTTCACTCAAAAACTGAACATACAGAGCAACAGCTAAAATATATATATATATATATATATATAATACCAGTCCTAATTGAAAGAAAACAAGTTGGCAAACAGATTGAATAAAATATTTGGTCATAATATAACAAGACATTTTCAAACCAATTTTAAAGCATATTTCCGACCAGGAACACCAAAAGGTGTTACAGGGTTCTCGATACAGCAGAGTTTGAGCCATTATTTTATATTTTGTAGTTGGCCGGTGATTACACATCAGTTATTAGGATAAGTATAAGCCTCTGGAAATAACACTAATTAACTACATTAATTGCAGGTTTAATCCTAATGGCTCACCAGCAAATGTGCAAAAGACACAATAGCAATTTTGAAACAGTTTTGGTTTGCCAGAGTGCTTGGAAAAAGTCCAAAATAGAGATATATATTGATCTATATTGCAAATGACTGCATTGATGTTGAATTCAGCAGAAACCTGTTAAATGAATATGCCAAACCACACAAAAATCACACCACACAATCAAAATAATTTTATTTAGACAATTTATTGACATTTATTTGTACAAATAAACCAAAACAGTTAATAAAGAATTTCTCCAGGTTTGCCACAATTAGACAAAACTTCCAGTAACTTAAAATAAATAATTGTGGATTTCATTTCAATTAACGTGTCTTCTGTTTGCAAACAGAGCACAGTAACATAGGAAGGTTTGGGGGGAAAAGAAGGAGAGGAAAGTGAAACGTACGGGTTCCTCAGCAGTAGTTCAGTGTGTATTCTGCTCGGTTTCTACCATTGGGAATGAAGCTGATTTCTGCTCAGAGCAAGTGCTGACCATATTCACACACATTACCATCAACAGCACAAATACCGGCTCAATTGCAGCGCAAACAGAACAACACCTTCAGGGGGATGAGAGCATGTTATCAAGAAGTGTGTCTGAACATGAGATGACGCATCTCCAATATATGTTGAGTTAACGTGAGATGACATTTACTGAGATGACTGCCGACCACCAACATACCATCAACACCAACAGAAGAAAACCTTATTAATACTGATATGATGCACAAAAGTCAAAGGTTATGAAAAAAAAAGAAAAGAAACAAAGACCTAACAGATCTGTTGCACACACTGTAACTGTAGGACTAAAAAAGCTAAACATTTAATACAACACAACAGAACATCTGAAAAACAAATGAAACAAGGTGGAGCGGAGCCACTGGTTGTGTGGAGTCAATCCTCTGGGAAGAGTTTAACCTAGGCAAGGCTGGAAGGGAGGTTGTTTTATGGGAGAAGTTTATAGATTGGGAGGAGCTAGTGCGAGTCACAAGAGTTGTGTTTGAATTGAAGCAGCTCTGCACAGAGCGATTGGCATGACATCAAAGTACTATCATTATAGAGCAGAAGACCCCAAACGCTTTCTCATACACTGATCGATCTGCATCAAGTCAAACACACCCAATGAGTCAGAGTTGGCATTGTAAAATTTGCAGTTTCTTTCCCTTCACCATTGAAAAATGAATGAATGAATCATGGAGGTAAACAAGTACATGTATTTATCTGCTGTACAGGCGAGGCAGAAGAGTATATGCACAAATAACACTATAGGTAACTAGATGAGATGACTATGGTAAATCTGTTAGAACGTGTGTATTTGCATGTGATGATTATCAGAGGTATTCGTCCTGCTGAGGTATTGTGTCAAAAATGTTTTATTACTAGTCAGTGCTTCACGAAAATACTGCAATATTGTGTGTTTGATGTGTATTTGTGTGTGTGTGTTTAAAAAAGGCACCAGCAATGGCTATAAGCGGGTGGTGTGTTTCCAATTACATAATAATCGGCCCTCATAATTGTATGATGTTTGCATGCACATATGAGCGAGTGTGTGTGCGCGCGTGTATGTGTGTGTGTGGTGTGCATGGCTCCAATACTCACACTGCCACTTTTTCAAGAGAGCGTATAGGGGGAGTTATTGCTTTCAGGCCATTCCCAGGACAACTGTTACCACGGCTAAGGGCGTGTCCTGTTGTCATGGCAGCATGGGAGTGTTCAGTTGGGCGTGGCAGGAAGACGGGACAGGAGCGTGTGCGGGCGTGACCTTTGTGACCTCCGGCGTGGCAGATGAGGTGGCTCACCGTGTCCAGCGGGGAAAGTGTGTGCGAATGAGTGTGTGTGTGCGTCTGCTCCTCACGCCGCTTCAGCGAATACCAGGTGAGGAAGATGAACAGGAAGCCCAGGAACTTCAAGCTCGCCGCTAGCCCAAAGTAAACAAAGCGAAGGGAAGTGACATCGTATTCCCAGCAGGACCCATGGAAACCACAATCCTGCTGCCACAGCATACAGGTGGTGTCAATCACAGCTCCAAAATAGATAGGAGTGGGGATGTAGGCTGAAGAGACAGAAAGAAAGAGGAAATATATATATAAAATCAGCATAGTAGAATGATTTCTGAAAGATCATGTGACACTGAAGACTAATGATGTAGTAACGATGCTGAAAATTCAGATTTGATAACAGGAAAATATATATCTACATACATCTACATACATATATATACGTATATACATATATATACACACATATATATATATAAAAACACAGAAAAAAATGAATAAATAATAATTTTATATATACATATATTAAATAAACATAAAAAAGAACCGTTTTTAAAATTGCAATAATATTTCACATGAGAGGATTCTGTCAAACACCTCTTTCAAATGTTCACAAAAATGAGTCAGGTCAAATCAAAAGCACATTAATGTATATTTATTATTCTGGTCGACAGTCACAGAAATAAAAGATGAATTCGGTCCAATCCTACCAAGAGTCCTGAGAAGAACAAACTGCATTCCCAGAGCAAACGGTCTGTCCTCTTCCTCCACTGACCTGCTCAGAAAATAATAAGGAGAGATGAGCGAAGCAACAAGCAAAAGGGAAATTATATCAAAGCACGTGGAGAGAGGCAGACCTGAGCGTAACGATGATGACGGACGGCTGAGCGCAGGCGGTTATGAGAGTGACGATGAAGAGAAAGATGAGGAAGGTGATGAGTGTTCCGCAGGTGCGCTCACACTTTCCTGCCAGTGCGTAACCGTTCTCATTCAGGTACGTCTTCACAATTACCACCTGGAGCTCGTGGTTTCCTCCTGATGGCGTGATCACCTGTCTGCTCTGAACACAGGCGCAGTCAGAATAATTTCTGATCTGAGTGGGAGAAAATACACAAAAAATAGACAATTATTTTTACCACCTGTTAAATACAGTAATACCTCGGTTTACAAGTTTAATTCGTTCCAAGAGCTCGTAAACCAAAATAAATTTCCCTATAAGAATGCACTAAAAATCAATCTATTCGTACTACACGACTTAATTTTTTGGGGGGGGTTTTACCCTATTAATTGCAGTTAAAATTATAACTATTAAGATCTCATATATAACTACTAATTAATAATTGACAATTAAACTCTAAAAATACTTTTTTAAATACACAATTTACTGTAATGCACTTCAGCTGAGGAGACGAGGAGGGAGGAGGGGGGAGCGGGGAAAGCAAGGGTTCAAGTGCAAATGAGTGAATTTATTATAATAGTAAAGAAAACAAACAAAGTGATAATCCAGAGTGAGGGTCATGGAGCATGGGAGACGGGGGGCCGCGAACGAACGCACGGGAGATAGGCGGGGAGATGATATGAGAATCAGGTGTCAGTGCTCAGTGACCACGGCCCCTTTCTCACACACACACACACACACACACACGCAACTAGGAGACAATGAATTCAGGAACCGTGACAGTTACTTAGAGGTACAATGTTACAGTAGTACGTGTATATTTCACTACATGAACAATAGCGATCACAATTAATGTTAAGAATACGAGGTAAAAACCTCTGTAAATCACTTATAAAAGTATCACTATGGTGAATGATGCAGCCAAACCAAGCGAAGCTGAGAGAATGAATGAGTTAAGGGGTGATAAAGGGGTTGGAACCGTGTGACTGTTATGAGAGGCTGTGTTCAGGATATTTCCAGTAAAAATGCGCGTGATGATGCTGAGTGTAAGGACTTTTCCACCCTAAAATGCGCGTGGGTGAGGGAAAATTTCTCGTACACCGATACAATGCTCTTAAACCGTTTTGACCCTCCATGCTCGTACACTGATTTGCTCGTATACCAAGGTATTACTGTATATAGCTTTCCTGTAGAACAGCCAGTAGAGTATTGGTGTTTACAATGCCAAGGTCATGGGTTCGATTCCCAAACCAAGAACTGATTAGAATGTTGGTGTGTTGGATAGTCGCTTTGGATAAAAGCATTAGCCAAATGTATATTTTTACATTGCCTTTTTTATTTATCCCAAGGCAAATATGAAAAATATTGCAGCGTCTCACACATACAATACATACAATAATTCCTTACATTTATACAGCGCTTTATCATAGACACTCAAAGCGCTTACATGGAAGGTGGAATCTCCTCAACCGACACTAGAATGCAGCATCCACCTGGATGATGCGACGGCAGCCATATTGCGCCAGAACGCTCACCACACACCAGCTTATTGGTGGAGAGGACACAGAGTGATGAAGCCAATCAGAGTATAGGGATGGTTAGGACGCCATGATGGGCAAATTTGGCCAGGATACCGGGGTTACACCCCTACTCTTGCAAAAGACATCCTGGGATTTTTAATGACCACAGAGAGTCTGGACCTCGGTTTAACGTCTCATCCGAAGGACGGTGCTTGTTATCAGTAACGTGTCCCCGTCACTATACTGGGGCATTAGGATCCACAAAGACCGCAGGGGAAGCACCCCCTGCTGGCCAACTAACATCACTTCCAGCAGCAACCAAGTCAATACATTAGATTTAAATTTATGCATTTGGCAGACGCTTTTATCCAAAGCGACTAGCCTCAGTTCTTGCTTTACCTGGCACCGAACCCATGACCTTGGTGTTGTAAGCACCAATGCTCTACTGACTGAGCTACAGGAAAGTCATTCCAGGAGTCTCCCATCCAGGAAATAACTAGCCTCAGCCCTGCTTAGCTTCAGTGGGCAACCAGTCTTAGGCTACAGCAGTGGTTCTCAAATAGTGGGGCGCGCCCCCCTGGGGAACATGCTTTTTTTGTCAGGGAGTAGGTTTTCTTGCACTGAACAAGAGCAGCAGACATGAAGTTCAGATAACAAACCCTTCACCCGTTGATGTGTACGATCACACCGGTGTTCATGTGTCACGTGATCAATCGTTAAATTCACACGTGTTTTCACGCGATATCTGGCACTGATCTAAAAAAGACGCGCTCAGAGAACTTGATCATTATAAAGGTTTTTAAGTGACAAACACATTCACTTCCACATATCTGAGAATCTGAATATCAGGTAGTTGATAACAGAGCAAACAAGTTGGTGACTATTTTGAATAAAAAAGAAAAAACTAAATAAATGTGAAACATCGATCATAATGCGCTTTTTGGTGACTGCGGTCTGTCACGTGACAAGCATGACGCGTCGCCATGGAAACAATAAAGCGAAAGTTCCAAAATAGGGGGAGGGGGGCGCGCGAAATGTTTACTTCTTCCTAGGGGGGCGCGACAGAAAATAATTGAGAAGCACTGGGCTACAGGGTGACATAGCTGCCAACAAACAATGAAGTTATGAGTTTAATTACTTAAAAACCAGCAACTTTACTCCCTCATTGCAGAGAAATATAATAACTATATATGGTTTCTACCCCAAAAAAATTGTCATAATTTTTCATGAGTGATTCCCATACATTACATGAAAACCTGAAGAACAGATTAAGTAAAAAGTGAATGTGCGATATGCGCTGCAACTGAGGGAGCTACAATGATCTGTCACATCACGTTAATAAAATCTGACAGATGAAACGGTTTCATATCAGCAGTAAAAAAAAAATTACTATTGTAATTTATTGGGCAAATAATGTTTAGTGTTTTATTCAAGCATAGAATAAAAGATGAAGAATCATTATTATCTAATCGAAATGAGAAATTATTAAAATCAGGAAATGACCATTTTCAAACCAGCCCTCCTACACATTTTTGCTTTTGGTTTTTAAACTACATTTCAATTGCTATTATTAACCTATGGTTTGTGAAACTGGGTCTGTGGACAGACTCACTCCTGAGGTGTGGTTGGCGATGTTGCTGCAGCCTGCCAGACACGGGTTAAAGTAGGTGATGCCGTCAGAGCCGCAGACAGGTGCATACTCATGAATCCTGCAGCCACAGTTGACGTTACAGCTTCCAGTAAGGTTTCGGTGAGACAGGGTCAGCGTGGGCCTGCAGAAAACAGATCGAACAGCATTCAATGCAGCTCATGTTTGCAAGTGATATTTACGTGCATGTCTACAGGGGTTTCTCCATTACCCAGTGGTGTAAGGGATATTGATTCCTCCAAGGTTGATGCTCTCACAGCCGACAATGAAGAGTGTGGAAAAGCAGAGCAAAGACACTCCGCTGCAGATCATGGCCAGCTTTGCTGCCTCTCTTGCGCCCAGTTTCAGCTTCTTAATTATGTACCCTCCTAAAACTATACCAACACCTGCACTGGGTACGATGATCAGACCTGCACGCACAATTAAGAAATACCCATAGTAAGTGCTATGATCAGACCGACACATGTGTGTCAGTGTGTGCGCGTGTTGTACCTGTGTATATACTGGCATTGGATGCCGGAACACCAAACTGAGATTCAATGAATTTGGGAATAAAAGTGATGAAGGCTGTGACGATGGCACATTCCGCCGTATATGACAAACTCACAAATAAAAATGTCACATTACTCAATATACGCACTGCTGCTTTTGGCAAATCTAGAGAAAGATAGAAAGAGACAGAGAGAGAAACAGATGGATTTATAATTTAAATTTAAATGGGTAATCCAAAACGTGCTCATACTAATAATCTTGTTATCGTTAACTGTAAACTGATATTTAAATTGTTTTCTTTACCGCTAATTGAATTAAAGCTGAAATAAAACATAACTTTTTTTTTTTTTTAAGTTGAAGCATTTAATGATTAAAACTAAAATAAAAATAAAAAATTAAAGCTTAACAGAAATATTAAACAAATCTATGAAAATAAAAGCACAAAAATTACTAAAACTGAAAATATTAAATATGAATACTATAATAGTATATAAATAATACTAAAATAACACTGGTAATAAATGTAAAAAAACACAGTTCAGGGTTAAAGGAATACAGTTTTAAATGTTATACAATATGTAATGTTAAATAATAATGTTATTTAAATAATAGTTTTAAAAATCAATACAATACTACCATGTCCAACTTGCAAGCCATCTCTACAAAACAATCGTTGGAAATCCTAGCCGTGTCAACAGCCCCTTTCCCACATACAGTATCTAATGGCAAATTGCCGATAAGAGATGTGTGAACAAGACCTTTTCAAAAATACCGGTAAATCAGTTCTGGCAATTTCCCAGTAAGGTGTAAATTACCGGTATGATGCTGTGCAGGGCTTAATTTGTGCCGGAACAAGCCAGATCCGGCACCTCTGAAATCCGATCTGGCACCTCGTTTTGGTGATCCCCCATCTCATACACCACTGAAACATATTTATATTTTGACTATGTGTACAGGCGTTCAGGGGAATTAAGTATAATAATGATAACGTTATCAATAACGCACTACACTCATATTAAATGTATATTTAAAATATATTATATAGTATATTTCTAAGTGGTCCATGCCATGTTTTGGTGAAGGTGTATTGGATTTGACCGCTACTTACATTTCCAGCATATGTAAAAAAAAATAGGCTATAAAAACTTAAATGCATTTCTGTTATTTGTGAAGCGACTTTCTTTAACGTTTAATATAAATATTAAAAATAAACTATATTTTGGGATATTGCACATTAAAAAACATTTAAAAAAAAAGAAATTTTCCAAAATGAAACTGGTCCACTCACTTGAGGTGGATCGACAAAAAGAAATGAACAGAAACTGTGATGGAACATAAAACATATTTACACAAGAAACTCTTAACGAGTTTATTAAGAACGTAAGATGTATATTTGGAAAGTATGTGACTGAATTCCTTCATAACTGTAATAATCAACAGCATATTTGTATATTTATCCTGTAAAGTCATCCTGGTAATTTTACGGTCATTTCCCTGGATTGCTGTGTGAAAGGGATTTAAGGATCTAGTGTGATATTGCTCTTCATAGATGACTAAAAGAGTGTTGTGAGGGTTTCTGAAACCACAAAAAATCTGGGGGGCGTTTCATAAAATTATGGTTGCAAGTTCCATTGAATTCTCTTGTGATCATATTTGGCTCTGGGATACGCAACCTTGGTCATATATTTTTTTAAGAGATAACTAGCAAGTTGGACGTGGGATTTTAGATTGATCAGACCTGACATTAAGGTTTACCTTTGATATTTTTGCCAAAACCCATAGAGGATGATACAGCCTGGCTCTTCTCCTTCTTCATCTCGTCATCACTGGACACGTCACCTGCTCCCATTTTTACATGTCTTTTATTTTTCTTGTGGCGCGGTGGAAGTTTTTTAGGGAAGGAGAACATGGGAAGGATCACCAACAACATTGCCACAGCACACAGGAGAAACCCACTCCACCTGAGAAAGAGGCAGACAGAGAGACGGTTACACTGTTAAGTTGACTGTATGTTCATTGATAAAAAGCAAACAAGAGACAAGATTTTCCTCACCAGTTTCCTACAAACCGTGGGTCACTCTGGTCAATATTGACAATGGTCCCGGGGTCGACATAGAATCCGATCAGAATCCCACCCAGTAGGTATCCAACAGCTGGTCCAAGAGCTCCCATTACATACATGATGGCTAAACACACACATAAAGAGTCACATTGGTATATTCTCTCATCAGTGAGAAGCAGTTACAGGCTTTGCAAGTCAAAGAGCAAGAAATAACTTGCTAAAAAAGGCACTATTTGTTTTTTTGTTCTTTGCATTCCTGTCAAACACATTGGACATTCATGTTATTATTCACACATGCACGTATATGCAGTCTTATTGTCGACTAGTATAAACAGTTAAAAATTGAGAATATCAGCATAGACTGTTTCAATGCACAATGGCTGAAAAAACAAAAAAAACAAAAAGGAGATTGTCAGTCCCAAATGTTGATTTAAAAAGGTTTTTCAGAGTAAATTAATTTTGAGTAATTATTGGATACATTAAACGTTTTGGGTGGGATAACTAAAGTAAATCCTCTAAATTATTTTTCAGTGCATGTTGAGAATACAGAAGTCACTCATAAAATTTTACTGTAAAGAGTTACTGACAAAAAAAGTTAAAATATTCCTAGTACAGTAATCCCTTGTTCATCATGGTTAATGTGGACCAGAACCCCCCGCGATAGGTGAAAATCAGCGAAATAGGATCAGCCATTCAGCTCATGGGACACTTCCACTCGTGCTCTCATTTGTCGATCTTGCGCCGGGAACCAATCACGTGTCTTGTCTGAGGGCCCGTGGGTGTGTACAAAGCCTCTGAGAGAGTTTCTCTCTTTGTCTGGCATCCAGGGAAACTGTTTCTCTCGCGCATCACAATAAAACAACGCTGCTGTCCGCAATCGGACATTAAATTTAAGTCAATTACTCAATTTCCCAAACCAAGAATGAACTCATCAATTATTTTAGGTGGACTTACAGATATGGGTAGATGGATACATAAACAAACTGGTTCCAGTAACTGGTTCAGTTTACTTAACTGTATTACTATTATTACTAATTTGTTTACTAACAAATCTTTAAACATTGTTCTTAAAAATAATCCATGATTGGGTTTTCTGTTCTTATCATGATGGTGAGTCCCTAGTGTCACCAAAATGTCAGTACAATATTTAGCTAATTTTGAGGGACTTTCATAATAACTGACTATAAAGAAGAATATTGAAAAGTGGTAGTGAAGTAAGTCTATGTGCGCCCTGTTCCCATGAAAGAATTTGCCCCAAGCAACACATTTTACTCAACTGATTTGAGACAGACTTACCCAGTCAGAGGCAGATTAAAGTCTACACAGGCCCCTAGGCTCAAGGATCTCTAGAGAGTGGAACCGCCAAACTCCCTATTTGTCCAAGTATTTTCTTATCAGTTAAGTAGATTCTTTTATGTCGCCGAACACTAATATCTCGAGCACAAATTCGCCACTTCAACACAAGCCTTGCAGCTTCAGCCTTGCAGAAAAAAATCAAGCCTTGCAGATGCTATCTTGGAAGAGGAGGCGCAGGAGTTCACCATCACGATGCAGGAATTTCCAGATTACATTGACATCGACAAAGACGTCGTTACTGATAGAAGCATTTGTTTTTAAGCAGACCGTTAAAGGCAAAAAGCAACAAAGCATTTTAGAGTTTGTAAAGAAACCATATTAACCGCGTGTGCAATACTTTCAGAACTGTGTCAGAGCCAAATGACTGTGTTATGAGCAAATGTGTTTATGTGTTGTGACTGTTTACTCTGTGAGCGATCATTGTGTTTGCAATGTTGGAGAATATAATTAAAGGTTTGTATGGAGAATCGAAGGTGTTTTTTATTGTATGCTGTTAAATATCTGCTGTTAGTTGGTGCACATATGCCTTTTGTTTTTCGCAAACTTATACAGTGTATGTACATTTTTATAGCATGCCGATCGCTTCATCAAATAAATCGGCATATTGGCTGTTGGTTATCTCGATCATCGGTTATCTCAACACTCTTTTGCAACCCCCGAGGCCGTCGACATAACCGCATTCCACTGTATTAGGTTTTGCATTTGGATATATATTTAGACATTATTAAAAACTGCTTATTGTCAAAGTTGAGGTTTTTGTTTTTTGTTCATTTGAAGTGTCAGTCAATGTTACAGTCAAATCTGGACACAGAGAAAGCATTTTATTGATCATACTAGCTACATATAATAGCTTGATCATTGACCAGGGCTGTATTTAATAATATATTATCGAGTGTCTACATATGAACAGATCTGGTCTGTGGTGTCGCCCCCTCTGCGCTACAAATCAATCAGCAACTGAAAAATTCAGATTCAAATAGCTTTACTGGCATGGTTTAATGGCTTTACATTGACACAGCATTGACTGGGCTCTGATCCAATTGTGTTGACCATTGTCAAATTTACAGGCAACAGCGGGCAGTGAATAAGACAGTGATTAAGACCAATGGTTCCTTCTTGACAAGAGCCAGTTTAGAAAACGAATGCTCCCCACATTGATGTATTGCAAGCTCCCTCACCACCTGAAGGAGTGGTGATGCAACATTAATCCATCATGCATGGTGTGCTCGTCAATTGTCTGTTATTTTAAAACCTCCCTCCAGTAATACTAATAACTACTGTAGAAATTTATTCGATAAACAAACAAAAACTTCACTGAATAAAGGCCCCATGATCAGAGGCTAGGTTAGTTTATTCATTACTCTGCCCCTGGACCCAACCACCCCCCAGCACACAGATTACACTCCAACAAAGTCACAGACTGACTCACCCAGGTACAGGGACGCGTTCTCCTTCTTCACATTGTCATCCAGGTAAGTTGGTCCAAGTGTGTATATGGGTGTCGATCCCATTCCCACAAGGATCTGAGCACAGATGAACAGTGCCACGTACAGGGCGTGCTCACTCTCCTCCCGGTCTCGCTGGCACCTGGACAGTGCCGGCCTCTCCAGCCCGCTGCCATTCCCACTGGCACAGAGCCCCTCTCCCCCCACTGTGCTGTTGAGCTCCTCCAGCTGATAAGGTGGAGAGATGAAGTGAGGTAGGGAGAAGAGGGCGGCACCCACCGCAATTAACACGCCTCCTACAGCCAGCCAGCGTGGCCTCTGACTCCGCCCACCAAAGTAGCTGATGAAAACCACAACGAGAAGACTACCGATGTCAAAACAGCTGACCAGCAGACCGGACTCCGAGCTGCGCAGACTGTACCGCTTTTCTGAAAAACAAGGGGCTCGTTTAGTATGAAATTCTTAAAACATTTTTGAATGAGAGCACTGAGAACTTAGAAAAAAATTAGATTTTGAAATGGGAGTGAGATTAGATGAGATAAAACAACATGAGACCTTAAGTAAAGAGGAGATGAGAGAGGAGTTAAGACCTTAATTGAAGAGATGATACTGAAATGAGAGAGGAGAGAAGATGAGAAGAGATTGAGATGAGAAAGATTGAGAGGTAAGGAGATGAGACCTTAATTAAAGAGATGAGACTGAGAGGAGAGAAGATGAGATGAGAGAGAAAAAAAATATGAGAAGAGATTGAGATGAGAGAGATTTAGAGATGAGGAGATGAGACCTTAATTAAAGATATGAGAGGAGAGAAGATGAGAGGAGAGAAGATGAGATGAGAGAAGAGAGAGATTGAGATTAGAGGAGACAAGAAGAGATTGAGAGGAGAGGAGACGAGATGAAACCTTAATTAAAGAGATGAGATAAGAGAAGAGAATAATGAGAAGAGAAGAGATTGAGATTAGAGGAGAGAGAGATGAGAGAGACTGAGAGGAGACAAGATAAGAAGAGAGAGAGGAGAGAGATTGAGAGGAGAGGAGAATGATGAGAGGGGATTGAGAGGAGAGGAGATGGTCAGACATGTTACCTATGGTGGTGATGACGCTGCTGAGATATCCGGACACCATCAGAGACTGAATAAACGTGAGGTAACACATGCAGAACAAGAAGCAGCGAGAGTCTGACAGGATCCCGTCCACATATTGCCTCACCGGCACGCGCGACAGGCGGAGCGCCAAGAGCGCAACTGCGCCACGACCCTCCGGCTCGCGACACTCTGTCCTGACAGGGGAGCCGCACCGGGGCGAGCTGTGCGGGGCAGAGAGCAGAGTCTGATCCGCGTCCTGACTACCGCTCAGCACGGGGAGGCTCTTAGATTTCAAACCCTGAGCAGATTCCTCACACAAGTACGGAAACGGTTTCACGGGGGCGAGGCTCGCTCCCCCGGCCTCCCCGACACCACCGGACGCCATCCTGACGACAGGCAGCGTCTAGTACACAGACGCGCACATAACATACGCTCAGATAAACCAGCCACGGCTTATCATCCACAAATCTGTCCGTTCAGTACGAAAACACTGTCCTACAATACTAAGAGCTTGAGATAACGGTCCGCACCGGCTCTCCGACCCGTTTATCAGCGCGATCGAGACGCAGGAATTAAGCGCTGGCTCATTCAAAAAACACATCAACAGATGCGTCTAAATAGATGTTTTATTACGCCTATATATAAACGCGCTCTTTGTTGTTTTACAGCACCGTGTTCACCAAAACACCACAGTGAATCGATGGTCGAGCAGCCGCCGAGGGCTCACGCGCCTCTGTGCGGACACTGCAGCGGCGCGCGCGCTTGGCCGCATCACACACGCGCATTCTGCCCCGTTATCTGCGCTAGATTAATAATCCCGTTTAAATCCATCGCCACCATTGAACGGTAATCGATCGCCTCCCTCTGCACACGGCTCCGACACACCATCAGATCTGCGCCGTCTGACCAAAATATCCTTGTCCTTGGACAGCGGGGGTCGCGCGGACCGTCCGTCTCACCGTATCTCCTCCGAGCGCTTTTGGTCTGTGCCGCAGCGAGTACCGAGCAAATAACCGTTAACTTCCGGTTCACGATTCAACTGTCAAAACAGGGAACTGCACCACCCAATTCGTATTTTAACTCCTTGATTGCAGTTAATTACAAATAATAAATACAAATACTGTTTTCTTTTAAACACTTTTTTATTAATTTGATTTAAATTATTTAAATACATTTGGAGTTTGTAATACGCAATCGTATGAGTTTGTATGAGTCTAGTTGTATGACAACGCCTTCTACTGACAAATAAAGAAATACGGAAACATTTAAGAAAACAAGACAGAAAAACATGATAGTTTAAACAATTATATTATTTTTTAATTGGTCTAGCAAACAGAATTCATCAATGAGATGCTTTAGTCATTAAAAATCTGCGAAGGCCATTGAAAAAAACATTTAAAAAAGTATTTTCTGAAGTATTACTCATTATTTATCCATTAAATATAATTACTAAATGGTTACAGACTAAGAAAGGTTACCAAAAAACGGAATCATATATACATATACATTTAGTGTGTGTGTGTGTGTGTGTGAAATATATTCACACACATATTCATATATATATATCTTCATATTTTACATGTTTTCTCTGGGTTCTTTTACTATAGTAATGCATATATATATATATATATATATATATATTCACACACACACACACACATTTTCTGAACTATTCATAATCATGTGCATTACTATAAGAATCCAGTTATGTTACTAGCCTAATAAAATATGCTTTATTTTACATTAACATATTACTGGACATTTTCTCATGGAATAAATGAATAATTTTGATTATGAACAATGAAAATAATAATCAGACAAGGGTTGTTCCCTTTTACATGTTTTCTCATTTTAAGAGCCTTTGTGCATTGCAAAAAATATTTCACTGTTTAAATGTGCTCATGTGTTAGTTAGGCACTTTGGAAAAACGTGTCTCCTAAATAAATATAAATGGCCTGTATTGGGGCATGTTGTCTCAGAAGGTCAACAATTCAGATTTTTCCCTGATGCAAATTAAAAGGTAGAAATTTTAAACAGCTGACTTACAGCAGAGGTATGTGCCTGGACAGAAAAGGACCTAATATAAACCTTCCTGCAGAGGGAAGAAAGGGACAACTAGCCCCAGACTACTCTCAAATGTTTCCAGAATTAATAAATATTAACGAAATCAAAATAAATCCACCACAATCCACTTTTTATTAGACACTGTGGGTGATCAGTGTTTAGGTAAAAAAAACAACCTAAATCACAAATTGCTCTTCCACTGCTTTCCATTTGAGCCTTCAGCTGCAAGGGAAAAAAGATTAATGTTAAAACAAACAATAACTGTATATTTAAAACAAACAAATGAGTGCGCATGCACACGCACACACACACACACACATACCAAGGCAGATCTTTCCTTCTTTGTGGAGTTTCTTTAAATGGTGCAACAAGTTAAACTCTGCAGCTCTGTGCAGGTGTTCAGGGGTTTCCTGGCATACAGACAACATGAAAATCATGTCATGTACACAGTTTTCAACATAATAACGCTACATTTCTATAATTACTGTTCTCTCATTTGTGCCATTCTTCACACATAATTCTATAAAGCAATGACCGCTTAAAGAGAACCAGCAAAAGTAAACATTAATTTCACACTCAGCGGGGTCCAAGTGAAAAAAACTAATTTTTTTGTTTTGTTTTTTTGCATTTTTTGGATTTCTTACAAATGTTCTCATTACAATTTGTATTATCTGCATAAAAAAAAATTAAGAAACGTTTAAATAAAAAGTTAATTTGACTTTCAGAACGTCAACTTAGAATTTGGTTAGTCCCTTGTCTGTATAAAGGAGTTCACAGTCACACATTTGCTTATACTATACCGGTAATTATCACCTAGAAGTAGATTATTTTTATTTGTTTTAAAAGCTTTACTGCCTTAGATTTTGGCACCCACTTTACATGTCATTTTTCTCTCTCCTTGTAGACTGCAAATACTTACTTAAATATTATAATGCTTTTGGTTTCAATCAAATTAAAGACAGCATGCAATAGTCTTTTCTCCCCTATTATGACGTATATCCAAGTGAAACGGTTTCTCAAACAAGAAAAATTTAGAGCAGGACTTGAAGTTATTTTGACAAAAGATTGAGACCATATTAATAAAAAAAATAGATAATGATAAATAATTTATAATAAACATTGCAATATTCCATAGCAGTAAAGCATAGGAATTGTTCATTTTTATTTTATGATAACTTTAAAGAGTTAAAATCATTCAGAAAAGAGTTGAACCTTGTACACCACTTTAACCAGTTCGCTGGAGGTGAATGCAGTTCCACGATTCTCCTGCAAAACGTTTAGGATCTGCTGTTCTCTTGCATTCCGGTGAGTTATATACTCAGAGATCTTACAATCTGCGTTGTGGACCACTGGCCCATGACCTGACACACCAGAATAACACAAACACAAGCATTTGTTAGTTTCAAAGCACTCACAAAACCCAATACTAGCATAACGCACACACACATACTCACCTGGATATATGTGGTCAGCCTTCACGCTGAGAAGCTTTTGTAGTGACTTCATGTAATCATAGAGGTCCTCAAATACGGCCGTGCCCTCTCCCAAAATACAGTCACCTGAAAAAACAGCCTGCTCCTCTTCCAGGAATAATGCCATATGATCATCTGTGTGTCCGGGAGTAAACAGCACCCTACATGCAGCACAAACAATAAAACAACAAACTTGTTCAAAAGAAACAACTAACTAATTTTTTTGCATCGAGACTTAAACACTGATTTCCCCAATGCATTAAATGAAAAACTCAGAATTGTCACGGAACGAACAGGGAGGACTCAAGTGCGGGGTGACGGTGAGGATTTATTATAACAACAAAAGAACATAACATACAAAGGAAACAACCCACAAGGGGGAAAACATAACATAAACCAGATCATAACTCAAAGCATAAAACAAACCAGGAACTCCAGGATGATCTAGCCAGGAATGACATTCAACAAAATGACAACGAGACCACACCAAACTGCAAACACAAGGGCTATATATAGGGAACACATGAGGAAAGGTAACGAGCTGAGAACAGCTGACAACATTCAAGGGAAATGAGGTAACAAGGTGGGCGGGGTTGCACAATGACAGGAAACAATCAAGGGGCAGTGACAGGGCTCTGTCAACAGACACTCGAAAACACCAAACTGGAATGACAGAGCCGTGACACTACCCCCCCTCTAAAGGGACGCCACCTGGCGTCCCTACATTGAACACCAGGCAAACTAAAACAAATCTGAACATTACCACAGAAAATAATCAATGAAGGACAGGGGAAAACAATGACTCAGGGGAGGGAGAACAGGCCAACCAAGAGCAAAACAACAAAAGTCCACAATATCCTGAAAAAATAACTCAGAAAAAAAAGTCCTCAAATGGTCATGAAAATATTAACTCAAAAAAAGTCCAAGCATCATGAAGAAAAAAAAAATGCAACAGTTCTCAATTCAACAAGAAATCATAATCAAAAACAGAGTCCAGGGGGAGGAAAAGGTGGGATGAGCCAGGGTGGCTCAGGCAGGACCAGCGGGTCGGACCGCAAAAGTTCAGGCAGGCAGAGTTCGGGGTGGTCAGGCTGCAAGAGTTCGGGGTGGTCAGGCTGCAAGAGTTCGGGGTGGTCAGGCGGCAAGAGTTCGGGGTGGTCAGGCGGCAAGAGTTCGGGGTGGTCAGGCGGCAAGAGTTCGGGGTGGTCAGGCGGCAAGAGTTCGGGGTGGTCAGGCGGCAAGAGTTCGGGGTGGTCAGGCGGCAAGAGTTCGGGGTGGTCAGGCGGCAAGAGTTCGGGGTGGTCAGGTGGCGCCGGCAGGGCGAGCAGACTCGGTGGCGCCGGCAGGGCGAGCAGACTCGGTGGCGCCGGCAGGGCGAGCAGACTCGGTGGCGCCGGCAGGGCGAGCAGACTCGGTGGCGCCGGCAGGGCGAGCAGACTCGGTGGCGCCGGCAGGGCGAGCAGACTCGGTGGCGCCGGCAGGGCGAGCAGACTCGGTGGCGCCGGCAGGGCGAGCAGACTCGGTGGCGCCGGCAGGGCGAGCAGACTCGGTGGCGCCGGCAGGGCGAGCAGACTCGGTGGCGCCGGCAGGGCGAGCAGACTCGGTGGCGCCGGCAGGGCGAGCAGACTCGGTGGCGCCGGCAGGGCGAGCAGACTCGGTGGCGCCGGCAGGGCGAGCAGACTCGGTGGCGCCGGCAGGGCGAGCAGACTCGGTGGCGCCGGCAGGGCGAGCAGACTCGGTGGCGCCGGCAGGGCGAGCAGACTCGGTGGCGCCGGCAGGGCGAGCAGACTCGGTGGCGCCGGCAGGGCGAGCAGACTCGGTGGCGCCGGCAGGGCGAGCAGACTCGGTGGCGCCGGCAGGGCGAGCAGACTCGGTGGCGCCGGCAGGGCGAGCAGACTCGGTGGCGCCGGCAGGGCGAGCAGACTCGGTGGCGCCGGCAGGGCGAGCAGACTCGGTGGCGCCGGCAGGGCGAGCAGACTCGGTGGCGCCGGCAGGGCGAGCAGACTCGGTGGCGCCGGCAGGGCGAGCAGACTCGGTGGCGCCGGCAGGGCGAGCAGACTCGGTGGCGCCGGCAGGGCGAGCAGACTCGGTGGCGCCGGCAGGGCGAGCAGACTCGGGGTGGCCTCCGGGACTGGAGGATCGGAGAAGGCCCTTTTCCTCCTCCTCCGCTTATGAAGGCGTCGAGCGGCCTGTGGGATGGCGGCCCCCTGGCTGGCTGCAGGCTCTGGGACGGCGGCCCCCTGGCTGGCTGCAGGCTCTGGGACGGCGGCCCCCTGGCTGGCTGCAGGCTCTGGGACGGCGGCCCCCTGGCTGGCTGCAGGCTCTGGGACGGCGGCCCCCTGGCTGGCTGCAGGCTCTGGGACGGCGGCCTCCTGGGTGGCTGCAGGCTCTGGGACGGCGGCCCCCTGGGTGGCTGCAGGCTTGGTGTAAGCCGCCGCCAAAACTTCCACCGGAGTCCATCTCATGGACGGCGTCGACAGCGTCTTCACGAATCCCTGGAAGTCCAGGGAGTCCAACCCCCTCATTCTCCATTCACTGAGGGGTTTGTCCAGTGCAGAATTAAACAAGTCCTTGAGGGCTGCGTCATTATAACCCAACCCTGCAGCAGCATGACTGAACTCCCGAACAAACACCTTTATCTCCGCCCCGTGTTGGCGGAGGGAGAGCAATGCCTTGACCCGCAGCCCGCGTAAAAAACGTGGGTTGGAGTTCATGGTTGGTGGTCAAGGACGGAAATCCTTCCCCGCTGAGTCCTTAAAGGGTGGTCTCGTTCTGTCACGGAACGAACAGGGAGGACTCAAGTGCGGGGTGACGGTGAGGATTTATTATAACAACAAAAGAACATAACATACAAAGGAAACAACCCACAAGGGGGAAAACATAACATAAACCAGATCATAACTCAAAGCATAAAACAAACCAGGAACTCCAGGATGATCTAGCCAGGAATGACATTCAACAAAATGACAACGAGACCACACCAAACTGCAAACACAAGGGCTATATATAGGGAACACATGAGGAAAGGTAACGAGCTGAGAACAGCTGACAACATTCAAGGGAAATGAGGTAACAAGGTGGGCGGGGTTGCACAATGACAGGAAACAATCAAGGGGCAGTGACAGGGCTCTGTCAACAGACACTCGAAAACACCAAACTGGAATGACAGAGCCGTGACAAGAATGTGTTACACTACTATTATTAAGATACAGTAATACCTCGAGATACGAGTATTCCAAGATAAGAGCAAGCCTTCCGGCAGATTTTTGCTTCTAGATACAAGTAAATATTCGAGACACGAGCACTCGTACTGACGCCGATGCCGACACTCGTTCACATATTCACTGACTTCTGTATGGAAGTCATAGCGAACGCCTGCGAGTAGCTGATTTTCTCTCTATTTTGTGCATTATTCTTCATAATAGAGATGAGTTCTAAGAAAGTGAGTGGTAAGGATGGTAGTGAGAAGAAGAAACGCATGATGACCATGGAAATGAAGCATGAAATTGTGGATAAATATGAGCGCGGTGACCGCGTGAGCAATCAAGCAGCAGGTGCATCAGGAGGAACTGTCGACTGAGGAGTTGATTGAGCTGCAGATGATGGAACATATGCAGGTGTTGCAAGAGCTCAGCAGTGGCGAGGAGGAGGAGGAGGGTGAACCAGAAGGAAAAAATTCAAGAAGTGAAATTAAGGAAGTGATGGCTATGTGGCAGAGAGTTTCTGATTTCTGTTTCTCGTCTACTGGTCGTGCTTCTGCGCTTTTTGACGTGCCTTACTTATTTTTAAAGGGAGAAAGAAACAAATCTCCTCGATAGGTATTTTGTTAAAAGGTCTGCTGCAAGGGAAAGTGAAAGTGAGGGTAGCCAGGCGA
Source organism: Rhodeus uyekii (assembly GCA_037043235.1). NCBI lineage: Eukaryota > Metazoa > Chordata > Actinopteri > Cypriniformes > Acheilognathidae > Rhodeus > Rhodeus uyekii. The sequence continues at coordinate 4,349,877 of JAWRVZ010000035.1, forward strand.
AAAAAACGGAAGAAAACAAATCGAAAAAAGCAAAACAATAATATAAAATAGAAAAGTTAAAAAACAATATGCTAGTTAAGTTCAGTTAATTTAAGTTTACGTAAGTTACGTATTGTTCGTGTAAGGTACGATACGGAATCAAGTGTCTGTGTAACAACCCGCTTCCCCCCTCCTCCCCTCCCAGCATATACATTTTTTTTGTTGTTTTGCAATTTAGATTTGTAGATCTGCGCTTTGGGTTTAAGAAAGTCGCACTACAAATAAAATGTATTATTATTATTAAAACTACATTTTATTTGATATCACACGAATCCTTATACTGTATACATGTACTATAATTGTGTGTGTGTGTGTGTCTATACCAATAAAAAAAAAAAACATGTTTTTTTTCTCTTATCTCGAGGTATTACTGTATTTATAATCAATACTCTTCCTCAGCAAGGACACATTAAATTGATCAAAAGCAAATGATAGCAAATACATTTATAATGATACAAAAGATTTCGATTTCAAATAAATGCTGGTATTTTGAACATCCTTGGTTTCCACAAAAATAACATCTAAACAGCATATTGACACTAAAGACAGGTAATGATGCTGAAAATTCACCTTTGGCATCACAGGAATCAACTACATTTTCAAATAATATGTTAAAATAGAAAACAAAATTGTAATAATATTTTTTATGTTTTTACTATATTTTTGAGAAAACAAACTTAGCCTTTGTAAGCTAAACAGATTCTACAACAATCCTACAACAATCGCAACTTCAAAATGTTTAAGGCAGTGTATAAATACGGGCATGTCCAAAGACTATCATGTACAGACTCTGTGTGTGTGTGTGTGTGTGTGTGTGTGTGTGTGTGTGTGTGTGTGTGTGTTTACCGTAATGTTGCCCCTTCAGTCTTTATCACGTCACCATCACTGAGATATTCATATTTCTTCTTCTCGTCTCCGATCGCTTCATCCTGTGGAGGACACCGAGGGAGTTTACTGACCCTCAGCTCTGCTTCTGCATAACACATGTAGCTATATTAGTGAGGATTTCTCATAGATAAAATGGTTTTAATACCAAGATAATGATATTCTTTCCTGCAGCTCAAACAGTAGAGCATTGGTGTTTACAACGCCATGGGCATGGGTTTAATCCCCAGGGAAAGCAAGAACTGATTAGAATGTCAATGTGTTCCTTGAATGCAATGTAAGTCGCTCTGGATAAAAGCTTCAGCCAAATACAAAAACGTAAACGTAAATGCTATATACATGTACATTATTAAAACATGATTTGGCTGAGAGATTTACAAATAGTGAGGAGCACTTAAAATGTTTCACTAGATTTGAGGCACACATATCAAAACCCATTCACCTGTGTGAAAGTGTGTGAGTATGTCCTGCACTCCTCCAGTGTGGTCATGATGCCAGTGTGTTACTATAATGTGCTGTATGGACGTCTCGTGCTGCTTCAGAGCCTCGCGCAGATTGACAATATACTCCGGTACCGCGCGCTCGCCTGCGTCAATTAACACTCGCCTGACAGACACAGACAAAGACACAAGGACATTTAATAAGCATTCACATACTTGTTACATTCATAAATAGGCTGTACGTGGCAAATACCTCAAGTAAATAAGCTCATAATTGTGTGAGACGAGTGTTGTACCTTCTGCCCGTCCCGACCAGGTATGTGTTGGTGCCCTGCAGCGTCATGGGTCCCGGGTTGCAGCCCAAAACACGCACCACTCTCGATGACAGCTGCTCGATACGGGGAATAACAGCGGACATTTTCTCCGGGACTGCTGAGACTCAGAACGGACCTCAAATGACCCCAAATGACTCAAATGAAGTTTCAGGAAGAAACTTCCTGTTCAAAAAAGTCACGTTACAAAATAAAAGCATGTGAGGTTCAAGGATGTTTGTTTTGATGTATACTTTGAATTGAATGGCTTCATATGTCATTATATAGTCTCTGTGTTCTGCTAATGGGCCATTCTCACGAAGCAAACCGACAAATGTGAAACAAAGACTCAACAAAGCGTATTCGGACAGTTTTATTACTAAACAATACATACCGTTTTGGTTCAAGCTGCACATGAGCTGAGCACCTCCTCTTTACTACTAGTTCATTAATGCACATTAGAAGTTATGTTAAGAGATATGGTTCAAAAGCTGGAAAACAGTCACATAACGTTACATTTGCGTTAAGACGTATTACGTTAACGTTATGAGTATTGTGATAAATACAGTATATGTATCATATTAAATAGTTATTATAGTTTTGCTCATACCATTAAAATATGACGTTATTATTGTTAAAAAACATTATATTAATTGGAGATGTTAATTTGAACCTTTAATAATAATAATAATAATAACAATAGGAATACCAGCTGACAGGATTATTTTAGGGGTCTTGTCACAACCCATTGTTTTTGAATTCCTGTGTAACTTTTGCTATATTTTCACACTTTAAACAACGATTTGATAATCCTCTTGTACTACTTTTTTATTTTGTGTTAAGAAATAAGTCTCTTGACAGTTTTATTCCAAGTGGGTTCATTGCTGTCAGCATTAAGTCAGAAATATTCAGCTGTATAACACATATAGTTGTCAAGAAATTTCTTCTCTTTAAATGGTTTGTTTCAATATACTGTTGATCAAAAATTGCCTTAAACTTACACCAATTTTTCTTTAGTTATCTTTAGTAACTTTTTAGGAGGGTGTAGTCATTTCTGCAACACAACATATCACTGTGATTTAACGAAAAAAATGTATATGTGTGTGTGTGTGTGCGTATGTGTATTGATTTAGCAACAGAAGGACTGGCACAGAACAATCATATAACTATTATGCCACAACATTTTGGCAAACTTATTAATGGACACATTTTAACGAGGTTAAAGAAGAATATACAACAAATATTTAAGAGCTGTAGGCTCAGTAGTCCATCAGCGAAACCTCAGTGCTGGACCACACAGTCCAGAAATTGTTTTCAATAACTAGTTATACTCTTCTAATTATAATCATTTCGTTCGACGCTGATACATAATTACCTTGTTGAAAATAGTTTCTGTGATCCGGAGCACGTAGGCAACTAATATTTCAAGATTTAACGCAAAACAGGAAACACATGAATATTCATATATAATGACACCGACTATCTCATTCTGTATCCATTAATTTTTCATCTCCTGACACGGGGGAAACTTCCTCGTCTGATATTGCTTAACTGTACCATATGTAATAAATATTTAAAAAACGAGAATTCATAGAAATCTGAAATGTGGTTTTATTGCAATATATGTTTTGGTTGAGCGGTTAAAAATGTAAAAAAAGAAAGAAAAGGCAATGAATAATAAAAAGAACTAGCCTGTCATGAACATCAGTACAAAAGTAAAACGGAAATGTATGTGCATGAACAATTATGAATTAAAAATGGTCAGTCACTCTTTGTATTTGTATTGCAAGTCCAGTATTAATCCAACGAAACAGCACAGGCCTTCAAACTCTTGGTCATGTGTTCCATTAAATCGTCATAGTGATCGCCGCGTTCCTTCGAACGTTCGGTGAGTGTAACCGTGAGTGCAAAGCCGTCAAGCGATTTGTAGCGAGTCGGCGAGCGATCCGTGAGTACGCTTTCTGCTCAGGGTTTGGGGGTCTGAATTTTAATTAATATGTTCATAACTCTGAGATTCTGCTTAGACAGTAGAATGTTATTGACTCGATGCACTGTACATTTAGATGTTTTATATGTAAATCAACAATGATCAAACTAATGAAAATTGGATTTTATTATGCATCCATTCACATCTACTTAGTCTATGTTCTTTATATTTAATGATGCATTATAATCTCTCCATCAACACAACACATTTCAGGATATTAAATCAATGCAACAAATTTTGCACTGCCAAATACAGACTATAACCATTTTAAACATTTATTCATAAATAGATGTTACTTCACCCATAATTCACCATTCACCTGCCATTCAATTTGTCTTGCCTTGAGATTCATTAGTCAAGTCACCTTTATTTACTATATACCACTTTTTTACAATACAGATTGTTTCAAAGTCGATTTACATAAAATAGTATTGATCAACAAAAAGCAGATCTAATAACAGTGATAATATAATTTGAAGTGATGTGTAAGCTGATTGGCCTAAATGGTTACTTCTGAGTCGGACCATGACTGGTTAGAAATGCAAAAGCAGCTTTTCATTTAGCGTTTCTTTATGTCTTTAAAAGCCAAATTTTGGACAGAAGCAAACAACATTTATTTTAAATATATATTCTCATTGGCCAGTTTAATAATGAGTATAGCCTGTGTTGTTGTCATTCTCTTCTATTTGTGGAGTCAACCAATAACATTTGGACTACCAGGCATGATAGATATATACTATTACTTTTTATGTGTCTGAGATATACATATTAATAGATAAATTGATAAAAACATAAAAAACCTTTTCAGCTCAATCATTTTCATACATTTTAAGGAGGCTCTCGTCCTTCTCTTCAACTCATCACTTCCATATATCTTTCTTGAACAGTGTTTCACAGATACAGATTGCATAGAGGAAGTATTGTTTATTTCCTACGATCATCCTTCACCATCATATCCAACCTCAACATGACTAGGTCAACCATGCCCACTTTTTTTAATGAGAGTGCAGAGCAGTCCTCATCTCCTGAACTATCGGATGAGCTTACCATGGCCCTTGCTGAAGGGCAGTGGTGGGCAATAATGGAGGTTTCTGACCCCATATCTGCCCATGAGGACCCTTCCTCATGGCAGTGGAGGGGAACAGTGGAGGAAGGAGAAACTTCATGCTCCACATCCCTGGTCTTCAGTGAAACATCTGTGAATGCTCAGTCTCCACACTCAGGCATTGCAGATACACTGAAGACCAAAAGGAAGTGGAGGCAGAAGGAGACACGTGGAGCACCTGTGTTTGATGTTCCAACACAAGGAACACCAGCACCCACCAGGTTCCTAAAGAGAGCACCTGTGCTTGTTAGGTCTGCGATGGGGAAACCCAACAATGATGCTTCAGAGAAAGCCATGCACTCAAGCTTTCCAGATGCATCACTGAAGACCAGGGATCAGCAGGGAATCCAGAGGCAGAAAAGGCCACAGGGAGCACCTGTGCCTGCTGAATCCTCCCGGGATGTTCCTGTGCTTGCTGGGTCCCAACAAAGAGGAAAACTCATGATCCCTGAACATCTGATTAAGCATCTGCAAAAGGCTGCTCTTGCACTGGGTGAACCTCTATCTGCTGGCTCCCCACAGAGAAAAATGGAGAAACCCACCTCCTCCCAGCTCTTCAGTGAAACATCTGTGAATGCTCAGTCTCCACATTTAGGCATCGCAGATACACTGAAGACCAAAAGGAAGTGGAGGCAGAAGGAGACACGTGGAGCACCTGTGTCTGATGTTCCAACACAAGGAACACCAGCACCCACCAGGTTCCTAAAGAGAAGACCTGTGCTTGTTAGGTCTGCGATGGGGAAACCAGATAGGCAAAAACAAAAGATTTCTGAGCCACTGAGACGGGAGCCCCCGCAGCAGAAGCCTTATGGGTATTCTCTTCAGGGTGTACCTGTGACCCATAAGATCTCAGAAAATAAAGAACTTAAGAGCCCTGATCCAATGAGGCAGGAGATGCTGCAGCAAAATCCTCAATCCTCTTCCATACAGGTAGAATCCATGACCAAGTCCCCACTGGATGTACCTTTACCCAGCAGTAATACCCAGCAGTACCTTTACCCAGCAGCAATAGGAGTGTCTGTAAATGTCAGGACCCCACAGGAAGCAGCAGTGCAGAATTTGCAAAAAGCACCAGTGCCTGTTTCATTCACCCAGGAAGAATCCATGGCCTCCAGGATCCCAAAAAGTGTGTCTGGGCATTCTGGGATCCTTCACCATCTGAGGCAGCAGAAGCCCCATGCTGTTATCCTGCACAGTCCTTTTGCACATTCCCAACCCAGGCCTATCTCTTCCCTCCAAAGAGCACCCACGTCCATTCTGAGAAAGAGGCTGTGCCCATGGAGCACAGAAGTTTCAGTAAGTTCCTTTTATCTCTTTTTTTAGATTTACACAAAAAGGACAAATTAACTTTAACTATACTATTACATTTTCTAGGTCCTGTATTCAGAAACTGTTTATATTATTTTGCCAAATGATAGTAAGAGATGTCTTTAGATTTAGTCTTTGCACTCATTAAACCTGACCAACATTACATGGTAATCTGTTCCTTCTACAGCACGATGTAGGTGATTCAACCACCTTCACACCGAAAAGGTTCAGACCTGAACCAGAAAGTTCAGAGCAGACTTCAACCCAGTTACCAGCTGACTGGGAAGAGAGCATTGGTTAGTCCCTCCTTTCTCTCAATTTTACTTCGATTTAAACTAATAAACACATTCATGATTTGATCTGGGATGAGTCACGTATCCTTTTCAAATCATTGAACCCTTATTTTGAAATGGTAGAAGAAATATGTCTTTAGATTTTCTCTAAGAATCACTTATTTAATCTGGTCAACATTACATGATTATGTCTGTTCCTTTAACAGGACAATGCATGGAAAAACTAAAGATCTCAGATCCAGTGATACAGCAGAAGACCCATGCCATTATCCTGCATAGTCCTTCTGCACATTCCCAACCCAGGACTATTTCTTCCCTCCAAAGAGCAACCATGTCCATTTGGAGAAAGAGGCTGTGCCCATGGAGCACAGAAGTTTCTGTAAGTCCCTTCTATCTCTGTTTAAAAAAAAAGTTTTCAGATTTACACAAAAAAGGAAACATTGCCTTTAACTATGCTACTACATTTTCTAGGTCCTGTATCCAGAAACCATTTATATTATTTTGCAAAATGATAGTAAGATATGTCTTTAGATTTAGTCTAAGAAGCACTCATTAAACCTGACCAGCATTACATGGTAATCTGTTCCTTCTACAGCACGATGTAGGTGATTCAACCACCTTCACACCAAAACGGTTCAAACCTGAACCAGACAGTTCAGAGCAGCCTTCAACCCAGTTACCAGCTGACCAGGAAGAGAGCATTGGTTAGTCCCTCCTTTTTCTCAATTTTACTTTGATTTAAACTATTAAACACATTCATGATTTGATCTGGGATAACTCATGTATCATTTTCAAATCATTGAACCCTTATTTTGAAATGGTAGAAGCATCATATCTTTACCTTTTCTCCAAGAATCACTTATTAAATCTGGTCAACATTACATGATTATATCTGTTCCTTCAACAGGACAATGCATGGAAAAACTAAAAATCTCAGATCCAGTGAGCCGGCAGAAGTCCCATGCTGTTATCATGCACAGTCCTTTCACACATTCCCATCCCAGGCCTTTCTCTTCCCTCCAAAGAGCAACCATGTCCAGTCGGAGAAAGAGGCTGTGCCCATGGAGCACAAAAGATTCTGTAAGTCCCTTCTATCACTGTTTAAAAAAAAAAGTTTTCAGATTTACACAAAAAAGGAAACATTGTCTTTAACTCTGCTACTACATTTTCTAGGTCCTGTATTCAGAAATTGTTTATATTATTTTGCAAAATGATAGTAAGACATGTCTTTAGATTTAGTCTAAGAAGCACTCATTAAACCTGACCAGCATTACTTGGTAATCTGTTCCTTCTACAGCACGATGTAGGTGATTCAACCACCTTCACACCAAAACGGTTCAAACCTGAACCAGACAGTTCAGAGCAGCCTTCAACCCAGTTACCAGCTGACCGGGAAAAGAGCATTGGTTAGTCCCTCCTTTCTCTCAATTTTACTTCGATTTAAACTATTAAACACATTCATCATTAAATTTGGGATGAGTCACGTATCCTTTTCAATTCATTGAACCCTTATATTGAAATGGTAGAAGCAATATATCTTTACATTTCCTCTAAGAATCACTTATTAAATCTGGTCAACATTACATGATCATATCTGTTCCTTCAACAGGACAATGCAGGGAAAAAATAAAGATCTCAGATCCAGTGAGGCGGCAGAAGCCCCATGCCGTTATCCTGCAAAGTCCTTTCGCACATTCCCAAACCAGGCCTTTCTCTTCCATCCAAAGAGCAACCATGTCCAGTCGGAGAAAGAGGCTGTGCCCATGGAGCACAGAAGTTTCAGTAAGTCCCTTCTATCTTTTTTCAGATTTACACAAAAAAGGAAACATTGCCTTTAACTATGCTACTACATTTTCTAGGTCCTGTATTCAGAAATCGTTTATATTACTTTGCAAAATTATAGTAAGATATGTCTTTAGATTTCCTCTAAGAAGCACTCATTAAACCTGACCAGCATTACATGGTAATCTGTTCCTTCTACAGCACGATGTAGGTGATTCAGCCACCTTCACACCAAAAAGGTTCAAACCTGAACCAGGAAGATCAGAACAGATGAGAGGAGAGCAGTGGTTAGTCCCTCCTTTCTTTTAATTTAACTTAGATTTAAACAATGAAACACTTTTAATAATTTAATCTGCGACAGGTAACGTCTTTTTCAATTTATTGAATCCTCTTGAAAGGGTAGAAGCAATTTGTCTTTAGATTTTCTCTAAGAATCACTCATTATGTCTGTTCCACCAACAGGACAATGCAGGTTTGGACATGTCACAAGAACAAAAATCTGCACATGGACAGCCAAGGACCAACAGCAGCTTTGCTCAGAACCAATGGCTAATTTTGTTATTAATATAGAATTTTATTAATATTAATAATATTGTGGATATATATATATATATATATATATACAGTGGAGTTCACTTATCTTGACTCATGGTTAACTCGCCAATCCTATTATGTCGCTATTTTTGAAGTGTAACCGCCAAACTCCCTATTTATCTTAGCATTTTCTTTTCGGTAATGTCGATTCTTTTATGTCGCCGAACCCTAATATCTCGAGCACAAAAGAGGGACAAATTCGTCACTTCACATGGTTATCTTGTGACTAATGATGGTACTAAGTTCACTGCGCATGCGCTGAGTTTGCATTGCACGTGGATCGCGGTCCATATGGTCGCTCTGTCAGTGATGCTTCTCTCACAGCGCCGCGCAGCACTCTCTGAAGTGAAAGCACATATTGCTCTTACGCTTCGCAGCGAGCAGTGAGTGCTGCCGTGGGTCCCACCCACATCCCAAAGCCTCATCCGCTTCTGTGTGCAGATAAAGCCCGCCTTCTCTGATTTGAGTAATAAGCGGGTGTCTCCACAGAGATAGACCCCCCAAAGGGATATGGTAGGCCGCAATGGCCGCTACGTACACTTTCAGAGTAGAAGGGGATAACCCAGATACAAAGTGCTCTTGCAGGAACTCCAGTACCGAACTAACATGGAAACCGACTGGGTCCAGCTGACGCTCATTACACCATAGTGTGAAGAGTCTCCACTTCAAGGCATAGAGTTTCCTCGTGGAGGGAGCTCTGGAGTGGAGAATGGTCTGGACAACCTCAGAAGAGAGACCAGAACTTAGGAGCTGGGCCCCCTCAGAGGCCAAGCCCACAGATTCCATTGTTCCGGGCGGGGATGTAGAATCAGTCCCCCTGCCTGGGACAGAAGGTCCTTCCTGACCGGAATCTCCCATGGAGAGCCGTCTAGGAGAGAAACCAGGTCTGGAAACCACACTCTGCCCGGCCACCGCGGGGCGACCAAGATGAGATGGACCTTGTCCCGGCGAACCCTCTCCAGAACTCCTGGGAGCAGAGCGATCAGGGGAAAGACGTACAGGAGTAGCCTCGGCCACTCCTGAGACATAACATCCAGTCCGAGAGGAGCTGGATGAGACAGGGAGAACCAGAGTGGACAGTGCGAGGTCTCTTGAGACGCGAACAAATCCACCTGAGCTCGGCCGAACCTCTCCCAAATCTGCTCCACCACCTCGGTGTGGAGCCTCCATTCCCCGGGCCTCGGCCCCTGCCTCGACAGGATGTCTGCTCCCACATTTTGAGTCCCTGGGATGTAAACCGCTTTGAGAGACAGCAACTTCCCCTGGGATCACAGGAGGATCTGGCGCGCTAGCTTGTACAAAGGGCGTGAACGCAAGCCCCCTTGATGGTTTATATAGGCGACCACCGACGTGTTGTCTGAACGAACAAGAACATGATGGTCCCTGAGGTCTGGGAGGAAGTTCCTCAGGGCCAAAAAGACCCCCATCAGCTCCAGTCAGTTGATGTGCCATGAACGATGGTGTCCGCTCCACAGACCTTGCGCCGAACGACCCTCCAAAACTGCTCCCCAGCCTGTGAGGGATGCATCTGTCGTAAGCACTCGGCGACGACAAGGAGCTCCCAGCACTGGGCCTTGGGAAAGGAACCAGGGATTCTTCCACATAGCCAAGGCACGAAGGCAGCGCCACGTGACCGTGATCATGCGAAATGGGTTGCCCCTCGGGGAAAACCCCCTGGTCCTGAGCCACCACTGAAGGGGTCTCATGTGCAACAGGCCAAAAGTAATCACGTGTGACGCTGCTGCCATGAGCCCCAGCAGTCTCTGGAACTGCTTCACAGTGCGTGACTGGCCTAGCTTTATCTGCTTTATGGCTGAAAGGATAGATTGGATGCGGGTGGGAGACAGATGCGCTCGCATTGAAACCGAATCCCAGACCACCCCGAGAAAGGTGGTTGTCTGAAGGGGGTAGAGAACACTCTTCTTGACATTCAGCCGTAACCCAGCACCCTCATGTGATCAAGAAGGGCATCCCGGTGCCGAACTGCCAACTGCCTCGACTGGGCCAAGATTAGCCGTCTAGATAATTGAGGATACAGATGCCCTGCAGGCGGAGAGGTGCGAGAGCTGCATCTACACATTTGGTGAAGGTGCGGGGAGATAAAGCTAGGCCGAACGGGAGGACTCGATATTGGTATGCCTTGTCCGCAAAGGCAAACCTGAGGAACCTCCTGTGCTGAGGAAGGATGGAGATATGGAAAAATGTCTTTCATATCTATCGTCACAAACCAGTCCTCGGACCTGATCTGTAGAACGATCTGCTTGAGAGTGATCATCTTGAACTTGATCTGCAACACTGCCTTGTTGAGTAAGTGCAGATCCAAGATGGGGCGTAGACGAGGTGGCAGGGTTAACAAGCCGACCCCCTGAGGGCAGCGGGGAAGGGCAGGCACCGTAGACGGAGGTGAACACTGCACGACCCCGATGGGGACAGCCCTCAACGGTTCGGCGCATCTGGCGTCAGGACTGCTTCCCCGTAGCCTTCCTAGAAATAATGACGGTCCTCAGATCCGGCCTACTCTTGGAAGGCTGCGGGTGAGAGCGACCCCCCCGGCCCTCCGCTTTCTGGGGAGGAGTCCGGGTGGCAATGCTCTATATTTGTACACTACGGTGAGATGAGATGACTTTTTGGGGCTGCTCCCGCTCAGCAGCCCCGGAGACCTGAGGGCGGCGGGGAATAAGTTTTTTAAATGCCGCCACCTGTTTAGTAGCCTCCTGGTGATAACCATGTGAAGTGACGAATTTGTCCCTCTTTTGTGCTTGAGATATTAGGGTTCAGCGACATAAAAGAATCGACATTACTGAAAAGAAAAGGCTAAGACAAATAGGGAGTTTGGCGTTCCACTTCAAAAACATCGACATAATAGGATTGGCGACTTAACTGTGAGTCGAGATAAGTGAACTCCACTGTATACAGACGAGGACAAAATTGTTGGTACCCTTCGGTCAATGAAAGAAAAACTCACAATGGTCACAGAGAAAACTTTAATCTGACAAAAGTAATAATAAATAAAAATTCTATGAATGTTAACCAATGAGAGTCAGACATTGCTTTTCAACCATGCTTCAACGGAATTATTTAAAAAAAATTAACTCATGGAACAGGCCTGGACAAAATTGTTGGTACCCCTAACATAATATTTTGTTGCACAACCTTTTGAGGCTATCACTGCAATCAGACGATTCCTGTAACTGTCAATGAGACTTCTGCACCTCTCAGCAGGTATTTTGGCCCACTCCCCATGAGCAAACTGCTAAAGTTGTTTTCGGTTTGAAGGGTGTCTTTTCCAGACGGCATGTTTCAGCTCCTTCCAAAGATGCTCAATGGGATGGAGGTCAGGGCTCATAGAAGACCACTTTAGAATAGTCCAATGTTTTCCTCTTAACCATTCTTGGGTGTTTAGCTGTGTGTTTTAGGTCATTGTCCTGTTACAAGACCAATTACCTGCGACTGAGACCAAGCTGTCCGACACTGGCCAGCACATTTATCTCTAGAATCCCTTGACAGTCTTCAGATTTCATTGTACCCTGCACAGATTCAAGACACCCTGTGCCAGATGCAGCAAAGCAGCCCGAGAACATAACAGAGCCTCCTCCATGTTTCACAGTAGGGACAGTGTTCTTTTCTTGATATGCTTCATTTTTCCATCTGTGAACATAGAGCTGATGTGCCTTGGTAAAAAGTTTAATTTTGTCTCATCTGTCCATAGGACATTCTCCCAGAAGCTTTGTGGCTTGTCAACATGTAGTTTGGCATATTCCAGTCTAGCTTTTTTATGATTTGTTTTCAACAATGGTGTCCCCTCCTTGGTCGTCTCCCATGTAGCCCACTTTGACTCAAACAACGGCGGATGGTGCGATCTAACACTGATGTTCCTTGAGCATGGAGTTCACCTTGGATCTCTTTAGAAGTCTTTCTGGGCTCTTTTGTTACCATTCGGATTATCCATCTCTTTGATTTGTCATCAATTTTCCTCCTGCGGCCATGTCCAGGGAGGTTGGCTACAGTCCCATGGATCTTAAATATATGAATAATATGTGCAACTGTAGTCACAGGAACATCTAGCTGCTGGGAGATGGTCTAGTAGCCTTTACCTTTATCATGCTTGTCTATAATTTTCTTTCTAATCTCCTGCGACAACTCTTTCCTTCGCTTCCTCTGATCCATGTTGAGTGTGATACACACCATGTCACCAGACAACACAGTGACTACCTGGAGCCCTATAAATAGACCCACTGACTGATTACAAGATTGTACACACCTGTGATGCTAATTAGTGCACACACCTTGAATTAACATGTCCATTTGGTCACATTATTTGCAGTCTTTTCTAGGGGTACCATCAATTTTGTCCAGGCCAGTTCCATGAGTTTATTTTTTTAAATAATTCCATTGAAGCATGGTTGAAAAGCAATGTCTGACTTTCATTGGTTAACATTCATAGAATTTTTATTTATTATTACTTTTGTCAGATTAAAGTTTTCTCTGTGACCATTGTGAGTTTTTCTTTCATTGACTGTAGGGTACCAACAATTTTGTCCACGTCTGTATGTATTTATGTACATATATGTATATAGCTTTTTTTCCTGTTGTGAACATAAAAAAAAAAAGGTTGTGCCTTTCTACAAAAAGGCAGCATGTGGTTAAACTGTGATCTTTAGAGTTCCTGGACATTCTAAGAAACAGCATTTGCGAAAACTATAAATAACATCTGCTGTAACTGATGTTTTAGAAGGCTGCACTAACTTGAATTTAGCACATCATTTTATAAGATTATGTGTGTTGATAAACTGTATGTGCCAACATGATTGAGAAAGAATGTGTATATGCATCTCTGAACACTTAGGACACTCAGAAATTTGTGCTTTACTTCACAGACACATGAAACTTTATTATGGAGCTGCACAACAGATCAAAACAGCTTTGGTTATTCAGTCGCAATACACAACAATAGTCTGTTAATGTTGAATTTAAATATGCAAAGACTAAACTTGGTCATACAGATGAGCTTGTTAGTAATGATCAATCTTATCAATGGGGGGTTATCAATGATTCAAAACATGTTACAGAGAAACTGACCCATCACAGAATATTTTGATCATATTTTTTTATCATATCAATTTTGCAGCATGTCCCCTAATGAATCTTTAGGATCACTGCAGATAGCTCAGGAACAGCCTCCTATATGTTAACTTGTTGATGTATGAGCTGCCATTTGTTTCAGGCTATATTAATATCTGTATTAAGAGATAAATTGCATATCCACATAGAGTGTCAGGATATATAGACTCTAATTTCCATTTTTCCTTTGATGCTTCTAATTAAATAAGTGAATGTTTATTGCTCTTGTGGATATCCACAGATCTGAACTTCTCCTTATGCACATGAAACTTCTCAATAACAGCATGGAGATCAGACTGTAATTTGCCAGATTCAGTTAATAAACAACTCTTTACGTGTTACATTTTCTATGCAAAAGTTGGCTGTATGTTCATAAAGCACAACTGCACAAGTCTTGCATGCATTTCTACTTGCCATCCACACTGTTTGTGTGCACAGATTAAATCTGAATACCAAATGAAAGTGGTGGTGCTTCTTGAGTTTTAGTTTTGTAACAAAAAGTTCAAGTCAAGTTGAACATAATGTTTTGATTTATGAACGATTTAAACGTTTCCTTGGCTTGGAAAGGCAGGAATTGTATGTTTTTAATCTAAATCTCACATACGAGACGTTTATGCTTTCTGTGTGTCTCTGATAATCAGAAAAACTGTAGTTGTCGCACATAACCTGTTGAACACAGTTCTAACTCTTAAATAGCAAAGCACATACAGATTTAATTCAATAAATTCAGGTCTAATTAACTGTATATCTAGAACATATCTGACCTTAGTTGAAAATTCTGTGCAATATGCAACAGAAACAGCAATGATAAGAGGCAGTAATTCATATATAAAAAAAACAAGAATAAAATGAAGTAAAGAAATGAAAATAGGCTTTCATATTCACACAGAGCTAAACCAATACACAATTCCTAATCACTACTATACTGAATATAGTCCAATCGTTTTACAGACAAAATAGTTTCTTTAGGACATATATCTTCTTAGACATGGGATCAGAGTTTATATACAACCAAGAGAGAGAAACAGAAAGGTAGGAAGAAATAAAGTATCACTGTGGCAGGACTTTGAGAATAGCATTCACTTCCTCAGCTACAGTCGTCAGTGCAAACTCAAACTGATCCTGAAGAAGACACAGAGTATGAGTCAGTATGAAAGATAGTGTGTCTTTTTTTTCAGTGTATAAGTGTCTATATGTACGTGCATACCTTGGTCTGAACCATGCCGGGTCTCTGGTCCCTCAGGTGTTCCAGCGTAGCAGCAATATCAATCTCTTTTGCACCTGTAAAACACAGAATCTTGTGTCATATTTATATCAGTTTTAACACTTATTGTCCACAATATCCAAAGCAACACTGATCACTGATCCTCTGCTTTCTTTGTCCTTACCTTTGGCCATTTTATTCAACACCATGTCAATCAAAATGTACGTCCCAGTCCGTCCAGCTCCATCACTGATGGAAAAAGCAAAACAGCAATATAAAAAACGAAATAATTAAACACACTATAACATATTACAGATACGTTTATTTTGTAAATGGTGACTATTGAACAGGTAGTTTTTGTTAGCGCTGTCAGAACAATCGGTCACAAGCCGACTTTCTAGTGTTGGCTATCTAAAAACAAGCTTTTAACCTTCGGTCAAAATGTAACAATTCGTTCTGCCTCTCACACAATCTTTTCTGGTTTTCCTCTGACGTCACCATGACAGCATGCGCATGGAAAACAGCCAAACGCGTTTTCTTTTAACCATCTGTCTTTTTCTAGTTGCGGCCAGGACATGAAATTATTGTAGCAACCACAGAGATAGTGAAAAGTTTGAAAAAGTGTGTTTCTAATAAGTAACTAGATAAGACAGTTTGGCGTGTGTGTTCAGTGTGCATTATAGAACAAAATGTTTTGTCAAATTATGTTTACCACAGGATTCATTCTAAATCGCAAATCCCCCATTATGAAATCCCATTAAAAAAATCTTGAGTCTTCCAGGATTTTACGTCATCCATGCACCTTTTGTGCATTGTTATAAAGGTGAAATGAAAACTGAATAGGAAAATGATTTAATATCATACTAATTTAATGATCAACTGTGTTGAATATGTCTTATTTACCATATTTTATGGCTTGCATTAAATATTTTACATATAGTTGACAACAGTAGTTGTTTTCAGGCTTCTCTGATTGAAAAAGGGCATGAATATCAAGATATTTATTAGATAGCACAGTATTTGATTGTGAGTGTTCTTTACTTGCCTGCAGTGAACAATGACAGGACAGGACCTTCCTCGGTAGCATTTGTTTACTTTCCTAATGGAAAGAAGACATACATACAATCATAAACACACAGACACACACACAGACAGACATATGAAACTTGTAAAGAGATTTCAGACGCACCTAAATTCTACAGAAAAAGATAGAGTCCTGAATCCTTTTTTATATATATATATATATATATATATATATATTTTAGAAATTAGAAAAAAAGAAAGAATGAAATACACATACTACTGGTCAACCGTTTAGGGTCGGTAAGATTTCTTTAATGCTCTAAAACTGAATACATCTTTTACATTTTTGTGGGAAACCTGATTCATTGTTTCAGGATTCTTTGATGAAAGTAAAAAAAAGTCTTTTGTAACATTATAAAGGTATTTACTGTCACGTTTCATCAGTTTAATGCATATTGCTAAATATTTCTTTAAAAATTCTTACTGACCCCACACTTTTGAATAATAGTGCATAAAAAAAAGTTTTGACAAAAATGTGTGGATTAAATGAGATTAATTATGCAGGACAAATCACTCGCACATGTTTGATTGAAACTGTCACGTTGAGGACTTTCTATTATCTTCATACTGTACTAAGCTAACAATATTTTCTATCTAAACCCCTAAACATAACTCTGATACAAACCTCTCTGCATTCCTTTGTTTTTCATGTGCACATTATTCTATTAATCAATTATTTTTTATTAATAAATTCTATTTACTTAGCTATTTTGATCAGCACAGTGTAGACAAAACCAGACCCACACAAACACACAGACAGCCACATTAGCTTCAGCCATGTTACTGGTTTACACTTGTAAAAACTGCTGCTGGTTTTGTGCAGATCAGCAATAACAGGGCCGGGAACAAAACACAACAATTTAAGAAAGACAGAAGTACACAGAGAATTGTGGGTAAGAGGTGAAGAAAAGGAGGAAATCATAGGTCAGAGGTTAGCAGGCAGAAAGGTTGAACAGAGATTGAGGGAGGAGAGAGGTTGAAAGAGTGGGCTGGTATCCCAGGGTGCAGTTGGATGCAGAGTCGCAGTTGTCAATGATCACTTTTGTGACTATGCAACTGGAGCCAGTGAACTAGCTGCACGACCACAAAAATGACACTGGCAACCGCTCAGGAGCTGACACACACACATACACGCGCTCACACAACACCCAAACAACACCTGCACACGCTTTCGTAGGCGCACCTGCGGAAGTCGAGCAGGGTTTGGCTGGTTTCGGGCCTTCGGTCATTCAGCCAGGTGTGATAATGGAACTGTGTGACTGTACGGGTCTCATTAGTCTGCATGTTCTTCAAGTAAAAGCTTCGAACCAGGAAGTCCTCACACCACACATGCTCAGAAACCAGATTCACCTACATTAACATACAATGAAAAAATGTACTGAAAAAATGTACTGTTATTATACCTAACAGCACCACACACAGGGTGCAAAAATCATTAGATACAGGTGGCAGGATAAAGGATATAGGAAAGCAAACCAAAAATATAGTTTTTGTGTTACACAAGACCTTAAAGGGACTCAAAAATGAAAATCTGAGACATTTCTCTTAATATCTTCTTTTATGCTCCACAGAATGATTGCATTTTTATTTTTCGATGAACTATCCCTTTAAATAAAAAAATTAAAGTTTGTGTTTTAAATTCTTAACATTAAAACAATCTGAAAATTTGAAAGCAAGCAATTTGAAGCCTTTATTGCACTCAAACCCGGTCACATGTTCCTTTGTTTCAGTTTTTTCCGCCACTCGTCAATCACCGTGGACACTAATCATCACCTCAGCTGCTTGTCATTTCTATTCATCACTGTGTGTATTTAGTCCTCTCTTCTCACGTGTGTTTGGGTTGTTGTTTGTGTTGGATACGAGTGTGTAGAGAAACTGCTGTTACTGTTAGATAATTTCATCTATGTGGATTGCCTTTGTTTGTTTTTACATTTTGAACTCTTCACCATCGTCTTCATCCATGTCATTTACATGTTTTACTTACAATATATTCTTTATTCTTCATATTTTTTACTTATATAGTAATCAATTTCAGTCATATGCCATATGCATAATCATCTGAAAGGTAATAGCAGTGAATCCAAAAAACATAAATACAGAAAAAAAATTTTTTGGTACATTTTAGCAAATTTGCATGAGACATTTATACTATGTTTAATTCACAATCCATGTCTGTTTATAGCACCAGTGTATTGAGAGGAATTACAAATTGAGGATTTAAAAAAAAACAAAACTATATATATATAAATGTCTACTAATATTAGATTCGGTGCTAACTTGAGATCAGAAAAGTGTTTTCTGGCCCTTTGTTGGATTAAATCCAATCTTTTTTCATGTGACTTTGTATTCACTGCCATTACTCTGCCCTGCTGATGATCCTAAATATGGTGAATATTCTGTAAAAATTATGTGACTATTTTTATAACAACTGAATGGAACTGCTGTACTATGTCAAACGCAAGCTGATGTAATGAAATCATATCAGCGGAGTTGAACAAATGCATTTAAATATGACACAAAACACTCTGTTGAAGTGTAACTAGTTCTACTCACTCCACTCCGAGCAGGATTCGAAGCTGGGTTGCCAGTATGTAAGGCGTGCAACTAACAAGGACACTATACATAAGCTGATTCTTTTATCAGGTACTCTTCCATCAACACAGCAGAGCAAAAAACCCACAAGCAGTCACCCTAACTCTGCGAGGAGAACATTTGTGCGTATGGTACCTCATAAATGTGATAGAGGTTGGAGCCTTCATCGGGCCAGTAGTGGTAACACTGTTTCACACCGTTCTCAGTGAGAGGAGTCAACATGACAATCACCACACACCCGCTCTCCCAGACCATCTGCAAGAGAACACACTCAATGTTACACACACTGCATGACCATCTGCAAGAGATCACATGCATTACACAGACGTACTGTAAACTCTCTTCCTGACCACACAACACACACAGGCTCTCCCACACCTTTATACAGAACTCACATGACCACACTCTCTAATATGATCTACAAGAGGACACAAACCATCTGCGTCATATTACAAACAAATAACACAGTTTACCTGCCAGAAGTCAGCCACGGTGGAGGGCAGCGGTCCCTGTGTGGCGATGTACGCGGGGTTACGCGGGTCATGATCCATCTGAGAGAGAGAGAGAGAAAACACACAGTGAACCCTTCTGCATCACATACAGTCTGACTTTATTTGGTTTAAATAATATACAGTATATGTAAATGATACTACAGAATGGCCAATCAAAACACAAAGAATGAAATGTGCCATTTCTTTGCATGTTATAGAACGCAATTTACTTATGCAAATCAGCTAATGCTGCCCATAACATCTGTACTGCGCACAATTTGCACAATGCAATTTCTCATATTGTAGGTTAGTTCTGAGTGTTAGGCTGACTGCCGACTTTTCTGTTAATGATACTAACGCTGTGTCAGAAATCTCATGCTGTTTAGTATGTGTGATGGAATTTTATAAATTATATGTTTTCTTTTTCCTTCTTATATATGATTATATTTTGTTTCTTGACATTATTGATTATTGTGTGACATTAATTGTATTTTTATTCTGTAGAACTAGTAAGTAAAATATAATAAGTCTGAAGAAATACGCTTGAGGTATAGAGAGGGTAATGTGTTCCTGATAAGGAATGGAAAATTAAAACTGAGCCTTTAGCCTTGACTAGAGATATAAATGCTGGAGCAGCCCTCCCTTCTTTGTCACACTCTGCAGGGCAGCTTTGGATGTCTGTATGACTGTTGACCTTTTCTTGCAAGAAAATAAACCTTTTTAAATTACAATTGGGATATTTGTCTCTTATTCAGAATTCAGATTTTGCCACCACAATTTGGCGCTGCGAGCAAGGTTCCTTGGTTGTGTCTTCTGGACCCAGAGCGGACGGTGACTGGCCATCCTGGACCAAATAGGTCCAGCCCTACCTCACTAAGTTTGAGAGAGAGGAGCCGACCACAGGGGCCCAGAGGAGACACCACTGGAACCAGAAAAAAAACAGAAGCTCCATTTTGTTTAGAACTTACTTCTTAACCGTAAAAAAAGTATGTTCTATATAGCATGATGTGTATCATGTGATCTACAGTGTGTCAGTTGCGTCACTTCACTGCCATTCTCAATTCCTCTCCTGTAGCCTAATGCGATATAAAAGTGCCCTCGAATGCACACTTCAGAAGTAGGAAGTCATCTGGGTATTTTCGCCTGCTGTTTTTTGAATGCTATACTTTCGGACATACTTGGTTGCCGTACTGATTTTCTCAAATTAAATAGTAGGGAAGTATTCTATTTAGAACACAGCATAATAGAATAACATTAACTGCAATGGCAAATAGCGCTGAGTGACCTATAGTCAAGTATCTTCCTTAAGGGCACACTCTTAATAAAGCAGGTCTCAGTTGTTTTCATGAACTGTCCACAGACAGTTTATCAGTGCCTTCAATCTAAAGTAATTTACTCTAAGTATTTTCTACAGGCGCAGTCACCCTGGAGCAACTAAGGGTTGAAGTTTCCTACACCCAGTGATTTATCCAGCTTGTTTTCTCCATGTGGTTTGCACTACAGTTTGTAATGTGCAGTTTGAGTTATAGTTTGTTGCTTATTGTATGAAGTCTGGGCTCACAATTGGGCTTGCATTGATGTAGTCCGAGTTGCCTTGATTGTTCTCCAACTTCAGAGCTATTCTGCAATGATCATCTAAACAAAAAACACAGATCTTCCCATTTGAAAAGCTCAATTACAGCATGGGAATTCATTAACAGATTTATTTTAATATGTATGTTTGACTCACAGGCTATGACTGTGCTTGTGCGGTTTTTCTTGACATTTCCGTCTCTCTGGCCGATGGTGGTGGCATTGGGCTCAGCCTGGTACGCACAGAGAGCTTCCCACTCTGACTCCAAACGATTCTTATTTTTCAGGTGGTCTTCCATATATGCCTACAAGTGTACATAGAGGAACATACAGGATGTTTTTGCATATTTGCCTTTATCCATTAGGCATCTTATGTTTTAAAAGGAGTAATAAAAGTACCCTACTGTTCAAACAATTAATACTTTTAATAAGGTGCATTCATTTGATCAAAGGTGATAGTGAAGACATTAACAAGGTAACAAAATAATTATATTTTTATATATTCTGTATTTTGAACTTTCTACTCATTAAAGAACTTTGAAAATTATTATGGTTTCCATAAAAATAATAAGCAGCACAACTGTTTTCAACATTGATAATAATCAGAAATGGCCAAATTAGCATATTAGAATGATTTCTGAAAGCTCATGTGACTGAAGACTGGAGTAATGATGCTTAAAATTCAGATTTTTTAATTATATTAAAATAGAAAACATTTACTATAAATTGCAGTAATATTTCACAATATAACTGCTTTTCTGTATTTTAAATCAAATAAATGCAACATGGTGAGAATAAGAGTTTTGACTAATTTAAAAATAAAAATAAAATATACTTGTAATAAATTACAAAAGTAAAATGTTATGAATTTTTAAATCATCAAAAAAAATTACTAAATTATAATATAAATTTTAACTTTTTTTTATATTTGTCAGTAAAGCTTTAAGCTTTTCCAATGGCATTGAATAAATGCATCTATGATACACTTTTAAACTTTCACAGTGTGCTTGTTTGCTTGTGTACCAGTATCATGTGACCAGTAGAGATGTCCATGTTGGAGTGAGCGGGCTCTTCGCTCCAGGAGGAAGTGCTAGTGCGAGCAGAGGGACTCGGCATTGGGCCCTCACTCAACTGAGAGGACACGCTATTTATACGAGAAGAGTGAATAGGATCTGACTTTTCTACAGGAGGCTTCACTGCCATTCGCTGCCTACACAGTTCCTAGAGAGAGAAGGAAATTTCATTTATCAAAGAAAATCTCAAACAAGTAGCTTTACAAACACACACACAGACACACACAGACGGTACCTGATAGGTAGCAGTGGCATCAGTGGGGGCGTCTGAGCCAAGGTTGGTGAGCTTCTCTTTGAGTTTGTGATGAGAGCGATGACGCAGACAGTACACCACGCTGGACACCAGCAACACTCCAATGATGCAGACGATGGAAATCACAGTCAGAATCAGAAACTTTAGAGACTCGGAGCGACTGTACTTGGTGGGAATCTGATTCAGTTTACTCTTCTAGAGAGAAAGAGAAAGACAAGATAAAATACATTTCTTTCAGGTGATACTGATGAATGGTTTTGATATAAAGCAAAGGATGTTGCAGCTGCTGTTAAGAGTCGAAATGTGTTATCAGTATTGTTCTTTATTTATTCTTCAGACATTGGCAGAACCTACTTGAGAATATCTAGGCAACCTTTTGAAGGTGACTCAGATCCTGTTGTAAACATTGGCAGCTACATTTTATACAGTTTCAAGTGCCTCAAAACGTTCTTGTGATTTTATTAGATTTCATTTCATTGTCTTTAGACAGTCTTCAGAGTTCTTGCAGGACTTTTGGGACGTATGAGCATTTTTTTAAGTTCTCCATATATGGTTTATATCTTAGGAACCCCAAATGGTGCCTCAATTTGAATTTTTACAGTGATTTAACAACCTTTTTTTACAGTATATTTGATACATTTTAATTACAGATTTGCATTTTATTCTGTTAGTATTATACTGTTAGTAGAGTATTAACTTAGAGCAGTGGTTCTCAAATAGTGGGGCGCGCCCAGGGGGGGCGCGCGTGACCGTGGGGAACATGCTTTTTTTGTCAGGGAGTAGGTTTTCTTGCACTGAACAAGAGCAGCAGATATGAAGTTCAGATAACAAACCCTTCACCCGTTGATGTGTACGATCACACCGGTGTTCATATGTGTCACGTGATCAATCGCTAAATTCACACCTGAGCACTCAGAGAACTTGATCATTATAAAGGTTTTTAAGCGACAAACATTCACTTCCACATATCTGAGAATCTGAATATCAGGTAGTTGATAACAGAGCCAACAAGTTGGTGACTATTTTGAATAAAAAAGAAAAAACTAAATAAATGTGAAACATCTATCAAACAGCGCTCTTTGTGACTGCGGTCTGTCACGTGACAAGCATGACGCGTTGCCATGGAAACAATAAAGCGAAAGTTTTAAAATAGGGGGAGGGGGGTGCGTGAAATGTTTACTTCTTCCTAGGGGGGGCGCGACAGAAAATAATTGAGAAGCACTGACTTAGAGAGAGGTGACAATGAGATGGGGAAAAAAAGTAGAAAGAGTCTTACGTCAGTTACTCCAGCTTCCACGATCTTGACTTTCGCTTCTTTCTCCAGTTCATCTTTTTGATGGACTGATTCAAGAGAAGATCAGAGTACTCATAAGTCTGAACAGAGACGTTCATTTAAATTAGCTAACTAATTAAGTGTAATTAGTTAACATATACTAAACTAACCTGCTACATTAGCCACATCTGTTGTGGTGACGTTTTGAGCATTTGGATGGACCTGAAAAGTCACAGCTGGACTAACAACACTATACAAAAACACAAACACTTATTTTTAGGAATCATGTTGGTATGCAATAACAGGACATATATCCTCAGTTAGTGTTTTAAACATAAAACGAATAAATAACATAAATGGCACATTTAAACGTTCATTTCTATTTTAAACCCATTGTGGCTTTCCTGAAGAAATAATTAACACATGCATTCAAGGAGATGTATAAAAAGATGCATACAAACACCTGTACAAACACATACATGCATGACTTACGAGAGCTCTGAGAAATCTGTTAATTGAATCTTCGCTTTACGAGCCACCAACGACATCAGAAGCAAACCCTGATCAGAGGAAAGATTCCTGATCCAAAGAGAAAGAGAAACTTTTAAAAGAGATCTTAAAAAGCTTTTGATTATAAAAGATGTTTGTAATACAATCACATTATTGCAAGGGTTATGTCTTGCTTGTTCTATGTTTGAATTTACACAACACAAGTAAACTCGCTTTTTATGCTTTTGAACCTTTTGAAAACGGGGTTCAAAAAGTTTTTGAAAAATTATACTACAACCTACATTTCTGAAAATAGTGACTTCATGCAATGCGTATTACATCTATATGCATGTAATTCTTGCATGTAATTGCAATGTGATTCTATACAAACTAACTAACGTCAACTACTGGCCTGGCATGAATAATACAGTGTGTTTAGTCGTTTCCGCAGGTCCTTGTGAACAGGGATCGTTTTGACAACATTGTAGTCTACAGCAAAAAATGCAAAGAAAAAAACGTTTCTGTTTTTAGTATACCATTGTTGTGCAAACCTACCCTTAAATGGTTTTCATTCTTTCTAGATCAGTTTTCTTTGTCAGGGCTCTTTAGTTAGTTGCCATGGGTTTGAATTGATTGATTGAGTTGTATCACCTGTATCTTGTGTCTTTTAGATTGCTTGTGTATTTAAACCCAGTGATTATTCTGTTCATTGTCTGATCTCGTCAGGGTGTACCGGTTGTTCTGTACATGTTTTACAACTTTTAGTATCCTGAGTGTTTAGATTCTTTGAGTTTGTATTTAATAAACAAACTACTGCATTTAGATCATATCATAGCACTCGGAGCAGCCCACGCCATCTCACTCGTTCAATTCACGTGTTCCTCGACTAAAATAAAAGTGTTCGCGCGAGTAAAAACAGCAGTTGAGAGAAGATCGAGTGTGCGCGTGTGTATTGCGTGCAGATGAGATGTCGTGTGCGAGGGATTAAAGTGAGCTTCTGGACTCACAACATCAGTTTTGCTCTTGTTTATTTTTGGCATGGATTTTCCTTAATCGAACGCATCCGTACGTTTTCCTTAATTTTCTGTACGCATCTCCCCTGAGTCTTCCGTATTGTGTTTGCGCTATCTACGTAATCTACATTTTCTCTCCCTCCTCCACACATGCCACCATTAGCCATTACTGTATCGTCTGTCTCTAAGATAAGATCTCATTCTTAAAAAACATTTTATTTTATATCACAGGAATCCTTATATACTATAATTTTTTGTGTCCGTGTTTTTCTCTATAGCAATTAAAAACATGTTTTTTCCAGTGTTATTAGCACTAACAAATGGCCGGAACTGTTTTTTTTTCTTCTGTTACTTCTTATGATAACAAATGGTTTGAGATACAAGCACCTTGAGTTACAAGCTCTGTCCTGGAACGGATTATGCTCGTATCTCAAGGTATTACTGTATTGCATTTCATCCTGTATTATTGATCAAAGGAATGCAGCCTTGGTGTGGGAACTTTCCCTAATGATAACAAATGACTACATTTGATATTTTAACACTGGCTCTTGTACCTATTTAATTCTTTGTCAATAATGTGTGGAGAACAGTCCAATAAAAGACTGGATTTAATCGAGAGAGAGAGAGAGAAAGAAAGAGGGGAGGGTCTTACTCTGTGTCAGTAATAATGTATCCGTAGATGTCATTTTTAGCATTGTTCTGCACATCCAACTGAAGATCTTCTACTTTCATGTTCTTGCGGTGTGGTGCAGGGTTTTCCTTCAGGCCAGAGGAGGGCGATATAGCCGCTGCCTGCACCCAGCCCTCTATCTCCTCCACTCTCTCTATGGCCTTTTTCTGCATCCCCACCTCCCGGTGTGTAGTTCGGCTACGAACCTTCTCTACAGACACACCCTGCCCCTTATCAACAGGCTCTGGTCCTGAGCTGGACGTTTTATCCAGGTACTCCAGCAACTTTCCTAAAAAGCCCACTTCCTGCTAAAACAGGAAATAAACACAAGCGAAATGTAAATCCATACTTAAAGGAAAATTCCATGCATAATATTTGTTTTATGTGTATTTTAATGACATGTATTTTGACATTCAGTCAGTTCACTGCAGTAATTCTGACATTCTGCTACAAAACATCAATCTGGTTTTTGGAACGTTAAACTAAATTTTTGACCATTAAACTAGATACATTTTACTGATGCCAATGTTCTCTGTTAATCTGCATCGTAAATATTTTTTGCTTATTTTTCAAGTTTAACGCATAAATAAAAAAAATTACACTTTAAATAAAATAAATTGTATGCAGGTTTACAGATTTGACATTAAATCCGCATTTACACTGCAGGTCTTGAGGCCCAATTCCAATTTGTTGACTATATCCGATTATTTTCATGACTAGCTTACATATTCTTTTAAAAGTGACCCATAGCAACCCAAGGTAGACGTACTTACCTGGAAAAGCTTAGGCAGAAAAGGAAGTAAAATCTTTAAAGGTCAGCAAAATATTGGGTGGAGACTTTGTCCTTTATTGCGCAATTGAAAAGAGTCATGTGATCGCGGTTTGTGTCCACCTAAGCTGACGTCATTCGCCATCGTCGCTTTCCAATGACATACAACTTGCATTGATAGGAGAATATCTGATCTGTCCGCTTACATGGCTGATGCAAATTTACTTCATATTCATATTTATATGAATGAGGCCTGAAACCAATCTGAGAATATCGAAATACATGTGCTTTTTTGCTGCTTATACATTTATGGGTCATATCCGATTTGTGCCACTTGGAAGAAAAAACAAACAACGCACTTGGCTCACTTGAACAATGTATTGTAAATGTGGCCTAAGAGTGGACAGAAAACGTCTGCATTTGTGTACTTGCATGAAGTATGTTTCTGACTTTCAACCATCATTAGTACTACCTTGTTGTCCATGGTTCTCTTTTCCTCCCCTTCTATCCGTCCCTCTGAAAAATAAATATCATGATCATTATAAATGTTTGTTAAATGTATGACTGAAGACTTGGTTTGCTTCAGATGATGTTACCTGTCAAAGGTAGGATGGTTTGTACTGTCTTTTGAGTGACAGATAAACTGTCATCATCCACCTCCTTCTCGTTCTGAGGCCTGTCCATTGCATAACTCTCAGGATGCTGGTCCTCATATTGCATGTCTTCTGCCTCGTCCTCGGGACGCTGCAGTGTCTCCAGGTCTCTGGGCGTCTCTCCCTGACTGGCCTGGTGTTCTACCACCTGCAGAGCGTCTGCGATAAGAACAGCAAGCTTATCCAGATCTGCTGCCTTTAGACTCTTCACATCCACACTGTGTCTTCCCACATTCCGCAGAACTTTCCAGATGAAGGATTCTGTCAGAAAGTTTTTACACACCATTTTTATGCCAAATTTTCAATGAATAATGACTTAACCCTCTCTTGCATAGAAATATTAAAGTGTTTAAACATTAAAATGTTTTAATGCATTTTCTTGCATAAACTTAATCCAATTACTAAAATCAAATAACTAGATCAGTGGTTCTTAACCTGGGTTCGATCGAACCCCAGGGGTTCGGTGAGTCAGTCTTAAGGGTTCGGTGGAGCAGTGGTCCCCAAAAAAGACGGCAAAACCGTGCCATTAATATACGAGCGCAAAACTGATGTTTGCGCGCATGTAAATTAGATCCGCGAGCGGAAAACAGAGCTACACGCGTAAATACGAGCTCATTTTAATCACTCGTGCGCGCGTGACATCTACTCTGGGCCCACGCGCGAACATTCGACCGCTCAAGACTGCTGTTTTTGCTAGCGCAAGCATTTTTATTTTTGTCAGTCGTGGGGCGGGGCTTCCTCTTGTAATAGTAATATAAAATGTCATTGGTTAGTTCCCTTTTCTCCAGAGGTCAGTTGTGATTGGACGCCTGTGATTGTCAATCTAGAGCTGAGGGAAAAATATATATGGAAGCCCGTTTCTGCCACAGTTGAGAAAAAAAAACATTAAGTCGACTTAGTATCTCGACGAGAAACTTTCTCGAAATAATGACTTAACTTCTCGTGCTTCTCCGCATGGTCAAAGCGTGTAAATGCAAGATCACAGCAAACATGACACTTTGTGTAAAACAGCTGTTAAAGTCAGTGTGTTAATCAATGATATAATTAAAGAACATGAGTGATAAATCATCAGTATATGAGAGGGGATTCCATAGTATATAGTATTTTATTATTAGTATATAGTATTTAGCAGCAGCACAGTGATCCATGGATTTTAAACAGAGGAATTACAGACTGATGTATTATAGTGTTGTATAATATTGTATTATAGTGACTCTTTATGATGAACCTGCACATCAAAGAGCATCTGCGAAATATGGTAACCACCCTGCTTCTGTTGCATTTCCACACCTTCCTATGCGCATGGAAAAGTGTGCAAAATAGACTGATAATTTATGATTGATGTTACTATAGATTGCATCTTATATATATTACACAGACTTTAACTAAGACTGCTGTTCTTGTTGCATTAAAAATGCAAAACTTGCATGATTAACGTTATATTTATTTGTTAAGTTTAAGTGTAATAATATTATTGCGAATTTCGCGGATGCTCTTTGATGTGCAGGTTCATCATAAAGAGTCACTATAATGACCAGTACCGGGGGTTCGGGCGCAATGGGCCCCGGGGTTCGGTGAATGCGCATATGAAACTGGTGGGGTTCAGTACTTCCAAAAAGGTTAAGAACCACTGAACTAGATAAAATAATATTAGAAAAATATTTTTTAAAGTTTATCTTTAGAATTATTGTCCTTGGTGTACAGGACTTAAGGATGCTGATTTTTGGAAGGCAGCAGTCTGACTCTGAGAAGGCGAAAAGGAACATGGCTTGTGTAACGCTAGTAACGATAAGTAGGCACGACGCAGAGGGGAGATCTAAATTCATGGCTTCACAAGGCTTTTTGTGTTTATAAAACAGTTAATCCACATACCTGGCATGATTTCATAAAATAAACATACAGACACAAAAATGTAATGCTACTGATAAATAAATATTCTTCTGCCACCGAGCAAAGAAGTTCTTCAGAAGAGGATTGGTTGAAAAACAAAACACAGATGCTGCAACACACAGACACAGTGGTGCAGTAATACTGATGTAATGTGGTGACAGGTATATTTGTGAAGAGTAATTTACAAAGGCTCAACCAATCATAATTAAGGACAGGAACTATCTTTTTTTTTTTGTATTACCACAGGAAATATTATGAAACAGGGGTTAAGGGTTTACAGTTAGTTCCACTAGAAAAAATTGCAAGAAAAAACCCAGCTTACTTTTATCTCTCTCTTTTTGATTAAACTTGACAGACTCGAGCCGCTGTCTACTGTTGTTGTACGGAAAAAAGAAGCTTTGATATTCTGCTAAACATCTTATTTTCTGTTTCACAGAAAGTCATACAGGTTTCAGTTGACATAAGTAAATAATGACAGAAAAGGTAAACAGGTAAAAAGTGAAGAGAAAAATCATACCATCCACGGGTGTAAGAGAGTCACTGGCAGAAGACTTTGCTGATCCATCTTTTAAGAAGAGCCGGTCAGCTCTGGATCTTTCCCCCAGGTCAGGCTGAGGCGGTTTGTTCTTGGAAAGATACTTCTGAAGTGCAGCCGTGAGCAGGTCTGATCCCTCATCCTGCTGGGGAGCGTGTGCTGCGTCGCTCTGGTATCGGCTGAGGTCGGGGTAGGACTGTGATTTATAGGGCACCTCTGGAATGAACTCAGGAGGCGAGGTGTCAGTGGCAGGACGTGGTTCTTTAGGGCGATAATACGGAAGTTCCACCCCCTATGCAGGATGAATAACAGATGAATTAAAAACCAATAGACTGGTAAATCACACTTGCTGATATTTATGTTAATATTAATTTCATATTTTTCAATTTTGTTTACTTTTATATGATAAATCATTTCGCTACTGTGTTGAGTCACCACTTGATGCCCAATGTAAATATCAATCCTGAGGCAAAAGCAGTTGAGAACCACAGTACACACACACACCCTACTCACCTTGTGTGAAGATTTTGGTAGCAGTCCCAGGTGCTGCAGGTATTTCAGAGTCTTCCTAACCTCAGACTCCTGTGATTTCATCCTCCTGTCTCCAACAGCAGTTCCATAACCCTGCGGCCTGTCAGAATATCTAAGAAATAATATAATATATGTATAATATGCAGAAGATATAAGCCATGACTCCAGCAATAATTTGGGGAATCAAGCTGTTTATATGTCTATGAGGTGTTTTTAATATGCTTTAAGACAAACCATGTGCAAATTCATCAGTCAGTCAACAATATTGCTGAACATTTTATCCTTAAAACTGCAATGAAAAAAAGACGTTTCTCAAAAACACCAAAAATCACTAACTACTGCAAAGCAAGAGAGTCTCGAGAGACAATATACAGTATATCCATATATATCTCCCAGTATATTTTTCTGTTGATATGAAAAATTGTGTACATTTACGACATTTATACATTTATTAATTCGAAATGGGAACTTACACAAAAAAGTTTATCAATCTATGGGTGCGGGTTATATAAGGGTGCGGGTTGTGCTAACAATTTTTTTTGACCCGCGGGCTATATGAGGGTGCGGGTTATATGCAGGAAAATGCGGTAAATGAAGCAAGGGTGTAGAGTAACATTCAAGCTATTTTAAGGGAAAAAACATTTTGGAGATCAAATATGAGTTTCAAGGGATAAAAAATTATTGACTACAAGAGGACTTTACTAAAAGATCCCGTTTGTGATTTTTCTTTCTTACGGCTATAAGTGAACAAACTAACTGGCAATTGATAATGTGTTTTACCTGGGCTCAGGCAACGGAAGGGAAACTTTGCGTAGTTTGGAGAACTCGTTCGTTAAAACCTGTTGAGTGACGTCATCTTCCCAAGACAGCCCTGCAGGAACAGAATCAAAGCAGAAGATATTGACATGTGAAATGAACTCTGGGTAAAACCCCACACACTCTTCTTATCCATCTCACACACACAGAGCCTCTGATTTGATCCTTGAATGGTGAGTAGCCTTTATAACCATAACGACAGTGATGTGTGCAGTTGCTATGGTGACATTATTGCACCCACCTCTGTGTGCCCGTCTCTGAAGCAGCATGCGGAATCTCTGTACCGTTGCGGTCGTGACGTCGTATGTGTAGACTTCTTTTAATGGAGCAGCCTCGCAGCGGCCGAACATGCCATCTACAGAGAAAATCAAATCAACAACCTCTTCAGACCAACATTTACGTGCACTCTTCATGGTGTGTGTGTTTGTATTTTTAGATCCATTAAGAGTCTCAGTAGCTAGGGGCGACTGAGACACCTGCTGATAGTAAGGTCACACCATGCGTGTGTACGCACAGCAAATTATATTCGCATCTCTATTTTACACCCACTAAGATCTCTGTGCTGTCAATTTGTCACTCATTACATAAGCTCATTTCTACATGTAAATGAACTTTGTTATGACTGGCTAACCTCTGTGCATATGTAATGAGTGACTATTAATAATTCTTATTAATACAGTAGTAAAAAAAGCCTGTTTAATTCTAAAAATGAGAAGTTATAGTTACAAAAATATATTTTACTACTACTTTTGGTGCAATAATTCTTCAAGTAATATTCAATGTTAGATAATACTTACGTACATATACATTTATATATACTGATACTGCTTGACCTATGTCTATGATTTCATTCATAGTACCCTCTCATTGACGGTGTGTGGGAACATATCGTTTGAGAACATATCATGCCAAAAAACAATTAACTTTCAACCCATGTGGAGAAGAATTTGGAATGGTTGCTAAGCAACACAAAAATGATATTAAACACAGCATTTGTGTTTGTTAGGGTGAGAGTATGTATTTATTGTGCATTGTATTCATTACTGACATTACACACAAAAACACATTAAAATGAAAAAAGAACTACTGAGTGCTTGACTAAAACGAAATGAGAGCTACAGAGATTACAGGTCTCAAGTGTATTTGTCTGACTCACCATTAAGACAGACCTCATAGTTCAGACACAGACCATCCTCAAACAGGCAGCCTGACAGAAAGAGAGAAGGAGAATGCTAAAGATTAGAAATAAATAGCCATTCATACCAAGGACGACAATCAGTTTTAACGTTCATTCTAATTCTATGAGAATAGCAAAGTCCAGACCACAGCTATAACGATAGAAACAATATTGTTGGAATAACACTGAAAACAAAACAAAAAACTGACATTCAATTAGAACCGTTCCAACTTTAAAGAGCTCAAGCCTTTAAATCTAGTGTTAGTGTGGACGAACATACAGATATGCTTATGATAGGAATGGGCGATATGGTCTGAAAATCATATTTTGTTATGTATTGGTACATATCTTGGTATTTTCTAAGCTTTTCTACTTCGATAAAAAATATCTGTATATGTCAAAAAAAGTGAAAACAACATTACAATCTAAAAAATATAAAAAATTTTTTAAAATCAATAACCTAAAAATTAAAATAATTACACACAAAAGACTAATTAGCCTACATTTGATAACCCTATTACAGTAGTCACTTTAGAGCGATCATAAAAATGTACTTATAGATTTAAAATTCTGTATACAAATTCTACATTGATTGTCCAACAACAAATTGCACTCCATCGGTTTAGCACGCATGCTCATTCATTGAACTCTGTGAAGTTTAATGGAGATTCACTCTTGACAGCAAAAAGGAAATATTTGCTTGATTTTCTAACATTTACAGATGAAGAATATACCTATGACGTAAGTTCTACACTGAGGAAAGCACTATATTACAGACACATTAACTCTTTCCCCACCAGCATTTTTTTGTATGAATATCTGAACATGCGATATATCAAAAGAAAGAACAGACCCTCTGCTTTTAAACAAAAACATTGGTAATAGGAGGTAAAATTTGATCACAATGGTCATTAATTGGCTGTCAGAAAAGATCAATGTAATGATCAAAGACTTAAGATTTCGGCCTAGGACTTGAGGGATCTTTTAGGACTACCACATTTTTTTCTCAGATGGCCAAATTGTGGCCAAAATCGTACATTGTAAACTCAGCTTCACATCCTTTTTTACAGCAATTTTTAATATCCTCATCATAACAGTTGGGATTTGTTGTCACTATTTTCTTAATGACAGATGGCAGATCTGCTCGGTCTCATTTCACCTGCATAAGGACCACAAACTGACCAACAACCAAAAACATCACAAAAGTGTGTTGCTGTCATGAGGTATTATGGGACTTACTGCAGTCTGTTTGACATTCACAAACACATCATTCGTAGTAAATTCTGCTCACTTGCTATTTTCTTCACTCAAAGAAAATAGCAAATTCTCAACCACAGAAAATCTGTGAGTGGGGTTTAGCAGTATCTGTCCTCATTTAACAAGCCGTGAATGGCTTCATCTGGTCTTATCTAATCTAATCGAATTCTTCAAGTCATCTATCACAAGTGTAATAACTGCCCCGAATACACAATAAAAAACTCAAAATGTAAAAAAACTAATTGATTTCAAATAATAATCTGCAAAATGCAATCCTGCAAGTTCATTTGTTTTAATGAATAATATTGCATCTGAACTTTGTACAGTCATTTACTGTTCTTCATAAATATGGTTGAATAATGTAGATGATGATGCATTTGAGAGGAGCACTAAAATAACAGCAAGCTACTGTTCAGTCTTACAGTATTTATACTTATACAGTATTTTATCGTTTTAGTCGAGTGACATCAGACGTGCGATCCTGTTGACACTCGCTTGAATCCGAAGAACACGATGCATCAAATCCACAATGCGTCTATAGTCAAACAGGTTTAAAATGACAAATCTACAGTATTTTAATACCATGAAAAAAATGAATGAGAAGCTTTCCTGCAGCTCAACCAGTAGAGAATTGGTGTTTACAACGCCATGGTCATGGGTTCGATCCCCAGGGAAAGCAAGAACTGATTAGAATGTCAATGTGTTCCTTGAATCAAATGTAAGTCGCTTTGGATAAAAGCGTCTGCCAAATACATAAATGTAAGCAGAAATAATGTGAACTATTTTTTCACCAACTGTGTCTCTGCCAAGTGGATGGCGTTCACCTGCTTTCTTCTTTGCCTACTTATCAAGGTAATTGCAAACTTATCAAAGTCAGTGTTACTCTGTGATATTATTTACACATAATATACGTGTTTTTGAACAACTGAATGATAAACAAATCAGTACAGTACGTTATGTTGCTCTTTCTGTATTCGTCTCATTAACTTATGTTTTATTAAGCTCGCACATGAATGTAGCTCACAAATGTAGCTCACAAATGTCATTTCAGTCATTCCAAATCACGGAGAGTATTAATATGAAAGTATAACTTATAAAACTCAGAGTAAATAGAATGAATTAATTGGGTGTATTTGAGCTAATACGTATCTTGAAAATGAATGGATAAGGTGCTGATACCCAGATTTTATCGTTTTCCGGGACATTAACTATAATTATTGTCTGTATCAGGTTGCTGGTGGAGAAGTCACACACATCTGTGAAGGCACCCAGCAAAGCTTCATCACATTTTTTCCCCAACCTACTGTGTCTTCAACTTACAATACCAAGAGGAAGCTGAAAAGACATTGGAGTTTGTTCAAAGGTAAATCTTCTGCTAGTCTCAAATATTGTTTGAACATTTTTCCCAGTTCTGTTCAGAAATGTTGCATTGTCATTTACTATAAGCTGTTTCTTACATTAGTGTCTCTGTCTTGTTCCTATATTGACATATAGCAGTACAGTTGCTGGGAGGTTTAAGTTCAAGCATGTATGTGCATTCAAATGTGAATGTTCAGACTGAATACATTATCACACAGCATGTTTTTGAATAGAGAGAGCAATTATCTCTCATTACCTCCCCCCCCCCACACACCCCACCTCTCTCTTTCTTCATTTCTCTCAAACACAGAAGCACCCCAAAGCAGAGCTATGTTAAGGAATGGAACATTTCAGACAGAAAATGTCACTGTATTTAACTCTACACAACGCTGGTGCAATGGTAGTTTGTGTGTCTAATCGGTTACATGCTACAGTCAAAGCATTATAAATGTAAATTGAAGTTTCCAGATATATGTGTAAATGTATGCTTGCTGTTTTATATGCCGATCAAAACCTCTCTGTCACTGTGGAGAGTAGTTTGCTCAATTTTGGGGGAGGCGATGTGACGCTGCAGTCACAGATCACCAGAATGCCGGTGGACAGACTGTCTCCTCACTGACATCCTCTCAAATGAATCCACAGACACTCGTCTCCTCAAATTATGAGCCACAGAGGCAAGGGTCCTGTGTGACCATGATGTCAAATCCTGCATGAGGCAATGTCTGAGATTTGAGTGCAGATGCTTTTAGTAGAGTTTTTATGACAGTGGGGTTGCCATAATTAGCTGTAAAAAGATGAATGGATGGGCAGACCATAAAATCTGTTAACATTGAAACTGCATTCTTTATGAACTGTACCTTCTTGTAATAATTCCCTAACCTTTTTTGGTTGTGAATTATTTCCAAAATAAGTGCTTAATCTTATTCCACAATATAAACGTGTGCCCTAACGTAGATCACTTTCGTATACAACTGCCAGTACTTTGGTTTAAATCAAAGCTTCACTCCACCACAGAAAAGGAAATAATTAAAATGAAATCAGTAAAAATGGCATAAGTCATATACTGTCATCTGGAATGCTGGATTAAACATAAACAAACAACAATATAAATAAAAATATAGAATAAGATAAAAATATAAAATAAACCTAAATCAAATTGACCTGTTAATGCATAATTTTGTGTAATGATTTTGTGATAATCAGGTGTAAATTTTGTCTATATATTAGTTTTATATAATCAATACGATAGATTTGTTTTTTTTATACAAATTCACTCTAAATTGACAAGCATTGAAAACAGAATTTCAAATGCTTCTGCATTAACTGGCTGTCTTTGAGGGGACAAATCTCTGTGCATCTACTGTAAATTAAGTATAAAAAAACGTAATCTCAAAATCAGGTTTTCCTCATTTTTGGCTCGCTATTTGTAGCCATCTCACATCAGACCTACTTTAAACATACAGCTACGCAACAGGCAATTATGATATATATATAAATTTTCAGGGCATAATGCAATGAAATCAAAAATCCAAAGTGTGTACATGTGTGTGGTTGTGTTTGAGCCCTTCACGTGGCAATTAACATGCTGCCATCTGTTGCCATGGTTACAGTTGCTAATGACTGACAGGATGACCTTTTTCTGGGCTGGGTTTATGAATCACACACACTATTATTGTGATACTTCATTTCCTGTGCTGCTGCACTGACTGCAGACAGAGGCCCAACTGAACAAACAAACCTCTCTTTGATGTTCAGACTAATCACATGATTAAATAATATAGATAATGATATGCATTCGCCAAGAAAAATGAAAAACAGAGGCCGTGTCTCTATTACCGTCTCTCCAGTTCCAGACCCAGTTATGTAATGATCGAAAGACCAGTGTAGAAAGTCCCACAGCTTCACATTAAGGGACATGAAATCATTTTATATGGAGACTAAGCTATTTTAGAGACAAGAGCCACTGGACTATCAGTCTGTGCTCTATTTTCGCAAAATATTCGCTTTCTTTATTGGTTCAATTTTGGAAGATTCAAGCATCCGCCCGCCGGATAACTCTTACTCTGCCAGGAAAACACTCATGGAAAATGTATAAAACATCGGAAACGATTCAGAAGAGAGATATTGAGTTCTTTTCAGTGATATTATATCGGGACTGTTATTGACATATGGCGCGCACTTCATCTCGCCCTTTTCCTATGTAAACGCGCGCGCCCGCACACACAGACACACACACTAAAAAAAACACTTACCGTATTTTCGATCTGCCGCGGAGGCGAGACTGGCCCGAAAGGCAAGGATGACGAGAAACAGGTGAACCGATTCCATCCTTCTGATCACGCGTCCATGTCACCTGCGCGTTATTAATCCATCCCAGCAGCGTATTTCCTTATCTCCGCGAGGTCTGAGGTGATGGGGAATGGATGGAGACCGAATGGTGATAGAGGGAGAAATGGGAGAGAGCGAAAAAAGAGAGGAAGAGACGTCAATCGTACGCAAAACCTGTCAGTGCTCACCGCAGTCCGCGCGCAGCTAGAATCAGCACTGAACAGCAACCCGCCGCTGACGTCACGGGACACACACACACACACACACACACACACACTAGCAGTGGGGTTTCGACAACACGTAGACATGCAAAAAAAAGAAAAAGAAAAGGTTGAAGTAAAATAAACATTTGTATTGATATATTTGTGTTCTCACTGTAAAATGGTTGTATAATTTGCATTATTATATTTGATTTCTTTTTCCCCCACTACCCCTAAACAAAACTTACAAAGGAAATTACAAAAACTAAACAAAACATAATTTACTATGATCTACTATGAGCTGCTTTCCTCATGGGTGACCAAAAAATCTCCCCACAAGATTGATACTATCTTTGATACTATTGATACTATCTTTGTGGCACTACAACAAATACACGCAGGCACACACACACACACACACGCACACAATATATATATATATATATATATATATATATATATACACAGTATATATACACACACAAAGTCAATTAAACTTAATTTGTCCAATTAGGAAGTATAAGTTATTGTGAACCACTTTCACTTTCTTTGGTGCAAACTGGAGAGACAACAGAGCAAGAGAGTTTGCAGGTGGTGGCCACAGTCAATTGTTCTTTCCTTGTTCTCCGTGACTGATTAATCCTTTGTGTTTTGTTATGGCCCTTGTCACTGCCTGAAGCATAATCAGGTTATAAAGGCAGTCCTCCTCTTACACATCCATGCGTGCTGTTACAAGAAGGTTTGGTGTGTCTCCCAGCACAGTTTCAAGAGCATGAAAGGGATACTGGAAGACAGGCCGTTACACTAAGAGACCTGACAGGGACACAGAAGGAAAACAACCCAGCAGCAGATCCGTTATCTGCTCTTTTGTGCGAGGAGGAACAGGAGAAGCACTGCCAGAGCCCTACAAAATGACCTCCAGCAGGATACAGGTGTGCATGTTTCTGACCAAACTGTCAGAAACCGATTCCATGAGGGTGGCATAGGGCCCGACATCCTCTAGTGGGACCTGTGCTCACAGCTCAGCACCGTGCAGCTCGATTGGTATTTGCCAGAAAACACCAGAAATCAAGACTTCTCTTCATGGAAGAGAGCAGGTTCACTCTGATCACTTGTGAAAGATGTAAAAGAGTCTGGAGATGGCATTATACTGCGTGCAACATCACCCAGCATGACCGGTTTAGCAGTGGGTCAGTAATGGTCTATGGCGAAATATCCTTCTAACCAATGGTTCCCTTACTGCTGTTAGATTCTGGGGAGAAATCCTCAGAGCCATTGTCAGACCATATGCTGCTGCAGTGGCCCCGGCTTCATGTGGCTAGAGTGTGTAGGCAGTTTTTAGATGATGGAGGCATTGGAGAACGACTGGCTCTCATATTCCCCAGAGCTGAATCCAGTTGTGAACCTCAACCTTAAGGTTGTGTCTGCTGTGAGGTCAATATAAATGCCCACTGCTGTAATTATCTGACATCTTTGCATATGAAATAAGTGTTTGTGGAACTCTCTCGAAAACCTTTAGCACAGTTTTAATATTACAGCTCTCAGGATAAACTGATCATGAAAAGTGTTGATTACAGCATCATATTTAGATCTCAAGTGACCGAAGTGGGAGTTATTTGATTGATTTAATGTAGTTACACTTTAAAATGGGATTATCCTCATCCTACTAAGAGTGTACAGTCACAAACACACAGCAAAATAACACTGATTTCTCGGTTCATGATGCATTATATATCCATCTATATCTGTCTACCAATTGATCTATGTATACACACACATTAAAACCACCAAAACTGAAAAAAAACCCCTCAAATATATTACAACTAATCAAACCGATAGAACTATAAAAATGAATAGAAGTGACAAAAAAAAAGACTAAAACTAAGGCAAATTAAAATGGAAATATAATATTAAATTTTTAAATAAAATTATGTTCCAAAACGGCATGGCGATTACTGGTGATTTAAAATGTGACATGCTGTAGTTGACATAATTCCACCAGGCTATTTACAGGTACAGAATAATTTGTTTATTAAAAGAAAATGATGGAAAACATCAAATACGGATATTTTACAATCCTATATCTGATGCCAAATATCCTCTAAGGTAAGTATATTGTTGGTCATAAGGCACAGGAAAATATATATATACATCAATAAGGCAAGCTCAGCACAGAGGGGTACTCTGACTGCATACATTTACTTTTTGTGATAAGTATTAATCATAATAAAATCTTTCATAATGTACACAATAATTTATATAATAAAAACACATTCTTGCTGACAGGAATAACGTCAAAACAGTTTGAGGTTTGACCCTCTGCATACCATAAGCTCAGCTCAGTGACACTGCAGTAGATGAAACCACAACCTTCACTTAAGATCAGACCTAACACAAGACATTTTATATGCAACCGAGATGCAGGTGATGAAGGAAGCACAGCTGGGATGAGGTGGGTGAGAGGAGTGAACATGTGACTGAGTACTGTAGATATGGCAGCTTTAGATATGCAGGGTCATGTGACACTCTTGCTTGGCTAGTGCGGTGATACTGGATGCTGAACCACACCAGAGAAAATAAACGCATACATATATGAACATTAGGGTGTGCAAAACATTTAGGTGCATTTTTGGTTTAATCTCACACCCACACAAGTTTTAATGTGAAAAGCACTTCTTTGGTAGATTAACAGAGATTCTAACAGTTTCAAAGGAAGCATTACTTCAGTGCTTGTTTAACAATTATTCTTAAGTTAATATTCATTAAACATTTCTAAATACTATAATTTCTTTTTATTTATATACAGTCTGATCGTAATTATATATAATCTCTCCACCATTAATGTGTGAATGGTGGAGTTTGCCATTCTTGGTTTTACTGTGTAAACAACTACGGTAACCAATCCAATCCAACAGATGCTGCTGAACCGTCGTATCCCTTTAAAAATCTCTAAACATTCTCACTCTTTCACTCTCTCATTCACTCTTACTAAGTCAGTGCACATAACATCAATAGTTTTTTTTCTTCTTCCCCCGTTCACACTATACATCTGTTAAAAGTGATAAAAACTAAAGAACCAACAAATACAAATTTTGCCCGCAGGCATTAACACATGGCTTAAATGCGGTTGAAGTTTGGAGTCCTGCAGGGATTTGTAGTTTTTTTTTAATATATACACATGTAGGCAGAAAAACGTTGGTTCCTTTGATTAAGGGGATGTTCGCTTTTGTCCGTCCACTGTAAGTTCATACCTGACAAACACACACATTCACATGAAATTTTCAGGTGTCATATTCATGAACATTTTGCTAAATGCTACTGATATTCATGCAATTAATTTTACAGTAGCATTTTCATGAAAATCTAAATTTAGAAGATTTTGCACCTCATTCTCATTATTTTAATGTGAACAAATACAGCAGTATTTAGCCTTCAGAAGCACTAAATATTACATCAAAAAGTAATACTTAATATCTCTTTGTTCTTTAAAACAAGAATATAATCATTAATATAATCATAATTTTCATCCTTAAATTATGCATTTTCAGAGATATTTAAAAGGGGCATCAGAGGGTTAGAAATATATATAAATATATATAAATAACTTTTGTAAAGTGCAATGTAAATACCGAAGATTAAATATTCATATTACTTCAATACAGTAATCAATATCAGCATATTCATATGATTTAAGTGCTTATTCTTTGTAAATGATACATTACCATTGCGTTGAGCTTTTTGATATTTCCTCAGACGTCAAGTCAACTAACACCTGAGAAACACACAATCCAAAGTTTATATAAGAGGAATTAGTTTTTGTGGCACAACTAGAAACAGTAAACAAACTAGAAAAGAATATTCAATAATATACATTGTTTTAAATTATATTAAGAATGTTAAGTTTTTTGTAAATGGCAAGCTGTGTTATGAACACTGTTTGGGGGGTTATTTGTGGTGTAAATGGTGTGAAAACTTATTTTTTGGTCATAATTTATGGGAAGGATGTCACCTTTCCCAGCAGCCCTCTGTG
Organism: Rhodeus uyekii; assembly: GCA_037043235.1. Classification (NCBI taxonomy): domain Eukaryota; kingdom Metazoa; phylum Chordata; class Actinopteri; order Cypriniformes; family Acheilognathidae; genus Rhodeus; species Rhodeus uyekii. The sequence continues at coordinate 4,391,000 of JAWRVZ010000035.1, forward strand.
TTTCGATAGGATTCCTCCTCCATTCTTCACAGCCACATCTAGAGTTCTTCTGTGCAACTCTACAAGTGACACGCTGAATTCAAACCTACACAAACACGTGAGCATTAAAAACAACACAAACAGGGTTTAACCTGATGCAAAATTACAAAACTTGAATTATTGAAATGCAAAAGCAGACTGAAAGAGGAAAAAGTCAGGGGTAGAAAAAAACAACTGACGTTTGATCGTAGATCGGGTTGACCGTTTTCTTTATCGTGTTTGTTTTTCTGCGTCCAGACCGTCGTTTATCAGGCAGCAAATACAAACGGACGTATGGATCAGAACCACTTTCAGTAGAGGAGATCAGATTCCTGCACACGAACACAGAAATATGAATACTTTCATATTACGAATGTCTTTCAGAAGCACTGACATAATTCAAAAGTCATAGGTAACTTACCTGCACCTGTGCACCACAACAATTAGTTTGTTTCTTTGGGGACTATGTCTGATAGTTAACTGAATTTCCCCCAATGCAGCGAAACCAGGTGAGGCGCCACTGTAAACACACAGACGGATTAAACTGCAGTTGTGTTTTGCTTTCTCATGAATAATGCATATATCCTCCACTGAACCAAGACAAAAAGGTCAAAATTTGAGATGCCGATACCAGTAGCCAATTATTCATATTTACATTTATGCATTTGGTTGAAGCTTTTATCCAAAGCGACTTGCATTGCATTCAAGAAACGCATTGAATCAGTTCTTGCTTTCCCTGGGATCGAACCCATGACCTTGGCGTTGTGAACACCACAGCTCTACTGACTGAGCTACAGGAAAGCTTAAGGGAAAAAAATCTCTCCCAACTAATGCAATAAACTATACAGGGAACCCTCTCATTTAGTACTTTACTGTAATATTAGAGGTTACAATTAACAACAAAGCCCAAACTATTATATGGAACTGCTATTGATTTATGATTTATTTTCAAATAAAATAATTACACACATCTAAACTGAAATATTGTATGATCACTCAGTGGCTGAAACATGCATATATAATTAACAGTAAATAGCTTCTCTCTAGTGTTTTTTTTTTATAGCTATCTAATGAACTGTGAACACTGGATAACTTTGCGGAGGTAAATGCAATGTTAAGTGACGTTGTTCAGAAGCCGTTTTATTAACCTCTTTCTGTGGCTAAAACACTGAGCGTTTACACAAGATATTTTAGCAAGTTTGATGTTAATGCATATTTTATTCGTGGTACAACTTGTATTAATGTGGAAGAAAAGACTCATGCTCTGCGCTGAAACTTGAACTGAGGCATCAATAGCATCAAAATGCTATTTACGGTTTGAGTTTCATGATAAAACACGATTATCTTTGTGGATGGGAGACATGCTACAAATAACGTTTGGTGTAGGAAAAAATGCAGACATGGCAACCCTGGCTTGAACTATGGGTGATTCATAGGATCAATTAAATTGTGCTTTAACGTCACAACCCCCCCCCCCCCCCCCCCCCCCCCACACACACACACACACACACACACACAGCATGAGTGGCAGCCATCAGCCCCCTTTTGAATGAGACATAATTGCCCCTGATCATCGGCTGTTTTTAACAATCAGCCAATGGCCAATGAGATCGATTATTTATCGACACATCTGTGCATCTCTAGTAAACATATGTTATAAATGTTAAAACATACTTTTGTAATTGTTGTATTGTCCTCTGGAGGTCCAGGGTGGTGCTGGCATTAGAGACATCAGACGCTATGCTGGGTGTTGGCTCTTTGTTGTTCAGGTTCAGCACAGAGCCAGAAATGGCCAGGTTAGACACGCTCCGCCCCGATTTAGCCAGGCGGTCAGACGTGTCCTCCAATGTCCTGCTGTCCATTAGGGATTCCACTCGTGGGGAGGGTGTCGGGGCGGGTTGTGTCCTGGGTGCAGGGGTGGGCTGCTGCGCTTTGGGTGCAGGGTTGGGCTGCTGGGATTTGGATGCCGGGATGGGCTCTGAAACATTGGGCTGGTGAGGGGAGGTGCTGGGGCTGGGGGTCCCACTGGAGCTGGGGCGGCGAATCTGAACCGAGGACGGCTGATCTGATACAGCCAACTTATCCACAGAGAGAATCTGAAATAAGAACATACGCAGATATACCTTGGTTCCTGACTTTTTTTGTTTAGATTGATTTTAGCACATCTAGTCAGGATGGACCCTCGGGACAGGCCAAAGTTATTGAAACAAAAAGTCTTTGTTTTTGGTTTCTACTAGAACAGGTTTTCCTGCTTGAACGTTCAAAAAACACATTATTTCACATACTTTAAAGTGTTGCAGCATCTCCCTTTCCAGTCTGTCGCATTAGTTGTGTGTTGAAACTCGCTATTATGGGGAGGGGCATGATATTTTCTAAACACGCTTGAAGAGCTTGACCAATTACAACTATGTTTCCAGTCAACCAATCAGCACACTGCACATTTTGGAATGAGTGGCTCTGTAGAAACAAACTAAATAAGTGTGTTATTGACTCAACCAGGCTTCGTCCTTTTTTGGCATTTGTCTAAAGCTGGAATGATTTAAATTAGGAATTTTGTGGCATGTACATTCCTGGAAGAAACATCAAGACTGCAATCGAGGCGTTTCAGAGAGTTCAGAAACAGTGCTTACTGAGAGATATATTGCTTATATATTGTTAAAGGTACTAGACAAAGGTATGTAATAGACATACTCCTATTTCGTTTTATCTTGCATATCATTAGTTTCAATTGATAAATTTGATTGTCATACACTATTATTACTTTACATATAATTTAGTAATTTAACAAAATATCTGTGGTAGTATTATCTTTACTTTTGTTATTTTTATTTTAGTTAGTGCTCAAACCATTACTTTTTAATTTTATGTCAGTGATCCTTTACATTAAAATATTAATGCATTTTCTTTCTGTTTTCCTTTCTTGCGAGGGTTGCCGTCTCTGGCGCTTGTACTATCACTCTGACAGCTGGCGCTGATAGGCTGTCTGACCTGTCAATCATGCAAGAAGACGTGATTGGCTGTGCTGCCATGAGGGCGTGCTCATCTCATCCGATGATCAACACCTGTAGAATCACTTCTTAAGGGACGAGCTGCTGCACAGCGGGAGAGACTGCTTTTTCTTTTTGTTCTGATTCTGACTTGTGTTTGTTTTCTTATTGTTTGAATTTCGCGAACAAGCACTGTGTACCGAGCCCGAACAGTTATGGATAATTGACGTCATGTGAACAACATTCAATATTCGAAATGTGAAGTTACACAAAAAAAAGATAATTATTCATTAATCTATGGGTGCGGGTTATATAAAGGTGCGGGTTATACCAACGTTTTTTTACACAAACCCCCTAAACCCGCAGGCTATATGAGGGTGCGGATTATTTGCGTCTGCGGTCTACATGCGGGAAAATACGATAATTTAAGTTAAAAAAAAGTCTGCGTGTCTTACCCTGAGTGCCATCTTCATCTTGAGTGTAGCACCGGGTCCTGAGTTCCTGAGAGGGAATCGTTGACTTATAGTCATCTGATCCTCCTGCAGCAGCTTAGACATAGGAAGAGAAAACGTCCCGAGGGAACACTCGTGCTTGTCATCCTTTACCTGCACAGACACACACAACAAAACAATCTGAATGTGTGTGAAACAGCCGTCTTGTAAACATGCCAACTTCCATATTATACATACATAGACACAGATATAGATCTATATAAAAGGAATACCGGCTGTGTCAGGCTCCTTATGCATTAAAAAATATGTGCGAGTGTCTGCTTGTGCTTTACCTCAACTTCAAGATCTTGAACCTTTGGATTGTGGATCAAGAATGTGAAGGCCTCCTCCCAAACCGGCTCGTTGGTTTTAAACCGTGTCTATAATGCGAAGGAATGTAAAACATGTAACCATTAAATATTTGACAAAAGCGAAAACACAAAAGGTTCTGTTCCAGGCATTTTTTTACCATACAAAGACACAGTAAAGTATGACTTCAGCATCACCTTCTATAGACAAATATTGTTATACAATAATATTTAAACATTACTCTACTGTTACATATAATGCCAGTGTATTTATTCATTCATCTATCGCTCTCCAAGCAAAGCCATTTCAATGAACTATTTTTCATGTTTAAATTTGCAAATGTAAGAATAACACAATATTAAATAAATAAAGAAGCAATCACTTGTGTGTGTCAGTGCGTTTACCTTGCTCTCAAAGGATTTGTGTCCCACAGTGAACTGGACAAATGGACTGGGCACACTGGTGACCTTTTTACCAGACTGAAGAACATACAAATGTTTATTAACAACCTTTCCACATTCAAACACATACCAATACCTTATCAACCTCAACCACACTTACTAAAGCAAAGCGCAACAAATAAACAATGTGTCATATATAATATGTAGCAATCTGAAATACATATTTATCTAAAAATGACTTGAAATTATGGTAAATAAACGTATAAATTACTCCTGTCTAGGAAGTGTATATGAACTATTGACATTTAAGTCGTGCTTAATCTATGTTATAATTACATTATTCTGAAAGTATAACCATACCATTTAAACATTATCCCGCAGTTTCACAGACAGGGTTTAAGCCTAGTCCCAGACTAAAATGCATGATTGAGCAATGGAAAGCAATGTGCACTTGCATTTCTTAAAATATTGGTTTAATATAAAATATGATTTTGTTTCAAAATGGACACCAGTAATGTTGTTTTGTAAGGCACAATTATAAAAGCTACTTAAATGTCCAAATTGATCTAAGACCTGATTCCGGCTTAATCAAAGCCTTGTCTGTGAAACCAGGCTTAAATGTATTAGCCTGAGAATGATTGTAAAGATTACATGTAAATAAACATTCTTGGACATTCTGACCATTTAAAAAAACATTTACGAAAAATACAATACTTTTAATTTTGTGCTATCGTTTCCCTTTTGATTTTACAAACAGCAGGATGAATCTACATGACTGACCATGGTAACCAAATGCATGCCATATAGATGAGGTGGACATTGAATTTAGAAATATTTCATTAAATTAAGGGATGAAAATATTCCAATATTCAGCAATTTTCCCTTATGAATGGCACTTATTATATTAACATCAGGACATGGTCTTAGATTTATCTAAGATCATCCGTGTAAGTGTTTGATTCATAAATTGCTTGAATCAAATGCAATCAACTCAGAACTGTGAAAATGACATTGGAAAGTGAAAAGGCCTGTTGCTGTCTGAATTCAGTACGTTTCAGACAGTCACACACACACACACACGCGCAGGTCTACATGCGGTTAATCGAAGCACACATTGGTACCTGCTGCTGACAGATCATCTTACATAGTCACCTTGAGTGGTCTTTCTACATCTTTCTTTGTGCATGTGTGTGTAAATTGTAAGAGAGCTTGTTGTGTTACCTTTTTTGCACCCTTCTTCACACCTGCATTGTTGAATTCTAAAGGATTGCGCTTATTTCCCCAAGCAGAAAAGGACGAGACACACGCGCAAACAAATACAAATACAGGCAGGATTATTAGGAGGATTGCATGCATGCATGAGTTAAAAATTCATAATTGCACAAAAACACAGACACAGAGTACTCATTCATTCACAACAAAATGGATGATGGTTACAGTATTAATGCATGGTTCATTTAATGAAAATGACAAAAGAAGATGAATCTTTGTCTTTATCTGTAGGATTGTTCAAAAGTTGAAACAGTCCTAGCAGAACACATCAGCACGTAAAGGGTTTTAGTAGTTTGCGTTTGACTAGTGATGTGTAGAGAGTGGGCACAGAATTGTGAAAGAAGACACTTCAGATATAAAGGACAGAGATGAAGAAAGAATGAAAGAGAAATATAAACAAGGCAACCCAAGGAGAATCAGTCCAACCCACACTTCACTGAAAATCAACCAATACAGCGACATTTATACAAAAGTTATTTACAGTCCTCGAATTTGATTGGCCAAGCGTGCTGATGTTTTATAAAATAGCACTGGCGCTTGTTTGCTGCTCAGTTTATTCTGTTTTTGTTTAGAAATATTGAACTAATTTGTTGTGCAAAGCGAGAAAAAAAACAGACAAACTGGCAAATATTGTCCAACAAACTATATTATTCAATATTTCTTATAGAAGTGTTGTATAAATGTCATTCTGTTATCTATGGCTGAATCACAGCCACTCTTGCTTATGTGACATTACTTAATTCTTATGCATTTCAAACAGTGAAGTGCAGAGTAAGACCTGTTTTGGTGGCACTTCATTTTAATGTGTCTTTGTTACATATATACTTATAACAGCAATAACAGTAAGTCATGCATAATTACAAACAGCAAACCCTAAACCAAACCCTACTACTAACTCTAAAGTACTTAATTCTATAATTACACTGTAACAAGGACACCTTAAAATGAAGTGCAACCCCCATTTCATTCAACATGCTCCCAAATTTGACCCTTTGCTACACCTCTACCTTACACCCACTACTGTTCAAAAGTTCAGGAAGATCTTCTATTTGAATATATTATACAATGTAATTTATTTCTGTGATTAAAGCTGTATTTACAGCATCAGTGTCACATGTTGCTTCAGTAATCATTCTAGTATGATTATTTCCTGCTCAAGAAACATTTCTTATTACTAATTCATATTATTAAGCTGCTTAATTAATCTAGAAACTGTGATCTCTATTTTGAGATCATCTTTATTGACAAATAACTACTGTCCTGTCAAATGTGGCGTCATCAGTTAAACGTTTCTGATTTCAAATCATTTGAAAGTGAATTCTGATCAAATTTAGTACTCTAATTTCTTTTAATGTCATTTTATGCATACCTCCTTTGTCATCATGGTATGTGACTTTTCAGGCATTTTTCTAATAGTTTTTCATAAATAGTATAATGGAGATTAATATATATGATAATACAAATATATATGATAATTCTAAATATCAGCATAATCATTGGCCGTTGAAAAAGTTGATATGCCCATAACCACATCATAACCTCGTTTAGCACTACAGGCAGGGCTGATATCTACATTCTGTTGCTGTGTGAACATAATTAACAAGATTTCCCTAAACCGCCTCTGACACTATATTTAAATACCCCATTTAAAGGGAAAAGTACACAAAAATGGCTGTATTAACACCTCTGATCCACTGATAAAGACTATTTATATCTATGCAAAATGCAGGCAGGGCCTCCGCAAACACCATCATGCTGACAGGATGAACCACGGCATAAACAAATACAAACAAATCAACCCTTTGAATCCGAACAGCATTACAGGAAGATTTTACATGCAAAAGGGAAGTTGAGATGTAATTATGAAACATTTGTAAATGAAGTAACCGGCCGTAAATGCACAAAATGCAGGTAAAATGCAAGCAGAGCAATCGAATGGAAATGCCAGCAGAGTGACTCACAAACATTGTCCTGTAGAGGGCAGAAGTGTTTTCACAAAACACCAGCCCAGCAGAGCGGCGCTCTCTCAGACACCCACTGCCCACGTTCCCCTCAAAAACACTCTTCACCCCGAACGACAGGAAACCAGAGCAGGAGAAAGTAATAGAGGATGAAAGAAGAAAAGGCAAAGTGTAGTAGAAGAAGTGACATCAAATGAAATAGGGAAGGTGGAGCAAATAAGGAAGCAAGAGAGAAAGCTTGTGTGTGTGTGTTAATAATACTCACTGGCAGATTTTTGCCCGAGTCCAGTAGCACCAGCAGTAATGCTGAAGACAGTCCATCATTTGCTTGCCCTTTATATGCTTTAATGCTGCTTAAAACCTGAAAAGCAGCACAAAAAACTTTAACTAATCTACATTGTGGGGATCTTCCTATAAAAAGACATTATGGTTCAAATATTGATCTATAGTTACTAGGGATGCACCAAAATTTCAGCTACCAAACATTTTCGTCCGAAACAGCTATTTTCTGTTTGTGACCTAAATGTTTTTAGAGGGCTCAAATCGGTTTCCCAAACAGATAATTAATTAGTGCTTCTCGTTCTGGCAATGCGTTCAGCATTTATTGGACAAAATGATTTGAGATACGAGCAATTCGAGTTATGAGCTCGGTCCTGGAATGGATAATGCTTGTATCTTAAGGTATTACTGTACTTGGATATTTATATTAGCAATATTACACTCCATGCAAAACATCTTGATATCTATATCATATGGACTGCAGCGTTAATTTTATGCAATAATACTGTTTTATCAATAAAACTTAACACTCATTTCCCATATATTCTTCATGAATATGGCTGTTGACAAAACTCATATCATATCACTAAGATGTGTATAAGGAGAGTATTATGTTACCTCATCGAGTTTATCAGGTGTAGGGAGGAGAGAAAGCCATTCAATCTTCAGGTGAAGCTTCCCTTTAGCAGTATCATCAAGTACAAACCACTGCGCAAACACACACATGAAGTGATTCATTTATGAATACGTTTATTACATAAGCTTAAAACTTTATAATTATAATTTATTAAAGGGATAGTTCACTCAAACCATATTTGAACCAATGAACCACATTTATAACACTTTTATAGTATTTTTGTCAGTTACATTTTGTCAATGTTACGTCAGATATTTAAAAACTAAGCTGAACAGATGTAAGACCAAAATATAACTTTTTTTGTACCTCATCTACTTTCTGTTCCTTCTGTAGTTCATCTACGTTGAGAGTAAGGCTAAAAAAACAGGAGGAGAAACGTCAGATGATTAACACATACAGACTTGACGGGTTTCTATGTTTTATGGGGACTTTCTATAGACAAAGATAGTTTTATACTGCACAAACTGTATATTCTATCCTCTAACCATAACTTTCTGAATTTTTACATTTTCAAAATAACAATTTAGTGTGATTTGGAATGTCCCCACGAGGTCAAAGATTTCTGGTATTTCAGCACGTGTACGGAATAGACCCTAAAAGGTGAAATTCTAAAGAATGACATCTTGTGATTATTAGATGATTAATTAGATCAAACACAGCCATTACCTTCCTAGAAAATCATCTTTATCTGTGTCTTCATCAAACAGCTCTATATCCACATTCTGTCCGGTCTGATCGTACACAAATGCCTGAAACACATACACAAACACCTCAGTTCAAAACTCGTCAGTGAAATTACACCAGCTGCTCACAAATCAGCCCCTTACCTCATACACTTCGTTCCACTTGGGGTTTAACGACTCTTTGATGACTTTGGATCTGAAGAGCTGATTTCCGAGTTGAATGACGCCATACGGGTCTGACTTTCCTTTTATCATACCGCCCAGAAAGGTGTCCTTCCCTACCAGGTCCTGTGCCTCCAGAAAATGAATCCGCAAAACGCCCTAAACCAAACACACACGCATTATATGATACATTATGTGTAAACACACATGTATGCACGTGTATATGTGTGTGCGTGTCACCTTTGGCATAGGGAAGCGGAGTTTGGAAATCTGTGCATCATTTACAAGTGGAATAGTGATTTTGTTTGGCAGCACAAGGAAACTGTAAATGATATCCTGAATAACGCTGTCACACAAACCACTGTGAGCAAGAGAGAGATTGGTATAAATGAAAATCATGTCAAATAAATATAAAACAAATCAATCAAATGCATTTCAATTCAATATATTTGTCTACCCACTCAATAAATACATACAGCTTCTGAAACAATTTTCCAAAGATTTTTTGAAGGGCTATTATAGATCACAAGTTCTATGAACCACTTTTATATTATATTTTATATATCTCCACATATCAATTTATATAAATAATGGCCCTGGCAAAAAAGAAATAGTTTATCATTGTTGTTTCTTGGCTTGTTACTATAATATAAATACAATTAAAAAACAATAAATAAATAATATATATATATATATATATATTATTTTTTTTAATTATTATTATTATTTTATTACCGTATATTTATTTTATAGTAACAAGCCAAGAAACAACAATAGTAAACTATGGCCATTATTTATATAAATTGATATGTGGAGATATATGTATGCAATATATGTAAGCATGCATTTATGTATGCATGTATGTGTGTGTGTGTGTGTCTCTTATGTCTCTTACAATCTCTTATGCTCCCAGTATGTTAATGATCCATTTATAGCATTGCTTTTCAATTAGTTTGCATTACTTGAACATGCACTTCATCAGAGATAGATCTAATAATTCAGATTGATTTTAGCTCTAATGTTTGGGCAAAAGAGAGCATGAAATATGAGTCTTCTGTGAGGGTGTGTGTGTGTATGTGTGTGTGAGAGAGAGAGAGAAAATATAACAAAAGACAAGATCTCATTCCCCACACCTAAACCACATGACCAGCTCCACCTATAATACGACTATAAAAGGAGAGAGAGAGATTCCTATGAAAAAACACATGAAACATTTGGACACACACGATGTTAGGGAATCCTAGGGCAAGATGAACAGATTATTAAAAGACCCCACCCACCACAAGTGGGTGTAACTGTGGATCCTCTGTGGTCTGACCGGAAGAGCAGCATTTCTGAGACTTGAGTGAGTGTGCGTAATGTTTCTGTGAGAAACTGTTATCTGTGCCACCTCAAAATAGGTCATGTGACAGCATGTGTGTGTTTCAGAGGATGGCTGACTGATCCACTTTCAATTTTCATGAAATTGACATAAAAGTGTCACTCACTTTATTCCAGGGATATCCAGCATATTTGTAAGACCCGTCCAGTTTATATCTAGAAACTGAGAGAGATACATCCACATTTAACACTGTTCAATACATTATGGTGTTTAGATGCTGGAAATGTTTGTGTCCTATAAAACACATCCTTCATCTCTCACAGCAGTAACAATGTCATTGAGCTAAAATATAATGTTATTATAACCGTAAGTGCACACTTTTTTAGCAATCTTGGCTCCAGAAGCATTCCTTTTATAGGAAGCTCAAAATTCTTTAGTAAAGAGTTCAGCCATGAACCGAACCAAACATTATTTTAAGCAAAAAAAATATTTAAAATATTTAAAAAGACAAAGGACCAGTCATCAGTGTCACATGATCTTTCAGAAATATTTCTAATATGCTGATTTGGTGCTCAGAAAAATGTCTCATCTTAAATGTTCTCCTTAATATTTTTGTGGAAACCATTTTTCTATTCTTCAAGAGAACAGCATTTTTGCAGTGGAATTTTGTATGCATCAATGTAAAAGTCTTTACAGCCACTTGTGAAGAACTTAATAAATCCTTGCTGAATAAAATTATTACGTTCTTATTTTGGAACAAGGCTTCCAGGTAACTTGTAAAAATAATACAATCGTAGAAATACATAAAAAGTCTAAAAGTTTTTAGAAAAGTTCTCAGTCACATCACTCAGTTTCAAACAGAGAATTACTGTTAACACAGAATCATGAGTAGCATTTGTTTGGGAGGTTAATTAAATGCTGTAATTTTGATTTGTTTCAAAAGATTTAACCCTACCAGAAACCTGATTGTTTTTTTTTTTTTTATAAAAAAGGCTATGAATATAATTCCCGAACCAGTAAGAGTGGGAAGTTGTTGCTAGTTTGACGCAGAAACCAAAACGTGCTCTAAATGTTTAAGATACTGATATTAAAGATAGATAAGTGAAGTGTCCTTTAAAAATTTGATGTTCTGGATCAAGACTTCCAGGCAATGAATAGCTGAGAATGAGATGAATGAATGTGACAGGTTTACGAGGAATAGACACTGCTCTGACCTGCTCTGCAGAAACTGTTCAAAATATTTCTGAGTCTGAGAGAAAACTTTCAGTGGTTTAACAAGGGTGCGGGTTATTATTAAATCACAGGCACATTCTTATCATTCTTTATATTGTATGATTGTCTATGGTAGATAATGTCAGGTATGTAGTAGAAAACCTAATCAGATACAAAGACACAATGAAAGTAAAGTTCTTCTGCAATATGTTTGTCTGTGAGTGTGTGTATACGTGGTGGTTGACGTACCGGTTTCTTGAGGAAGAACACAGACAGGGCACCAATCAGAGGCATGTCTCCTAACAACGGGTCCATGATGACCCTCAATACCCCATTAAGCTACATATACAAACGACAAACAAATAAAAGGTAAGAAAAAAATATTTGAACATTTTGCATAATTAATCTGACATTTAGCATGCAACTTTCTCCACTAGAGACTAGAGACATAGTGTTTATTCACTATGCTACAAACTTGTAGCTTGATGACATAAATGAGCGTGGAATAATGGGAGGTGTTGTCTTCACCTCCACAGCCAATGAAAAGCAATCTGACGGGACTCATAATCAAGGATGATCTAATGTAATAACGTTTTATGAACATTACAGTGGTATAAAACCGGGTGGGGCCGAGAGCTGTGGGAGCGGAGCGAGGCCAGTGGAGCGAATGCTAAAGAGAGATAGCTGCGCGACACACAGACCTCGAAGGAAGGAAGGAATTACGACAGTGAAGGGTGAGAGAGGATCAGGCCTGGGACATTTTACTTTGCATCAGTCAGCCCTTGCTGCATTATGTTTGTTTATGTCTATTGCAATTAAAGTTACGTTTAACGTTTGCCGATTCCTACCTCATTCCTACTCATATAAATTGTCACACTGGTTTATTTGGTCAAAACAATCATACCGAAAAACATTTGAGAGTGTTGAAAATTGTTATAACATTACTTTGTGCACTCGCTTGGTGATGAGACAGTAAGCTAGATCGATTTAAGAATGGAGAACCATTGTGTTGCTAAATTGTACGCAATACATTTTAAAATATCTTGTATAGTGTTGAAAATGCTGCATTACTTTTACTACAGATAAAGTCATTTCTGATTATTGTAAGTCAGCCACTTGAAAAAATTGTGTTGTCTCGGAGGCTTGGTACACACGTTACTCGTGGTAAATCAAGAAAACAAGAGATTCCAACAATAAGACTAAAAATGTTGAGCTATATAACAATAATTTGTTATCTGTTGGAAAGGTATCCAAACAGTTGACTAATACAACCCATAATATGTTAAAACGTCTTTGGTCTTTCCGTGGTTTTTACAGAAGTAGAACCAGAAATCGAGGGTAACATAGACATGACGTCATTGACAGGTGACACAATGAGGAGGGATTGTACACTGGTTGAAATAGCGATAACATTGTTGGAAACACATGGGATAATATAAGAACACATTGAACAAAATATATAACACTGTACTAGTGGTTTTTGGATATTTTAAAAGAGGGCAGGGAATCATGGGGGAAAAGGAGGAATGAAGTGAGAAATGTTGGACTTCAAACTTGCTGGCTTAAGCACTACAGCTGAATGTGCTGGTATGTGCATTAACCACTAGGCGTTTTAATAAAAATAATTCTGACTTATTGGATAATTCACATGCATTATATGTGCAGGTGACCCGAGTGATCAGGTCATTTCCCTCTGTATTGTTTCCTTTAATGTCTCCACTATAATCTCCAGACAAATGCAAAAAGCTCATAAATAATTAAGCTTTTGCTTGCAGATATAAGAAGGGACTGTCATTATCTCAAATCTAACAGAGCAAAGAAGCTCTCTGACAAAGTTCAATCTCATGAGGCTCATGTGTGGTTGCTCTGATTATTATCTGGGTAATGGGGACCTATTCTAATGTAAGCAACTTATGTAATCACCACACAAACATGCGTGTGACACACACTTGTCTCTCTGTCTTACCTGTATGCTCTTGATTCCTGCACGGCAGTAGTATTTCTTAATGTCCACATCAATTTCAGTGTTTCCGATAAAACTAGACAAAAAAAAGACAAGGTTTTTTTTTTACGTTTAAAAAAAATGGCACTTAATGAGACCTAGTCATTGATCATGTCTGTGTGTACTTTACCTGATCTGTAGGTCCATAATAATCTGTCGTTTATCTACATTCTCTGTATAAACTTTCACTCCATCCACCCTGAGAGGCTGCAGAGAGACAAAAAGTTAATATATTAATTTTGCAAGGGATTACTAAGCTGTACTATGAAGACAAATGTCATTTATCATATCATATATATTAAATATGACTAAATCTTCCTTTGTGGCTGTCCTGAAAGGTACAAAAAAAGTTAATATATTTATAATTATTTTATGTTTTTTCATTTTATTTTGAACAGCAAAGGTTTACTTTTAGGGGATGATTTTGGATTTGAGATCTGTAGCAATTACAAATAGCTTTATATAAAAAACAGCAAATGTTGTTTGGCATGTCCTCAAAAATAAATACACTTTAAAAAGTGCTTTATTTATTCATAATAAAAAATATACTCCTATAAAAATTGCTGAAAGCATCAACTTAGTTTGAGTTCGGAAAAGTAGGAGGTGAAAGAAAATCTTTTTCATATCTCCTGACCACTAGGTGGCACTGCACCAAAACTGTGCAGGTAACCTCACGTCATGCTAGTCATAACACACCAAGTTTGGTCAGAACACGCTGAAGTGTTGCGGAGATATAGCCTCACTTTCATTTTGGCTCGCTCTTCAAATTCGATCACGCGATATTCAAGAAAAGTTTGACGAATCAACGTGAATTTATGGCAAGATGATCTGGTTCAATATTTGTGAAAATCAGAGAAACGACCTAGGAGTTTGAAAAAGTAGACTGAAAACTCTAAATTTGGGGTTTTGTTTCTAGCCCTTACGGTTCAAAAGTTATTAGCATAACCGTGAGTGCATTTTGGACAGCTAGTGGCGCTAGTGGGATTGTGATAGAGACTCCAAATTTGCTGTGGTGACAGTTCAGACCGTCCTTAATCTCTATGCCAAATTTCATAACTTTCCTGCATTCGGTTCTATGGGCTGCCACAGACTTCCAGAGCAGAAGAAGAAGAACGTCAACGATTACAATAGGTGCCTATACAACTTTGGTGCTTGACCCCTAATTAATATACAATAATAATTTAAACATTAAAACCATCATAATATAATATAATTAGTAGTTTCTTTTAATAAACATAAAAAATAATGTGTTTTATTTATTCTTTATGTTTTTAATGGCCATTTTTTCCAATGCAAAACGTTTTTGTAAGGGGAGGTTTAGGGTTTGAGTTATGGTATGTCCTCAGTTATATAGTTAGGTAAACATGTGCATGTACCTTGTCCCCCATGTCTATTTTGGAGAAGGTGAAAGTACTAAGGTGCGCATTGGCCCCCTGTACTGCTGGTTCAATGGTCTCTCTGAAGATTTTATCTACAAACTGACAAATATATGGCCACATCTGATGTACAGTCTAGGAAAAAAGAGAAACAGAGAGAGTTAATACTCTTGAGGAGATATTTCTGGGTTATCCTAGATGCAGATCTATTTTTATGAAACCACCCCACCACACACACACACACACACCTTGTTGAGCCACTCCACTCTCTCCACATCTGGAAAATGAACCTGAAACAGAAAACAGACTGAATATTTAGAATGCTTTATGTTATTTGAATGGTTAATTTATACATATTCAGTCTAATTAATCACAGCACATCACCAGAGAACAGTAGAACACATTACAGCTATTATAATAGTCAATCAAATCAATATTTTCAAGTATGTAGGGAAAGATGCATTGGTTCATGAGTTCTTTATGCTCTTTATACCAGTTATTGCTTGATAGTTTGAGGTTTGTCACTCAGTGGACTTCAGTGAGGGTAGACACAATATTTAAATTGATGTAATTAAATACTACTGCATCTATGAAAATATTATCAAAGCATGTTTTAATCTTTTTCCTACTGATAGAAATATTAGAGAGTATGGCCATGACTCACAACTGGAATGAACTACTATTATTCTGATTACTCATTATATCCATTACTCATTACATGGCTCCATTATAATGACATAATGCGGCTGTTTAACTGGAACATTTTGTTACATTGCTAAAGACCAGCAATCTGAAGCTGCCGACAGAACATGCCCTCTCTTAATCTCTATCTCCTGACCTCATGGAGAGCGATCGATTCAATTAGAAAATCTGTAGATTTAAAATCAAGAAATAAAAAAATAACAGGAAACAAATGAGTTTCATGACGGTCCAGTTAGTGGTTCTTCCACAGATGCTGACAACGTCAAACATACAGGATGGCTAGTGCATCCGAATCAGATGAATGACACTTAAGAGTCAGCTCTATTAAAGAATAAGTCATGAGAAATTGGTTTGAATCGCTCTAAAGAGTTACTTGATGTGGTTCTTTACTAAACCCATTTAACATTACTGAACAGTATAATTATATTTAAAGCAATGTTTAGCAACAGTTAATCAATTAACAGGTTTTTACTGTAGTATTTTTACACTATTTTAATTAAACTTTGAATATTCTTTAAAGTGTAAAAATGAGAACGGTTACGGTTAACTCAATTAAATTATATGCATTATATGCACTCATTGCACTCATTTAGAACAAGCTTTAATGCCTGTTTCTATGATTATTTTCATTAGAGAAATTCAGAGATTTTTAAATAGACGATAAATCAGCAACAACAACAAAACCCTTAACATTTAAGACACTGTCAAACATTTAAGATGTCAGCATTTTCTTTCATTTTAATGGTTCTAGCTTTGTCGCATCAAGCTGCTCTCTCGCAGTGTCTCTCTTCATCAACATGGATTCGAGTAAACTGAGTTAAGTAGAAAGGACCTATATGGAAAGATGTGGCACAAAAGCATGTGAGCGAGTCATATGCCAGGAAAACCAAATGGAAAATCACTGACTTGTCTTTGGCTCCATTTCTTTCTCATATTTTCCTGAGGGAGAAAGCCAGTCTATGACTCAAAGCTGAGCTATTTCCTGATTATATGCGCAGAAAGCATAAAACAGCTAAAGTTAGCCTGCTAATTCGCATAGCCTGTCAGACAGCAGTCGAGGCTGATCTGATCTGATATTACAAAGACTGCATCTGTATATCTGTCTAATCTCTGCCACAAACAAACATTCATTTAGACTTCAAAGAGCTAAGAAAGCACTGATAGGGGTTAAAGCATCAATAGTGCAGTTTTGACAGGAGGACACAGGCAGCTAGTCTAAGCACGTAAAGCTGATTCATAAAGACATGTTAACACGCTAACCAAACGCAGTAATTTATGGGTGTGGGCTTGAACGAGTGCATCTGTGATCTGTTAAGCAATGTCATTTCCTACCCAAGCAAACAACTTTGTCATATACAATCCTGTTACCCAGTTGAGAAACACACACACACTCATTCTGAGAGCATCTGTAGCAACCAGGAAGAACTTCACAGATTTGACCTCATCTGACCCCTTAAATTAGAGGTTCTCAATTCCACGTTCCTGCAGAGTTTAGCTACAACCTTGATCATACTCACCTTCCAATAACTTTCTAGTAATCCTGAATACCTTGATTAGCTTTGATTAGGGTTTGACAAAACACACAGCAAATTCCAATTGGAAGTGAGCATACCTATGCTCTATGAAGTGGGGGACTACGGAGAGAGCAGTGCACTTGGAAAACTTTTCGGACACACGTCTGAAATCACATACTGTACAGTAGGTACTACATTGGTTATTGTTTGTGCTATATAAAGTATGAATGAATGCATGAATACAATTCTGAAATGAAAATGAAATTGAAATTGTCATTATCACGTGACCTACAGTGCATCATCAAAGCATCCATCACATGCGTACTTCAGAATCTCACCGGAGATAATAGGTCATCTGGGGACTTTTCAGACTACTGTTTAATGAATACTATGAATTCGGTCATACTACTCCACTCAAATACTATTTTTCGGAATTATGCGAGTGTAATTTCCTCATTACTTCACCTGTAATGTTTCCATGACAATGAAGTGTGGTGTCCATCAACCCATTTGCTGTTCTCACAAAAGGAATTTCAATTTGTTGCAAACATATACAGTAATACCTCGGTTTACGAGTGACTTTGTATACGAGTAAATCTGTGTACGAGCATTGGTATCAGAGTGCGAGCAAATTCTTCCCGCGCCCACGCGCATTTTGGAAAAGTCCTAATGCTCCGCCTTTTTGTGCGCATTTTTACTGGAAATATCCTAATGACAGTCTCTCACAAAGCCTTTCACCTCTTAACTCGTTCATTCTCTCAGCGTCGCTCTGTTTGGTTGCATCATTCACCAGAGTGATACTTTTATAAGTGATTTACAGCGGTTTTACCTCGTGTTGTTAACATTAATTGTGATCGCTATTGTTCACGTAGTAAAATATATACGTACAGTACAGCATATAGACAATGGCCCTCAAGATTAGCAAGAAAGAAGGTACGTAATTCTCCCTGTAAGCAGTAAAACCCTCCTCTCGTCTCCTTCACGCCAGCAGCGACGCTACTCAAAGATAAAGTGCGCGTTACAGTAAATTGTCAAGTATTTTTAGAGTTTAATTGTCAATTATTAATTAGTATTTATATGGAGATCTTAATGGTTATGATTTTAACTAATTAATAGGGTAAAACTAAAAATATTTAAAATGGGCATTTATGGTCATGTGGAACGAATCGAGCGATTTTTATTGCAATCTCATGGGGAAAATGGTTTTGGTGTATGAGAATTTTGAGTTACGAGCTCTTGGAGCGAATTAAACTCGTAAACCGAGGTATTACTGTATATATTTTATAAAGAAGTTTGTAAAATATTCATTATATAGAGATTGTATTGTGAGCTCAAAGAAGGACTGACCGCTAGAGCTGCTTAATGATTTGGTGAAGTATCACATGTCCATCTGAGATGAGTCACCGCGACTGCTGAACAAGTCAAAGGGTATTAGCTTCTTTTTTCACCGCCAGCATGCCAGACAGTCAGCCAGCGTCTCAAACTCAATGTAAGAAACTGACTGGACCGTATTAGTTTTGTTGACTAGTGAAGCGCACAAGACTGACATGCAAAAATGAGGAAAGATCAGTAGGGATGGAGCTTCTTTTTTGTGCTGTGTCAAATGTACATTTACATTTTTGCCTTAGTTAGTCAACCAGTCCTGTTTTTGTTTAGTAAAATTTTAACCAATGAAAACTTAATCACAAAATTAGAACCGTGACTGTTGTCATTAGAAATAACTTGAAGTATGCATTTTCTGTATGATTTTTATCAGTCTCTCACATCATTCTGAAGGATATTTGACCCACTTTTTCTTTGAGGTTTGAGGGCATTTGTTTACGCACAGTTCTCATCACAGAATTTCAATCTGGGTGCCAGTGCAACACCTTGGTTCTTTGCTATTTTGTTTGCTGGAGGGCTTGAGATCAGTGGACCAATTTGGGTCAAGCTTTAGCTGTCAGATAGATAGCCTCACATTTGACTCCAGAATACTTTGGTATACAGAGGAGTTCATGATAGACTCAAAGACCGCAAGCTGCCCAGGTCCTGTGGCTGCAGAACAAACCCGAATCATCACCCCTTCACCACAGTGCTTGGCATGAGGTGTTTGCAACAATTTTGGTTTTCGACAACCGTGACGCTGTGCATTATGGCCAAACATCTCCACTCTGGTCGTGTCTGTCCAAAGAACATTTTTCCAGGAAACAGAATTCAGATGCAACTTCACAAACCTAAACCGGTCTTTCAGTCTTCTTCTAATTGTACAGTCATGAACTTTAACACTGAACATGTTAACTGAGGCCTATAGAGTCTGAGACGTAGCTCTTGGTTTTCTTGCAGTTTTTCTGAGCATTGCACAATCTGACCACAACTTTTTTCATCAATATACCTATAAAGTCAATTATTGTTTAATGACATTGGTGTGGTTTCGTCATTATCTTAGTCATGAAAAAAAAAGAAAGTAATCAACGAATGCGCTTTAACACCCCTCAGCAATTTACAGACAGCGATGACAGGATGACGAGATGAATGAGGCTGGTGATGGAGAGATCTGCTGATCTAAATGAGTTCTAGTTTATCCAGTAAAGAGAAATGACAGGAGGAGAGAAAAAAACAGTCCTAACAGACACTGTGCTTCCTGAGAGAACAAGATGATGGCTGTGGGTGGAAATCAATTTAGAAGTCGGAAAATAAAAACACCGGAGCTTAACACTGCGTTGAAAAGAGACGTCCATATTCTTGCTACCTAATATAGAAAAGGAATCGAAAAAAACGTGCTCTGAATGCAATTTAAAACTTGCAGTTGCCTCAAACAAAAACTCAGAGCTCAATGTGACTTTGATCAGACACAGTAAAGCAAATATAATGTAATAAATTGGTCTCACACACACACACACACACACACACACACACACACACACACACACACACACACACACACACACACACACACACACACACACACACACACAGAGTAAAGGTTTTGCAACAGTCTGATGGAGCCCTTTTTTGTATTTTAAAGCAATGATTTTATTAGTCTTAGAGGCTTGACTTTTTGCTTTTGTAGATTTTCACTAGTATGAGGCTTTGACAATGGAGCTGAGAAGTAGTTGCCAACTGACATTTTACATTGGCTTGTATGTTTTTTTCTTTTCAGCCAATCAGTGCCTTTTTATGTTGACAGTGCTAAAAAAAAGTCTTCTGAGAACCCAGAATTTGTGGTCATTATTGTCTTTATTTAAGAGTTCTGTCTAATAATAGAAATGCAACTTCAAACTATGCTGCTCTATATCCATATATATATATATATATATATATATATATATATATATATATATATATATATATATATATATATATATCTATATATATAGTTGACTGCATTTAAAATTAGCATTGTCTGGTCTTTATTTGAGAAAAGGTGATTCCCAGTGCACACAGACACGTCTTACAGAGCTTTGTTTTTTTTTTTTTTGGGGGGGGGGGGGGGGGGGAAGTATTACCATTACAGAGAGATAGTATTATAGTACAACAGTATCAAAAAGCAAAAATATGCTAAATTTCACTATTTTATAGATTTCATAAGTTTAAATCATTTTCATTTTTAAATAATTTAATTCAAATTATTTTAGTACATACTATATCAAATAAGTGTAAATTACAGTGATACAGTAATACAGTGATCCCTCGTTTATCGCGGTTAATGTGGACCGGAAACCCCCATGATAGGTGAAAATCCGCGAAGTAGGATCAGCCAATCAGCTCACGGGATACATCCACTCGTGCTCTCGTTAGCCAATCTCGCGCCGGGAACCAATCATGTGTCTTGTCTGAGTGCCATGGGTGTGTACAAAGCCTCTGAGAGAGTTTCTCTCTTTGTCTAGGAAATCATGATGAAAACGCAGCTTTCCGCAATACGGCGGTATTTTTGAAATGTTTTTTTTTTATTAATATTTTTGACCGCAAAAATTGAACCGCAAAGTGGCGAGGGATTACTATATATTTTAATAGCCAATGTGGATATCGCTCAACCACTAATCAGAAGCAGTTTTTACATAATGAAAGCGTTACACAGAAAGTTGAGGATAAACTAGAACCCTTGTGTGTACATTTCATGGATCACTTTCTAAAACTCAAACTTCACTTGCTTTTCATCGCCATGTCCGATATAATGATTCCCCTGCTATTTCTGCACACATACACAAACACAGGCACACAATAGGATGGGAACACTGCCTTTATAAAATCTGCCCCCCGGGAAAAGAGTTATTGTATCTGCTCGTACAAAGGGAACACGGTGCACCTCATCTGACTGACGGGTCACGATAGCAACATTACCTCAAGCATGTGACTCCCTTTAGTGATGTCATAATAATAACGACAGTTAATGTAGTTACGCACCACACCCACCAAAGACAGGTTATTTCACCATATGCGGCAGTCACCTAACACACAGAAAACACACAGCTGTTTACAAACACAGAGAAAGATCACTTCACTCAAACACATATGCTTAAAATGAATTATTATTGTAAAGTTGAATGCGTGCAGAGTTTCATTTGCTCATATAGTACAATAATCCACTTTCAAGTAGGTTCAAAAAAATCGACCAACCCAAGTATGACAATCAGTCAACCTGAGTTTCATGAATTACCTGTTCAAGTTACTTCATATCGGAGTAAAAACGAAAGAAAGAACAATGACAGCCTATCTGGCCACGTCAAAAGAGTGAGTTAAAGCTAATGGAGTGAACACTGGAGTTCTGTGTCCCTGAATGACGCTTTCAGCACAGACGCCTGCTAATGATATGAAATAATATGCCAGAATGTGATCTCAGGTTAGATGGCGTACTCACTGGTTTAAAGTAACAGAACCAAAGAGAGTCGTTAGGCCAAAAGAAACAGATGTGGAAACCTGGCTTGTCCCCTGTGTGTGCTTAAAACGTTGTATTCAAGTTTATGTTTCAACCAGAGCATGACAAATGAATGGAGCCATTGACTTAATGTTTCAAAATCTGAATGTATTATTAGAGAAGCACCCACCATAGACAGCACATCTAGATATAGATATGTGTGTGTGTGTGTATATCTACACATACATACATAAATAAATATACACACACACAAATAAAGACTTTTGTAAACACACGGTAATACAGACTTTTTATTTGTAATGGCTGGTAAGTGATATCCTAAATGTTTATATAATTTATATATTTTATTATTACTATTAATGCCAATATTTATGCAATGTAGAAGAGTGTAAGTAAACAAATTAAACTCGAATATAGGTCCCTCACTACATCCACATTTTTAGAAGACCTTAATAGTGATTAACAGGTCAAAATGATGGATGGGCGAATAAGATTAAATTTGTGATCTTGATTGGATTTGAGACTCATTCAGGTATGTAAGAAATGTTAGTGGTGAATACAGAAAGTTTTGACAGCATCAGACTTTAACCACACACACACACACACACACACACACACACACACACACACAAATCTGAATTAGTGCTACAGGTCAATGCTGGGCCTGGTGTCAAAGTTCTCGGTGTCAATCATTACCAGATCCGAGTAACGCAATGTTCAGTGTGTGTGTCACTCACCCAGGGCGGCAGCTCTGAGCTCCGGACGGGCTGACGCACCGCTCGCTCCTCTTGCTCCAGAAACGCCAGCGCCTGGTTGACCCGAGCGAATCTGTTTCCCTGGTTCCGTCTGAGCCAGAACAGCACGGCCAGGCCGATGAGGACCCAGCTGAAACTGAACTCCAGATATCCCAGCACGTAGATGGGAAAAATCAGCAGGAATGTCTTGGCGAACTTAATTCCCATCTGCGTGGCGTCCGTCACCGAAGACTGCGGCTCCTCGTCCGGTACCACCGGCTCGGGTGTTTTGACATCTTTGGGTATCGGAGCAGAATCCGGTCCGTTCTGACTGACCACGGGTTTGGGCTCCACTCCGTTAGCTGACGCACTCATCTCCAAAGTACACAATATCCAAAACAAACAACAAAACTAAAAACTAAACAAGTAAAGAAACGAGAGAGTTTCTAGAGAAACATCTCAAACATCTAAGAATAGTTATAGAACACAAAACGAGCCTCGTCGCTCGGTTCCGGCTCTTCCCAGGAGCGCAGATGATTGGATCAGCGCTGCTCCCTAAACTGCTCCCCACCCGACCTTGCCTTGTATGGAGCGGCTGTCGGCCCGTAATTTTCCGCCCTTCCCAACGAACTTCAACTCGCTTGAGTCTTCCAGCTGCTGTCCCGTCTCTGAGTTCGCGCCACGTCTCGCTGTCCCAATTCGCGCGAGCTGTGAGCGGCACCACCTCTCGCACTCACCACATCCTGCAACACACACGCACTCCGACCAAACCCGCTGCTCCGGGTTACACGGTGACAGGAAGCTTCTCACTGGCAGAATGAGGGTGGCGCAACCAGCGTGCAGGAGCGGTGTGTGAGTGCCACCTTCTGGGCGAAACTTAACATCCATCATTCTTTCATTCATTCAGTCATTCATTCAATCTATCTATCTGTCCATCCATCTCTTTATCGATCTATCATCTCTGTCTGTCTATCTATCTATCTGTCCATCTATCATCTCTGTCTGTCCGTCCATTTATCTATCTATCTGTCCATCTATCATCTCTGTCTGTCCGGTCATTATCTATCTATCCGTCCGTCCATCCATCCATCCATCTATCTCTTTATCGATCTATCATCTCTGTCTGTCCGTCCATTTATCTATCTGTCCATCTATCATCTCTGTCTGTCCGGTCATTTATCTATCTATCTATCTATCCGTCCGTCCATCCATCTATCTCTTTATCGATCTATCATCTTTGTCTGTCCGGTCATCTATCTATCTATCTATCTGTCCATCCATCTCTTTATCGATCTACCATCTCTGTCTGTCTGTCCATTTATCTATCTATCTGTCCCTCTATCATCTCTGTCTGTCTGGTCATTTATCTATCTATCCGTCCGTCCATCCATCTATCTATCTATCATCTCTGTCTGTCCGGTCATCCATCTATCTATCTGTCCGTCCATCCATCCATCCATCTATCTATCGGTCCATCTATCACCTCTGTCTGTCCATCCATCCATCCATCCATCTGCCTGTCTATCTATGTATCTTACTGTAATAATAGGTGAATGCAAAGTCATGAAAAACAAAACATTTGAATCTCTAAGACAATAAATTCAAAATTCAGCAATCAAACATCTAATATATTAAGCATCCTTTCCAGCAGCTGAGTTATCTTTACAGCTTTACAATTGTTCTGCATTGAAGTCAGTAGAAAAGTAATCTGCCATTTGGTAAACACGTTTTGCTTTCTGTATTTGATATTTCCCAAATAAACAAGAATTTAAATTATGTCATCCATTTCCAATAAACTGCTATCGCAATCCATAAGCATGACCATTGTACTGAGACAAACTCATAAAAAAACAAAACAAAAAGTCTCATCTATGAACGAAAGCTGGCATTATACTGAGGTAAACAGTCTGACAATAAAATAAAAATCATACATATATAGCTAATTCAGGGTCTTTTTTCCTGCATATATTAATCCCTTCAGCATACAATCACAATAAAACACTCACCTGGACATAACCTTTTCTTCAAACTGTGTATTCCACTGTATTTCACAAGAAAATGCTGTGATTGGAAGTTTGAGCTGGTGTTAATGGATTTTGTTCACTAGATGGCAGTGCACGTACATTGCGATCCTCAACAAACTTTTGCAGGCAGACATGTTTTCTCAGTAAGAATAGTTGAAAATATTTTATTGACATATGAAAAGACAGTGACATAATCAAAGTGCTTTTGTATCTTACATGTAATGAAAGCTTCAAAAATAAATAAAGATATAATAAACACATTGTGCATATGTCCTCATTCTGTCATTATTTCCATTCCTCCTTCCCTCCCTTTCTCTCTCTTTAGATATAGATGTAAAACAGGAGAGATCAGTTGCTGCTGGGTAATGAGTCTAGAATGCAAATCTTAGTTCACATAGTCTATATTTATGCATATCACAGTGCAGATATGATCTTGTTCATATATGTGTTAAATGACTTATGTTAGCCTAAACGATTAAATCACAAAAATGATATTGCAAAATCTAGACTAAAACAAAACTGAAACAATTTTCTGTACATAATTAACAACTATGAAAATGCCTTGACATTAGTATTGTCAAAATGATAAACATGCTAAATGAGAATGTGATATTCTAATACAAGTTCAACAATGTGCATCAACAAAGACAACAACAAAGATGAGCATAAAACAATATATGCAAAGAAAATTACGTAAAAGCACAAATATGACATATTTGTGATCACAGGTTTAAAAACACAAATAAATAACATGGATTTAATTGGCAACAGCAATATTTATCATATAAAACCCCGTTCTTTAAATTAAATTTAGTACGCAAGTAAAAAAAATAACCAACACTAGTAAAATATTGGGTGACGCAATAAAAAAATTGAAAATAAGAACTTGAAGATGCTACAGGAGTCTCTTATGTCCCTCTGCGAATGATGTGCGAGTGTGTGTTTGCAATTTTGAGGGCGTTCAATCTACAGTTAGCAGGCTGACAGAAGTGCTGACAGTGAGAAGGTGCTGGAAACTGTTTGTTGTGCCTATTTTTAAGATCATCGCGCGCGCGTGTGTGTTTCTACATGTTGTAAGCCACATATATGGGGTCGAGCTGGTCGGCGAGGAACCCGTCTCGCAGGTGCATGCGTTGCTTCTCTCCACGAGAGTTGATGGGAATTACGCCCGTATCCACAACGACCACCACACCCACAATCAAGTAATGTTCTTCTAGAACCACATTAGTTACCATTGGAACCAGATCTAGAGCTTCCCGCTCCGAACCGTCCAGCTCCACCACCACCACTAAGAGATTCGTCCATGTGAACACCGCACTGAATGAGAGAAAGAGAAAGTTTGAAGCCTGTAAAATATTGCAATTTCACAAGTAGCTGCTTTTCTGAAATGCATATTCATTGTGCAATACAACTACGCTAGGCATTAGCATAAACTGTATTCATCCGAGTCAAAAGGTGTATTGTCAGCAACATTATGAAGAGAATCTTGCTGAGCAAACAAGTTTATGGATGGCTACCCGTGTAATAATATATCCAGTTTAAGGCACAGGCATTTAAAGAAAACTTGCTTCCATGAATATTGAGGCTCATTACCACCAGGAGAAACACATGTTAATGTTGAACGTGGCTCATCCAATTATTTTTTTTATGATTTATTAAAGTACTGTGACTTTGATTACTAACCCAAGTATTATTTAATGCGCAGCAGCAGTTTTTTCAGTTTTTCCATTCGTTATGTATGAATAATCTTAGTTTTGGATTGGGACCCTTAAAGATCTTATATAAAATCTTTAAGGGTCCCAATCCAAAACTATGATTATTCATACATAACGAATGAATAATATATGATATATAAAGTATTTAAATCATTGAATTATCAAAACAAGTATTACTAAATAATACTTAATAAATGAATATGATATCAATATTTTGAAGATGATCAAAAATAACAGTAAAGACATTAATAATGTTACAAAATATCTCTACTTCAAATGAATGATGTTCTTTTGAACTTCTATTCTATGATGATGTTAGAAGATGATCACGATTTCCACAAAAATATTAAGAAGTACAGATGTTTTCAACATTGATAATAAGAAATGTTTCTTGAGCAAATCAGCATTTTAGATTTGTGAAGGATCATGTGACACTGAAGACTGGAGTAATGAAAATGAGCTATACCGTGACAGGAATAAGCTACATCTTAAAATCATATTTTAAATTGTAATAATATTTTACTATATTGTTTCAGAAACAAATCTTACCAAACACAATATCCTGTAATATAAAATGATGGCATGACATGGTTCCCACCCCTAATTAGCATATTTAAATAGAGAATGCTTCAGGCCTCAATGTGAATATGTTGCTGTGTGTGTGTGTGTGTGTGTGTGTGTGTGAGAGAGAGAGAGCTCACCACTCTGTGATATACCGATGTGCCCTGATGATGGACGTTTCAATGTCAATGGGATGGTATTTCATACCTCTCAGCTCCATGACTTCATCTAACGCTCCCACTACATAGAGGGCATCATGCCTTTCTGAACACACAAATGAAACAACTCATAACTCCACTGCTCAATGCAAATCAAATATCTTTCTCTTTATGAATGCAAAGACAATCCCTCTTTATATGTGACAAAATACCCAATACATACTGACACACACACACACACACACACACACACACACACACACACACACACACACACACACACACACACACACACACACACACACACACACACACACACACACACACACACACACACACACACACACACAAACACAAACACACCTCCGCTTGCATCAGTGAGGTCGGTCCTGCGCAGAAACCCCAGGTATCCGGTTCTGGCCCACACAGTCTGAGTGTCTCCAAAGCTCAACCTGGCTCCGAAATGATCCGAACGCACATTTTCCTCTCCGAACACGGTGAAGTATCCACTGGCATTCTGTGGACTATGGACCCAGATCTGCACACATTTTAAAACGTAGACAAGTGAGATTGCTTTGTTATGAAGAGACATTCTTTTACCATATGGACAAGAAAGTACTACTGGTCTAACCTCCCCTAAATGAGAGTCTCCGATTGGTCCCTTCGTCTCTGGGTTAGCGATGATGATGCGCACACCAGGTAAAATCTGAATAAATAAATAATAAAAATATATATGTATAAAAATCACATTCTTGATTCTAATGGGGTTTACATTTATTTTAAGGAAACCAATAACATTAAGTCTTACTAACCTTCCCAGATTCCATGAGAGGTAAACTATGTGGAGATCCTCTTTCAACCAGTCTCACCCTGCAAACAAACAAAGAAAAAGAATATTGATAAAATATTATCGCAAATATACATGCGTGTATTTGTTATGGTTTCATCTTCATCAATGAACATTTTCTGAACCTTCCCGAACTGACCATTTGTGTGTGTGTGTGTGTGTGTGGGGGGGGGGACATATACTAATTTTGTCCCATCATTGTAAAAATGTAAATAATATTCTAATATACATGTGTGGGGGAGTGTGTGTGTGACTTGCCTGTCATTTCTCAGTGCTCTCATGTCCACATAGACAGTTGTAGGATCAGGTCCTGATGTTCCCTGCACAAACACACAAATCACCCTCTATAAAATACAGTCAAACATAATTAATCACCTGCCAAATGATCGTGATGCTTACGTTTTCATGGTTAAGGTGACTTGCATTAACAGTGAACAAAGTGTACAAACGTATAGTGCATGGAAAGGATTTAACCAATCAGCAAAATAGGGAAGGTACATACTGTTCTGTAACTACACTATTTCCTATTCACAGTACTAATTCAGTCAAAAGATGATACGAATCTATGGTCAAAAACATCTAACGCCAAACAGGTTAAACTTTTGGCATCAATCATCTAGGAGGAGGAAAACTCCTGTTCCAGTGTAGATAAAAGGTCTAAGTTTTATAGAATTTTAATATATAATGGCCAAATATAATTGGATTTATGCAAAACCTTTTGTGAACCACCCTGAAACTAATCAGGTGTTTTTTTTGCACCCTTATGAATAAATCTGGAGATAAGCATGACTTTGTTTTTCACACTCATATCATATCAGCTGTGTGGACAGTTTCGGACATGCCAAAATAAGCAAGAGTGCTGAGGTTGAAGTCATTTGAGGTGAGGTTAACATTGGTTTGCCAATTAGTAGAGGAGTAAAAATGAGCAGTCATGCACACAGGATGATAATTTATATATTTACTCCCACATCTAAATATGGCTGCAGTAACTGAAGAACAGACAGAGATATGAAAGGAATAAGGATCAGTTGAAGTTCAGTCATACCTGCTCAGCAAGCTTCCCCAACCTATGAGGCTACATGAGGAGAGATGAGGAAGATGGGATGTATAAATGTTAAAAAGTAACATAAAAAACTTAAATAATTATAAATAAAATAGAAGGTTTAATGAGGTACATGACTAGTAAAAAACAAAATGGGGATGCGGTTAGACTATGAAATCAGATCTGGGTCATATTGTTGCCCATACTGACCTGTAGGCAGATTGCGAGATTGACCCTGCAGCCGAAGGCAGTGCTGACCGCACGCGGGTGCAGACCCACATCCTTAAAGAGCTTACAGAAGGACTGTGTCAGAGCAACACGAGGCCTCTCTTCCGCCACAACCACACATGAACGCACACGGGTCAGATCCATCCCACGGGCCTGACAGAGAGACACACAAATACAGGGCTGAACTGAGAAACAGTGTTATTTTAGTATTACTGAGATACAATTAATCATTTGAATTTTATTTTTTCCTGCTGTCATTTTAATTGGAAAGTTTTAGCCATTTTGTGTGCTTTTGTCGTTTTTATTAGTTTTTGATTTTGAAAAAAAATATATACATGCATTTTTTTGTGGAAAAGTCCTAACGCTCAGCATCATCGCGCGCATTTTTACTGGAAATATCCTAAACACAGCCTCTCACAAAGCCTTTCACCCCTTAACTCGTTCATTCTCTCAGCGTTGTTCGGTTTGGTTGCATCATTCACCAGAGTGATACTTTTATAAGTGATTTACATCGGTTTTACCTCGTGTTGTTAACATTAATTGTGATCGCTATTGTTCACGTAGTGAAATATATACGTACAGTACAGCATATAGACAATGACCCTCAAGATTAGCAAGAAAGAAGGTATGAAATTCTCCCTCTAAGCAGTAAAACCCTCCTCTCGTCTCCTTCACGCCAACAGCAACGCTACTCAAAGATAAAGTGCGCGTTACAGTAAATTGTCAAGTATTTTTAGTTTAATTGTCAATTATTAATTAGTATTTATATGAGATCTTAATAGTTATAATTTTAACTGTAATTAATAGGACAAAACCAAAAAATTATTTAAAATGGGCATTTATGGTCGTGTGGAACGAATCGAGTGATTTTTATTGCATTCTTATGGGGGAAATTGTTTTGGTACGAGAATTTTGAGTTACGAGCTCTTGGAACGAATTAAACTCGTAAACCGAGGTATTACTCTCTTTTAATTATTATTTCTTTAATTTCAAGTAACACCATGCTTTTTTAATAGTTTTTATTTTAGTTAAAGGGATAGTTCACCCAAAACATGTCAATTCTCTCATCATTCACTCACCCTCATCCCCAAAGATTATGAACGTTTTTAGGAAAATAATGTAACAATAATTTTTCCTAAAAATCATAATTTGTGTTTATCTGAAGAAAGACAGTCATATACAGTGCGGATGGCATGAGGATGAGTAAATTTTACTCATTTTTTTACTAAAATTTTGGGGTGGACTACACCTTATCTATAATAACTTTGATGAGAAGCAGATTGAAATGTTATGCGTGCGTGCAGACCTTTAGAGAGTCGGTGAGAGAGCTGAGAGATCTCGTGCAGAGCTCCATCACAGAGTACGAGCAGAACGTGTCTCGGACTTTAAACTGACTGACGGACTGCAGCCACAAAGCAGTGTTGACCTCCAGATCCATGGGAGAGATCAGAACAGACTGCTGCCCTGCAAACACGCTACACACAGACAACAAGCACAAATAAACGAAAAGTTGCTTAGCACTTGTGTTTGCTGAAAGTTCTTCTCAGGCGAATGCACGACTGCTCCGTACC
Organism: Rhodeus uyekii; assembly: GCA_037043235.1. Lineage (NCBI taxonomy): Eukaryota > Metazoa > Chordata > Actinopteri > Cypriniformes > Acheilognathidae > Rhodeus > Rhodeus uyekii. The sequence goes on from JAWRVZ010000035.1 coordinate 4,422,062, forward strand.
TGCAGAGACACCATAAGACGAAGCCAAGGCCGCAGTACGGGTCGAGACACACGGCCACTTCACGTGAGGGATACAACTCACACTGCAGTTTAACAGAGCGACACAGAGCACTGGTTGCATTGTGAGACATCTTCAGGGAAAGGGAGAAAAACAGTCATTATCTTTTCTTTCTTTCTTTTTTTTAAATGAACTCAAATCATAATTTTAGAATATAATATTGGTAATAATGAATGACAATAATTATTAGAAAAAGTTATTTGATTTTCTTACCATACAATAAAGTCCAAAAGACTGTTACACCACCAGCAAAAATGCTCTGATTTACAATTATTTTATTTATCAGCACAAAAATTAATCATTTTATCCGTAATATTATTATTATGAATATATTTATTTATTGCATTTTTGCAACTTTATTAGACATACAGTGGTAACGAAACATTTCTTCTTATTAATAATAAAGTTAAACACAGCTGTGCTACTTAATATTTTGGTGAAACTAATTTTATTTTAAATTATATGAAAACTAACATGGACTGAAAAACATACTGAAACCATCAATAGTCGGCACATAAAACAACATTAGTAAAAGGTATGAGGAGTGAAACCTTTACTCCAGCGAGCATGCCTGTAGTGGACACACTGAAGTCCAGATACGCCAACGAGTCTGGGTCACATGGCTTAAACAGCAGGGCACAACGCCTCTTTGGCAAGTCGTCTAACAAATAAACAAACACACATACTTCTGATGAGCACCTGACAGGTGTAACCTTGGAACATAGATCTCATGTCAGTTTCAAACTGACCTGTTTCCAAGATAGGAGGCCATAATTTAAAGTCAACAGCCACTGATGCATCTCTGGACCTCAGGAGTTTAGAGATGGTTTGGGTGGTCATAACACACACCGAACGACTCACCTGCACACACCAACAATTTTAAAACGGTAATATTTTGAGAGCCGATGCATTGTCGAATTGTATAATCCATTACACTATCAAGAATTGAATTGATTTAACTATTTATTTGGTTAAGATATTTCTAGTAATTGAATGAATGTAACTGTAGGTACAATGTGTGCTCACCTCTAGGATCATTTTAACTGTAGGTAGTGTAGTGGAGATATTCTGAGGGTGAGGCGGTCGTACAGTTATAGGAATGCAGCCGGCATACATACAGCCGTAAAATGCAGCGATCAAATCTAGACCTGGAAAAGAACAACAACACACAAACAATGTTTCATCTGTAACAAAAATTCAGTGCACATTTACTCATTCTTAATTGACACATTTAACTGTAATATGAAATGTTCATTTCATTTAATCAAATGTTTCATGAAGCAAATGTGATGTGATGTTTCTACAAGAGTGGGTGGCTCTTGAATGTGAATTAAAGCACAGAACCGAGTTGATCGGATTTTAGGAAATACCACAATTACCACCACAGAAAAACAACTACAAATGTGATTTCTACCCTGAACCTGAGTTCAGTATTAAACATTTTTTTAAATGTACATTGCTGATGTGAAGTTGATTACTGGAGACGTAAAATTACATTTAAGTGTATGACAAAAATGAGAAATATCTGCCAACTTAATTCAAAGGGAAGTTTTTATAACTGATTGACAGATATTAGTTCCTATTTTAAGCATACACACTTCATTTTGTTACATTTTTCCGAAAATTTCACAGATTTTAAATTAGCATCTAAATACATTTATCTTGATATTTAGATACTTGTAAAACAGGACAAAGGTATTGAGGAAAATATGACTTTTTTGCAACATTTAATGCCATGACTATGAATTTAAGACTTTTTTTTTTAAGGCCATAATTTAGCTGGTATGTGTGTGTGCTTACCTGGCGGATAAACTAACGCTACATGGTCTCCGTCTCGTAGCTGTCCTCTTTCATACAGCAGAGTGGCGATTTTCTCTGCTCTCTTGTGAAGCTGTAGACAGGTCAGAGAGCTTCCTATTGCACCCTGAAACACACAAAAACACATTTATAGAAACATAATGCTACACCTGAAGTTATATGAAAGTCAGAGTCCTGATTTGTAATAATTTTCTTAACACACTGCTGAGGGAACTGAGCAAAATAATATGTGTTACCCGTGAGTTAATGAGCGTGTACAGTATATGGTCAGGTGTTGTCTGAGCTCTCCACTGCAGGACCTCCGACAGAAAGAGAAACTAGAATTCACATAAAAGAAAGGATAATCAGTCAAAGCAAAAGACACACACAAACACTCATAAGCCCTATACAAGTTTTCCTTTAGGAGGTCAGTTGAAGTCAATTGGCTCTTATCTTTGGCTCTACAGGAATCCTAGAGGTGCACGATATGGGGGAAAACAAATCAGTTTTTCTAATAAAAACTGTGATTGTGACTTAAAATGCAATAAAAAAAATAATTGAAAAAAGCTCCAGATTTGCAGTGCATCACAATTTGGCCCAAAACATTATTACCGTATTTTCCCGCATATAACCCCATATACCATATTTTATACCATACGGGTTATACCATATTTTACAAACCCTGCAGGGGGGGGGTGTGGGTTATATAAGGGAGCGGGCTATATTTTTTACGCGTAATAATATTTCAATATATTTGTTACGTCCCTAAGGACATATGGGTTTTTTGGGCAGTATTTTCTTTCTGTTTTTCTTTCTTGTGAGGGTTTTTGTCTCTGGCGCTTGTACTATCACTCTGACAGCTGGCGCTGATAGGCTGTCTGACCTGTCAATCATGCAAGAAGACGTGATTGGCTGTGCTGCCGTGAGGGCGTGGTCTTCTCATCTCATCCAATGATCAACACCTGTAGAATCGCTTCTTAAGGAACTTGCTGCTGCACAGCGGGAGAGACTGCTCTTTCATTTTCTTCTGATTCTGACTTGTGTTTGTTTTCTTATTGTTTGAATTTCGCGCACAAGCACTGTGTACCGAGCCTGAACAGTTATGGATAATTGACGTCATGCGAGCAACATTCAAAATGTGAACTTACACAAAAAAGTTAATCAATCTATGGGTGCGGGTTATATAAAGGTGCGGGTTATACCGACACTTTTTGCACAAACCCCCTAAACCCGCGGGCTATATGGGGGTGCGGATTATCTGCGTCTGCGGTCTACATGCAGGAAATACGGTATATTAAATCATAGCTTAAAAAAATAAAACAATAAAATTCTGTTTAACTTTTCAACACTAAGACATTTTGAATTCTGAATTTACCTGCTCATTGTCCTCCATGTGACTCAGGTCTCGTCCGCTGGCCTGAGCCATTCGTTTTCCTGCGACGAGATTCCCCACCATCACAGAGGCAGGACCCACCTCTGTAACAAACACACACACAATATTTACACAACACTCTCTATGGCACACAAACACATCATACACTATAACACACACACACCTGGTTGCTTCTGTCTGGGTTTGGGCAGGTTGGTGATGCAGGAGTGAGGACACATGAGGATGCTGCAGGGGTGTAGTGCACCTTCCAGGAACAGCTGTTTAGTTTCAGACAGGTGGATTCCACCCAGAGGGGTTTTGGGGAGGGTGTTGGCAGGAACCAATGCCAGACAGTAGACTCCCGCCTGATGAATACCATCTATAGCCTAAACACAAACAGGTTTGGCTCTGTAGTATTAATTATTGATAACCTTAATTATATATTTACTACACTGAAAAAAACAGAGGTGTGACTTTAAAGCCTTTAGTAACTAAACAGAAATGCAGCAAAACTTGAAGGTTCACTTTAAGCGAAGATATATGACAAGAATGTGCATTTATATTTAATCATTTAGTAGACGCTTTTACCCCAAACAAGTGAGGAGAACGATAGAAGCAGTTAAACCAATAAAAGGGCAAGAATATGAAAGCGATGTGACAAGTCCTCTGTCCCATTAGGCCATTACAACCACATCACAACATGACATTAGTAACAAATATTACGGTTTACAATGAAATATCACAGTACGTCCATACCTGACAGACAGACAACACAATAAAGCATAACTGTATATTAAACATTAAATATTCTTGGCAGTGATTTCAAACTTTGATCCTTGTGTCTGTTTCAATGTACCTGCAACACTCGGCTCATCCACTGGTAACTCTCTTCTTCTGTTGAATCTGGTCTCTGTTCTGCTACCAGCACAATCCTCTCGTCATATAATACAGTCACTGAAAACACCACCGTCCTACACACAGTGAGCAGAGACACTGTCATCAAGATTCTCTCTGGAGTAGTACTGGTTGGTTATTGTTTTGGTCTCCATTTTCATACATACCTTCCTCTATAGATAAACTTCATGGGCTCCACAGCAAGAGCGGTTGCGATAATGTCATCAGCATTGTGTTTCCGTCCCCCGACCTGCATCAGTCCTTCCAGCGTACCAGAGACGAAAATCATCCCGCCTGGACCCACAAACCCCAGCAGACCTGATCTCACGAACACACACTCGCTGACCAAACCACCGTCACATGCCACTGGACACACCTGCACCACAGAGACAAGCCCGTATTCACTGACACACACACTAAAAAGCAAGATACAGACTTAAAAATGACCCCCCCCCCCCCCCCCCCAGACAAGTCGTCTATAGGTTGTCTATAAGCCCCAACAATCTTGTCCATCAGACTACCATGTTTAAAACAGGTGGTAGTCAAGCTAATTAACTAACAAGCTCAGCTTGAACCAAACAATTACTGTAAATGGACCAAATGAAAATTGCTTTTTGAATGTTATGTAACAGCTTTTGGATAAAAGCATCTGGCAAATTCATTCATGTAGAAACCATGTAAAACTAGTTACACATCCAGGAAAGTGTTTTTTTTTTACTTTACACATACAATTTGAGTCTTTTATGCTGAGCAAGACAACATTTCTTAACACAAATACACATTTTGTATGTATAATTGCATAATACAGCAATATTGTGATTAGTGCATTTTCCCACCTCGAATGTGTTCTTGCTCATTCCCGTAAGCCCATAATATGACGTTCCCGTGGCAACAGACGACACGCAGATCTCTCCAATCTCATCGGTTTTACACAGCTGAGGAACGCCCTCCGGTTTAACGACGCACACCATCGCTGAGAGAGATGGAGAAAAGTCAGTTTTACAAGAACCATAAAGTTGTTTGATGAGGTCTGCGGTCACATGAGGAAAACAGCGCTGAACTGCTCTAGGCTGGTTTATGAGGTAGATGTTGGAACAGAATCAAAATGCTTTGGGGACGTTCATTCGTTCATATTCTCATCTTCTCCGTACCTCCTGGCATGGCAGTGCCCACATCCTGTAGAGTGAGGACAGACAGCTTCTCTCCGGTGTCCACTCTGATGACCCCGTGACTCAGATTCGTCATACTCAGGACCCCTCGGCCTGCTGGCTTAGAGCTGCCCTCCTGAGGCCTGACAGAAAACACATGCATACAAACAAATGAAAGAATAAACATGTCCATATGTGTCACTAGAATATTATGTTACCATAGACACAATATTTTCCAGATTTCATAAACAATATGGAATTGTGTGGTTTGACTTCCTGGAGCTGCAAAAGCTGGTGTTTTTTGCTGGGTTTGACAGGCTGCAGTAGACATTGCTCAGCACTCTCAAAGTCTTAAAGAAAGGTTTATGCAAGTATTACCATTGTTTAGTTTTACCACAAGATTCTTGCATCTGCACCCCAAAAAAATCTGATTGAACGCATCACCTAAAGAGTGCCTTTTGTGTATTTCCAAGAGATTCAACTATAACATACATTGCCGCTCAAAAGTTTGGATTAAATGCTTTTGAAAGAAGTCTCATATGCACATCAAGGCTGCATTTATTTGATTAAAAATATTATTAAAATGTAAAATAACTGTTTTAATACAGTAGAACCCCAACTTACGAAACGCTCTACGTACGAAAAGTTCAACGTACGATAAAAGATTTCGGGGTTTTTTGCGCCCGAGTAACGACAAAATGATCGAGATGCGAAAAAAGAAATCTCGGCCAAGGCGACGATTTCCGAGTTTTGTTTTGAAATTCGCGCGCCACTGACCCAAAAACTCGGACCAATCGTTCCGCTCTCCCATTGGCTGTCTCCCGGCCAGTGTTGCCAGATTGGACTGAAGATTTCCATCAAAACTGCAGCTTAAAACCTGCCGGGAACCCGCCCAATCTGGCAACACTGCTCCCGGCTCTGACGCTAGCTTTCGCTGCAGCATCCTGCTTTCCTATTGGTCAGCATCGCTCCCACCAGCCTCTGCGTAGCGGCATTCCTCTCCCTTTTTATTTCACGATGAAAGTGAAAGGAAGAGGAGGACGCTCTCCATGGAGACGAAAAGGGAGATAATTGAGTATGAAGTATGAAGTAATGAAGTATGAAGCTGGGATGTGCTTGTCATACCATACTGAACAAGCATAGCTTTATTATAAAATTAAATGTGGTGTTTTCGGCTTGGAACGGATTAGGCAATTTACATGTAAAAGCCTGACCCACTTACGAAAAAAGACTGACTTACGAAGCCTACCTCGGAACAGATTAATTTCGTAAATCGGGGTTCTACTGTATTTGTATTTTATTGACATGGTTGGCTTCATTTTCAGAATGTTTTTTTTTCCCAACTGATGAACGATAAAATCATTGATGGCTAATCCATAATGCTTTAAAGCGCTTGAACATTTAACTTCGAGTAAACAGAACAATATCATGGGTCAATGTGGACACCAATATAGTTACGGTCCTTGGTGTGAACAAGCCTTAATAAAAGTTTCAAGAGTTTTGTTCGAGAGATTTAAGACGTCTGAGATTCTGTTTATTCCATTTTGCACTTTGGGTAGTATCCGATTTCAGGTTTACAAGCCTCTAAAATAAATGGAAGATATAAAAGTGAAGAGTGGCTGATAACTTTACACGTCGGTCAGGCAGCCTTTTTTGTTTATTCAGGCAGTTCTTAGCAATATGAACCAGATTTTATGAAGATATTGAAAAGTCTGGCTACTCGAGAGTAATATCCGTCTGTCTGCACACTAACAGTATTCACGGTTAGACCACACGCAAACACAATTAAATGTATTTTAATTAAGTGAACATTTCATATAAAAAAATCTTAGTCAGATGCATTTCTTAATAGCTGTGTGTCTGTGTGCATGAATGTGCGTAAGCCTGGTTATGTTATTTGTAATGAGTGACCACAAAAGACAGAAACTCCCATTTTAATGCGTTTAAAATGAAAACAGATTCCTGAGGAGAAGAATGGTGTTTGCACATGTGTGGCTCCAGAGGAAACAGAGTGCGAGTATATTTATACCTCCTCAGAGCTACAGTTAGGGCCTCGGGGGAGCCAGCACATGGGCATATGACCTCTGACCTCAAGCCCATGTTCTGGAAAACCTTTAGGAATGCGTCACAGGAAGATATAGACCCTGGGAAAGAAAGACAGAGAGAATTACTGCACTTACTTTACGTAAAGGCTTGTTTCACAAAATAACACTCACAGGCTTTGAGTCAACACTAACACATAGTCAAGGGTGTTTGATTCGTTGCTAACACACTCACAGGGGTTTGATCCATCAGCAATCAGCAGCATTCTCAGTGAGCTCATGTTGGCATCAGTCTGGTCTTTGTGGGACATTAGAGCCCAGTGTAGATCTCTACTCTTTACACATGCCACCTTAGCTGCTCACACATGGAAAGAAACGATTTATTGATTAAGAATGATTAGGTGCGACACAATGCGTTATATAGCAGACCTCACTTTTCACAATGTACATGATCTTTAAACACTTAGAAAATTAGAAAACTCTCCAAAAAGCCTGGGGACCAAAAGTCAGCACATCTGATGAACGTGTACTATGTGAGTGTGTGTGTGTGTACCTTTGTACTGGCAGACTTTCTGGATCCAGGACAGAGGATTCACCTTCATAAGTGCATAAGGAACACTGACCACATGCAACATATTCAACACACTCTACAGAGAGAGAAAAAGTAGAGAAAGTACTTATTTTAGCAAAAAAAACATTAAGTGTAGGCTACAAAATTCATCTGATAAATGACAGCACACAGTGAATGGAGTTACTGATATTACCGTTTGAACACTGTGCCAAAGGCCGATGCCTTTCTTAAAGTCCAACACATTCACCATGGTCTCAGCTGAAATGCAGACACACAAAGTACTTATAAAGTCATATAGGTTTGGAACAACATGAGGCTGAGTAAATTATGAAATATTAGCAGAAATATCCCTTTAATAATGATGTGTATTTAAGTGTGTGTAATTGTGTTTTTTGTACATGTAGTTGTATTCATCTTACCTTCGCTGTATCCACAGGTATGTGTAAGTGTTTGGCAGTGTTTGAGCATTGCCATCCTTGTGACAGTTATTCCCAACACACTCCCATCCTTACAGGTCTTATACTGTCAATCAATCACAAAAAACAGACACTTTTTTATTTAACTTTTTTTTCAGGCACATCATTGCATTCACAATGAAATATAAAACACGGCCCTTTGAATATTATATTATGAAGGTGTTACATTGTTATTTTTACATACATGCATGCATACACAATGTATATTTTATGTACACGTATTCAAAAATTTGAGGTCTGTAAAGTCTCATATGCTGACCAAGGCTGCATTTACTTGATAAAAACAATAATATTGTGAAACTTTTTAAAATGTAATTATTTTCAGCATCATTACTCCAGTCTTCAGTGTCACACGATCCTTCAGATCTTTAAGTTATTATTATTATGTATTAATATAACATTATTATTACAATAATGTAAACAGTTTAATCTTATTGACCCCTGAATCTTACTCAACTTTTGAACAGTAGTGTAAGAATTAAATATGACTATAAATTAAAATAAAATATACTAGAACAAAATCAAAATGAATTAGACACACAATTGCATGGTGGGTTACCTCTATGTATGCGGTGTCATTGTTAGCGTCTTTAATGAGAGGAAACCACTCTCGTGGGGGTTTAGATAAATGTTTGGAGTCAGTCAGCACCCAGAGCAGCTTTGGCCAGCCTGAACAGACAAATATAAACGAGCCAGGAAAAAAACATGTAAATGTATAATATATAATGTTCCTCTATGACGAAATGTGTGCAGGTGGTTCTAACAAATATTGTGATGCCTCTGACCTTTGAACTGCATGACATCACCACTAGCACTTTTGGGAAGACCTTTATGACATGCATCGCTGGTCAACGCCACGGCAACTCCACAGCTACCCAACAGGAAACCAATTTGTTGACTACCAGCATCCTTTGAGGGCAGAAGGCAGGAAGTTATTTGGGTAAAATAGTCTTTTCATAAGGAACAATTTTTAGATCTTCTGAATATGTGAAGTTCTGCCTAACCTGATGTATTATTGCATTTTGAAATAATTACCTTCTTTGTAAGCGGTACTTCAATTGGGACAGGAACAACTTCAGCCAAGAGACAGCCATAAAACGCCACCATGAATGCTGCTGGGTCATTATTGGGGTAAACCAAAGCTACCTACAGTAACACATACACAGTCTTCATTCTTCACCAGTTCTTGAATATATGTCTATATCTGATTACTATGTTTTTGAACATTAAAAAAATGTAAGTCTCTTATGCAAACCAAGGCAGCATTTATTTGAAAGAAACAGTAAAAATAGCAATATTGTGAAATATGATTACAATTTATAGACTGCTAAAAAACTTAAGGGAACACTTAATCATCACAACACCAAGTCAATTAAACTAAAGGGATATCAATCTGTCCAAATAAGAGGCATAAATGATTGGGAATCAGTTTCACCTGCTTTGGTCCATTTACATTTATGCATTTGGCAGACGCTTTTATCCAAAGCGACTTACATCGCATTCATGGAACGCATTGAATCAGTTCTTGTTTTTTCTGGGATCGAAACCATGACCAATGCTCTACTGATTGAGCTACAGGAAAATGGTCCAATGAAACGGTCAACAGGTGCACTGGCACAGGCAGTCCTGCTCCTCTAGGATGGCACATCCATATGTGCTGTCGCAAGGAGGCTTAGTGTGTTTGCCAGAATAGTTTCAAGAGCACAGAACGATACTGGGAAACAGTCCATTACATGAGGAGAGCTGAACAGGGACATAAAAGGGTAACAACCCAGCAGCAGGAAAAGTATCTGCTCCTTTGTGCAACAGGAACAGGTGCAGCACTGCCTGAGCCCTACAAAATGACCTCCAGCAGGATACAAGTGTGCATGTTTCTGACCAAACTGTCAGAATTCAGATTTCACGAGGTTAGCAACGTCCTCTAGTGGGACCTGTGCTCACAGCTCAGCACCGTGCAGCTCGATTGGCATTTGCCAGACAAAGCCAGTATTGGCAAGTCTGCCATGGGTGCCCTATTCTCTTGACAGATGAGAGCAGGTTCACATTGAGCACATGTGACAGACGTGAAAGAGTCTGGAGATTCTGTGGGAAACGTCATGCTGAGTGCAACATCATCCAGCACGTGTATGTGGATCAGTAATGGTCTGAGGAGGAATATCCTTTGAGGGTCGCATAGAACCCCACGTGTTAGCCAATGGTTCCCTTACTGCTTTTACGTAGAGGGATGAAATCCTCAGAGCCTTTGTCACCCCTTAAGCTGGTTCAGTGACCCTGGGTTCCTCCTGGTGCATGATAATACCCGGCTTCAAGTGACTAGAGTATATAAGCAATGTTTAGATGACGGAGACATTGATGTCACTTATTGGCCCTCACGTTCCCCAGACCTGAATCCAACTGAGCATCCAAAGCTGTCAAGTAGCACCACAGACGATCTAGGAGCTTCTGACACCCTGATCCAGGTCTGGGAAGAGATTGCCCAAGACAACCATCCGCCATCTCATCAGGAGCCCAGATGTTGTGAGTGCCTATAGATACGTGGGGGCCATACAGATGACTGACTTACATTTTGAGTTGCTGTGATGCAAGCTGGATTAGTCTGTAACTTCAAGTGTTTCACATTGATTTTTGGTATGATCTTAAGTCTAGCCCTCAGGATGTTGATGATTTTGGTTTCTATTGACTGTTTTCACATTATTTTGTTCTTAACAAATTCTAGAATGTATATAAATAAATAAAAATTCTAATTGAATATATTATTCATTGAGATCCAATGTGCGATTAAAAAGTGTTCCCTTCGTTTATTTTAGCAGTCAGGGGGTCCAACCATGTAATAGCAAGGTGTGCATGATCAAGTGTCCAGTGGTGGTATAAGACAATACATAAAAACAAATTAACCACTTACTTACCCTGTCTCCAGTGTGTATGATTGGTTCTTGTTTGGTTCCCAGTTTGTGGAGCAGGTTATAAGCCAACTTCAAACTCCTGGACCAGAGCTTACCTACAAACACATAAACAGAGATATAAACATGCACCCACAACCAAACAGAATTAAATCAAATGAACACCTATGAATACACATGCGTGTGTACCATATGTAAGCGTGTACGGTTGCTTGGCATTGCTGTGTGTAGTGGTCAAACAGGGGGCTTTGGGTGCGATGGCTCCCCAGCGCAGAAGGGCCGCTTCCAGGGAGGAGGGGCAGTTCTTGAGTCCATCGAGATCTTCTCCCTGTATGGGTGTTGGCTCCGCCCCCTCTGGGCGTGGCAGAGACGGATCAGGCTGTTGAACTGCACATGGTAAATGTTCAGAGAAGGTTAACAAAGCATGTGTATGTTAGGAGACCAATGTTTACCTAAAAATTCTTCTTCCATAAAATTGTGTTATCATTTACACGCTCTCATGACATCAAGACAATACATGGGTGAGTAAATGATGATAGGACTTTAATTTATCTGTGAACTATCCCTTTAAGCATTTCACCTGGATATCAGCGGAAATAGCTAGATCAAATTAACTTCTTAAACATTCAATCTGAGAGTAATGAATTTCAAGACCTTTGACCCACAGTAACTAAGAAGCATTTCTGTGAACTGGTGCAGGGCTTTCAAACAGCTATATTTATGTTCATTTATTTTTACAGTTATATTCACCTTTGAAATCAAACGATTAGACACAAAGAGAGGGGAAACATTTTAACCTTCCAGAAGTTCTTCAAAGTCCTCCACAAAGAATTCTCTCAGGGGTCTTCGCCTGGGTCGCTTCAGTGTATTAACTAGCTGCTGGATCTTTGCCGACACACGGCTACTGACAGGCACACCTACATTTACGCAAATTTGCAATCACACTACAAATACAGATTCTCACAATGGTAAGAATGAGAACACACTTTGATTAAATAGTATTTGCAAATATATGCCAAAATTGATCAGTTCAAAATAAATACACATTTAAAAACCTCTGCACACACACTCACCATCTCCTGTCTCCATCAGCTCAGCATTGCCATATTTGGGAGGGGGCCTGGTTATCATGGCGACATGTGGGCGTTGAACAAAAATGGGGGCGGGATCTGGCATGTAGCTGGTGATGTCAGGAGGGGCCGACAGACTGTCTGTAGTACACAAATAAACAGATTAACTCATCAGTATAGTAAAACACAGCATAACAAACCATTTACCCCAATAAACGTAATGGTCTATTATCAGTGAGATGCAAAAGTGCATGCAGATAAAACAAAGTTGTATACATATCAAACAGTACTGTTGAGGTAAACCTTTTAACTTTTAACTGACAAAATACATAAGTGGACCAAATGTAAATGCACACACACACCAAAACGAATCCTTGTGTGCGGTCATCTTAAAGGGATAGTTCACACAAAAATGAAAATGCGGTCATCATTTACTTACCCTCATGTCTGTATAACTTTCTTTCTTCTGCAGAACATAAATGGAGATATTCTGAAAAATGTTGCGAACCAAACAACATTAGAGCCAACTGGCTTGAGACATTTCTTAAAATATTTTAGAATCTACAGAAGAAGTTGTACAGTACACTCAAAAACGTGAGAATAAATAATGACAGCATTTCATTTTTTGTGTGAACTATCCCTTACATATCAGACAAGTCGTTAGCCAAAAGAAATACTGACCCTCCGAATCCAGAGACGACCACGGGCGATCTGATTGGTAGTCATTGGAGTGCCTGCCGACTATTCCGTTCTCAGCAGAGACACCCATTTCTCTTAAGCCCCGCCTTTTCAGAGACAGATGAGACATCGGACCAACTGGCGGGAGAAATTGAAGGAGAAAACAGAAGGCTCAATAGAACTGATTGGCTAAAGTGAGTTGAGCGTAAAGATTTGATTGGTTGACGTTAGTTAAGCATGCAAAGCTTATTGGCTAAAGTGAGATGACCTTGATAAGGGAGGTTTAGGCCACGTCCACACGAAGCCGGTGCATTCCCTATCCGATCATTTTTTTTCCTTGTTCTAAAAAAAAATTCCGTAAAAAACGTCGTCGTCTCAAGAAATATCAGCGTCCACACGAAACCACTAAAACCAACTGAAAAAGGTGTAGTATATATGCCAGACCAGTATGGGGCGCTGTAATTCTGCCACAGATATACACTATACACAGAGAAGACGACTTTGAACATGCGCATAACGACGCAGTGATGCAGCCGACACGTGATGTGTCGTTGTGATGTGTCGTGATGTCGTGATGTGTCAAACCGCAAGGGTGTCGTTTTCAGATTTATCCACTTTAGGACCCGGTTTAAAAAAAATAGCGGTTTCAGTCTCCCAAAACGCTGGATCCGTGTGGACGAAACACCAATACGATAAAAAATTTATATGTATACAGAGATCCGCGTCTCCGTGTGGACGGGTCCTTAGTTTAAGAGACCCAGACCAGATGTCTTTTTTTTATTATTTCATATGGATTGAGGACTTGATTGGCTGAAACTTGTTGGTCAAATAGAACTGATTTGGCTAAAGTGAGTTGATTGCAAGTATCTGGTTGGCTGAACTTAGTTGAGCATGAGAAACAAACTGGTTGAAGTGATACGATCTTGATTAGGGAATGGGAAAGAAAAAAAAAAAGGAAAAACAATTAAACATCTTATTTTCTAGCAAGCTGAGCTGACTGGGCTTGCTTTTCCTGTCTACACATTTGCAACAGTATTTGATCTGTCAGATAATGGTGAAAGCAACAGAGGAGTTGGTTGTGTTTCTGTGTTTATTTGCTGCCATGTGAGTATATGCAAGCATTCTTACTGCAGAATGAGTGCATGTTGGTCTCTGCGAGTCGGGCTGCGTTGGCAGAGCTGTTGCTGTGCGACGACGATGACGATGATGTTGAAGGTGAGCCATGGAGAGCTCTGCTGATCCAGGAGTCCACGCTGACACCCCCTGCCCTCCCCAGAGACCCCTCAGCATCAGAGCCAGAGGACGAGTCTGCAGAGACAAAGAACAGTCTCACACACACACACTTACTCACTCGCTCTCACACATAAAAACACATGCACATACACACCTGGTGGTGTATATGTGTCCATGGAGGTTTGACCGATGAGTGACCGCCGCTTGGATGGCAATAGCACAGCCATCTTTTTCTCACTGTGTCGCTCCAGCGCAGCCTGAACAGCTTCAGAGTGAACATCTGAGAGAGAGACATCTGAGCGTTTTTATACATTCATATTCAGTGCATCATGCTGAAAAGCTTCTTAAATTTATGTATGTGTGGAATAAAGTTCAGTAGAGTTTCTCTTTTTCTAGCCTGTTGTGAGATTCATTTAGGGAGATTATTTATTCAGTGGCACAGATTACATCTAAACCCAACCGCATGTTCTGTTCTGCAATGCTAGAAACTTCTGAAATGTATTTAGAGAAGATTTTAATTCAGATTTTAATTCATATTCCTTTTTTAATTAGACTCAGATTTTTATTGAATATATAGTTTGATTTTGATTTTATTATATACTATATAAATATAATATTTTATTAACATGCAGTTTATGTAATAAAATACTTTCAGGGTCATTTTAACCTTTATAAGCACAGTATTTTTCAAACCTTAATGAACATATGCATCACCTTTTACATCAAATCTTACAATTAATAAGTAAACTAAATATGATTCTAATTGAATTTGATTAAATTTAAGAATTGCAATTAAAACTGCATATGCAAATGTAAATAGCATGAGATTAGTAATTTAAATATACATTTTTAAAGAGAGAAATATGAAATGATTGAAAATATAAAATTAACTTAAATATGAAACTAAAACCACCAGTATGTGATTTCTTTTAACATTCAGGAACAGAGCAAGTAACAGTGAACTGAATCAAATTTCCTAAAAAATGCGGATTCATTCAGTGATGAAACATTGCTATGTTCTACTGTGGCTTTGTTTGGAACTATTTTTGTTGCAGAAAACAGATAATATTCACTGTATTGTATCTAAAATGTAAGTCACATCATCTTGTTTACTGAACTGTTGTGCAACACATTTTCAATTGCTCTCTTGCTCCAGTGACATTGCTTAAATATATCATATGTTATTAACATAAAAAACAAGAATTCATTACATTTTTGCCAAATATCTTTAATTTTGGTGGCAATTTTGCCTCAAACACTTGTATTATGTCTCCTGAAAATCAGGTTGTGTGTCTGTGTAAATCTGTGCATCTTCTAGCTCACCTGAGCGGTAACGTTCATCCCTTGAGCCATTGGACCGTCGTCGCTGGTAACGGGAGGACGAGGAAGACGATGAAGATGGTGTGACAGGTATGCGGCGCTCTGCCCCTAGGGCAAACACAGAGGGACAAATATAGCCACAACAGTAAAAACTATACTGCTATGTAAAATAAGGTATGTGTGAGTTACCTGGAGTTTGAGGTAGGTAAGCTTGTAAAAGTTTGGATCTTTTCTTTTCGTAGCCTTTCTGTGTGATGTCGCCTGAAAAATTAAATAAGGGTGTAACCAAACAATTAACATATGGCATAGAGAGGGAATTCAACAGAAAATTTCACTGCCTTGGACTAATTGACATCATCACAAAAGTGAATTCTGTCATATTTGCAGGGCTCCATGATTCATAGAAATGGAATACAGCACAGTGTGATAATAAGGCACGGCTTGATGATTTAAGGTTTGAAAATGAAGAAATTAAGACAGCCATAAATGTGAAAATTGTAATTTTATAGTTGGACTGTAAAATAAAATACAACAATTATTATTATAGAATTTTTCTCAAAATACTCATTATTATGTGAAATATTACAATAGTATTATTTCTTTTGTTTAGGAATAATAATAATAATACTGAATATAAATAAAGAATATTGTTCTTATTATTATTACTATTATATAGTCGTATTGTATTTTTATTTGTATTTTTTATCACAATTCGATTTTTCCTCCAAAAACAATTATGCAACCCTGAAAAATCATTTAGTAATATGATTATTTAAAATACAAGTGATGAAGTGTAACTTAACATTACATTATAATGCAATATCAGAAAAATCAACACAGAAAGCATCTCAAATGAATACTTTTCCCAAATGATTCTGTGTTGACTGAATTAGTGTGGCTGACAGACACTGGTAAACAAACGCAAGTCTACACATGCTGCATGCCTGCATCCCAAAATAATATCCCAAATGATATCCATGGCAACATAGGTGTGGTGGCCCCCTCAGAGACCCGCAGGAAATGAAGACATGGAAGCCCTATTCTCACGAGACACCATTATGAACATCAGAGGGAGCAAAAGAGAGAAAATCTGAACTTTAAATACATTTCTGCATTTAATATAAACAGAAGGTTTGATTGTACACAGACCTGGAGGGGAAAACCAGAAGAACGTCACACCATAAACTGGGTTATTAGGCCAAGCTGCACTGAGCTTTACATAATATATGCACAACGACAAGATAACATATGCATATACTGAAACCTGAGCAAATCCACACACACATAATCAAAACAAATTCGAGATAACATATGCATTCGCATGAGAGCTTGTGCACACAAACGCACAACTGAACACAGGCTCCGTGGCCGCTCTATTAGATACGGCTGCTTGTCAAAGCAAACAAGCAAACGTGTGGCTGTTAAGTCCATTTAGAAAGCATGCAGATATCATTGCGACACTTGGTTGCTTTCGGGTTGTCGGATCATTAGAATTGCCACGTAATGGCATGTGATCTGAGCAAATGAGTGTGGGAGGATTGTTGATCCAGGGTTTCTCAGAAACAGTTGACCTCATGGGATTTACATGCTTGGGTTCAGAGGGAATGCTGTGTGAATTTAGCTAGATCTGTGAGAGAAAGCACCTTGTTAAACTGAACTCAAAGCAGCCAACAGTACAGCTCTCCATTGTGCAAAAGGGGCTTTCTGAAATGTACCACATGTCAAAGTTTAGAGCCATGCAAGATGAGGCTTTAAATAATGTACAATCACTAAAACTGGGCAGAGAAGATTTGCCAAAAACTCCTTGAGAAAAAAAATAGAGAGAAATAGCTAGTTTAAACGTATGAGGTCAGTAAGATTTTCTGTTTAAGATTTTTTTTAAACTAATTTCAGCCAAAGGCAGTGAACCCGTGGGGCTTGAGCACTGCCGAAAATGGTTGAGCTTCCATGGAAAAACACGAGATATGGAGTGTGGTCATCTAGTGGAAGAAACATACATCAGAGCCTATGATTTATGGATTAAAATGGTTAAATGCAACAGTAAGGACATTTATAATGTTACAAATGAATCAGAATCAGAATCAGAAAGAGCTTTATTGCCAAGTGTGCTTGCACACACAAGGAATTTGTCTTGGTGTTGAAGCTTCCAGTGCACATATACAACACAACATGAGTTTACATAGCAAATAACAACAACAATACATAACATACACAGTACATGTGGTCACATGCTGGGATTTTTTGTATGGAGTGGGAGAGGGAATAGGTAAGGACAGACTAAAAGCAGAGCAAACAAACAAAGACAGGACAATCACTGTAGAGCTCAAAACCGAGGCTGCCATCCGCGGCGCCATCTTGTTTTTTTTTTTGTTTTGTTTTTTGTGAATGATTTAGTTTCTTCTTCTCGTTTTCAAATAACTTTTGAACTTTCTGTTCAACTAAGAACCAGGGGGGAAAAATGTACTATGGTTTTTACAAAAATAAAATATTCAAGCAGAACAACCGTTTTCAACATTGATAATAATAAGAAATGTTTCTTATTATTCGCACCAAATCAGCATATTAGAATGATTTCTGAAGGATGATATGACACTGAAGGGTGGCGTAATGATGCTGAAAATTCAGCTTTGACACTACATTTCAAAATGTATTAAAATACAAAATAGTTACTTTTACTATTCCTAAAATGGATGGATTTATGGATGGATTTCTTATAAAAACTACAAACGTTCGATTTGAGACTTTAAAATCTTGGAAAATCTGAGCTTCTAAATCACTAGACTCAAAAATATGTACAGTAATACCTCGAGATATGAGCGTCTCTACATACGAGTATTCCAAGATACGAACAAGCCTTCGTGCAGATTTTTGCTTCTAGATACGAGTAAATATTCGAGATACGAGCACGCGTACTGACGCCGATCACTTCACGTGTTCACTGACTTCTGTATGGAAGTCATAGAGAATGCCCGTACGCCTGCGAGTAGCTGATTTTCTCTCTATTTTATGCAATATTCTTCATAATAGCGATGAGTTCTAAGAAAGTGAGTGGTAAGGATGGTATTGAGAAGAAGAAACGCTTGTTTCATCTCTAAGCATGACGACCCTTCAGTAGACTCTCTTCAATCATATAATTGACATAAAAACCATTACCGGTACATTTATTATTATTTTAATTATTTCAAACCTAACTGAATGTCAAATCCATCCATTTTAGGAATCCCTTAATTCATGAAATCGCATGATTTTTGTGACGTACAGAAGATGACTCCCCTGAACTTCAATATCTGGCTGATGTTCTGCTTCTGCAGGTTTCTCATTTTGAGATGTAAGACTAGCAGGTGAGAGTTTAACCACCCAAACTAATGCGCACACCATCATAAACAGAATAATAAAACTGTATGTAGGTCACGTCTTTCACAAACACACACACACTGCTCTGAGATCGCCTGAAGCTCTAGATGAATGCAAAAGCATGGAAATTAGAGGAGAACGAAATTCTTTAGAGACAGAGAGTATAAAATCCTTCTAAAAAACAGCATTTATGATTACATCAACTCTAATAAAACTCCCATTAATAAGTATTAAAGAGAAATGGCTGATCTCTTTGAGGCAGTAAGCTGTACATGTGCATATATATGCGTGTGTGTGAGTGAGAGAGAGAGAGAGAGCGAGTGTGTGTGTGTGTGTGAGAGAGAGAATGAATAAAAATAGCATCATGACAGGCTTTTGAACAGCTGCAGTTGTGGAAAAAGTAACTTCCCATGACAACCCCCCAATAAACACACACATATCAAGTATTAAAAGGTTATGCATCTACTTATTCACTTAATATACATGAGGCTAAACATTACAAACGGACACTCATAGAGCTCATTTACATATGCAATAAAAAATATTTATTGTTGGGAAGTGCTTACTGGTAACAGTAAAACATCTTAATTGGTGCATTTACTACATTTTTATTAGCTTTGTGAATGGTGACTCTAGACTTGAATATTCAAGAACATTCCCCAACCAGGGTTTCACAAACTTGCTAAAAAGCTACAAATTATTTAATTCAGAATAATTAATTCAATACTTAATATGTTTACCTGCATGTGAAGTGACCATTAACAGACATCATAGAACCGTTAACATGAATGTGTTGTAAATTACTGAAATATTTTAGGCCAAAGGGGTTTGGTTGACAAAAGCATTTGTGAATCCTTGCAAACGTAAAAAACAAGCCAAATGAGACTCCCGTCTTTTATAAAGATGAATGAAAAGCAGCTTCTCCCTTCCAAACAGACCTGCTTCACACTGAACAGTCCATCTGAAACACCGGCCATAGAGACTACAGTACAACAAACACTGTTTTTCTGTACTATAACAATTCAACAATTCATGGCCGAAGCTGCATCAAGCAAAAAAAAAAAAAAAAAAAAAAAAAACATATTCAACGCATATAACACTACACCAGAAGAACATTAACGCATTACAACAGAGGTAACAAATCTGGTTTTAGGCTTCAAACTGCCTTGGGCTGCGACACAGAACGGCTTTGTTTGTAGTACAAGTAGACAGTTGATTATGAAAGCAGGAAAGGTAAGGGTGAAGGGCTTATTAATAGTTAAGGTAAACGGAAGTCATGGAAACGGCAAATCTCGTCTTAAAGGGATCATTTTGCCATTATTTACTCATCAGCATATGGCTCCAAACCTGTATTTTCATCCGTGGAACAGAAAATCTTAATTTTTTGAAGAACATTGTGGCTTTTCTTTCTAATATAATGAAGGTGAATGGAACAGGGGCTGTCAAAAGCTTCAAAATTAAATAAAAGTGATCCACATAACTCATGCACTATATTGCAAGACGTTGTTTTGTGTGAGAAACAGACAGAAATTACCATTATTCATTAAAAATCTTGAATCTTCACTATTGCTTTAGTTGGAACATTTATGAGATAAATAACCGAGAGCTTTCCTGTAGCTCAAACAGATAAGTGTGGCGCTTGCAACACCAAGGTAGTGGGTTTGATACCCAGGGAAAGCAAGAACAGACTAGATTGTTTATGTGTTCCTTGAATGCAAAGTAAGTCGCTTTGGATAAACGAGAATGTCTGATTCATCATCTTTGAAAAAACTAGAATAAATAATAATAATAATTCAGATCTGAACAATAAGTCATTTATCCAGTTGACAAAACAGCACTAAATGACTCATTTTGGATTAAATCATGATTTGGTTTTTGAGTAGTCAAATTCATTTCCTCAATGATCCATTCCAGTCACAATGTTTAACAGCCCACTGGAGGGTAAGTTGTCAGTAAATACATACTGTAAAACTAGTACCTTTGGCTTCAGAAGCCTTGGAATATACTTTTTATGATCCTCTTAAGGGTTTTTTGTGTCCTTGAAAGCTCCATTTACATTTATTGTTATTACAACGAAAGTCACAGGTCTGGAACGACAGTGACAGGATTTATTTTGGTTTGGCAAAATATCACTATAAAGGTGAACTGCAAAATCAGTTGGACCTCTGCACCTCTAACAAAGCTCTGATTCAAATCTTACCTACTCTTACCTGCTCAGGATGACCTTCCAGTAGTTTAAATTGTCTTATTTACTAGTAAAACATGGATAGCACAGAAAAGTAAGGCTGCACTAACCCACAAGCCTCATCCTAAAATGAAAAAACAAGGAAATAAACAATTGCTTTGAAACTGGTTTCCCTACCATCAATTGTTCAGTCAAACAGGTAGTCCTCTCCCAAACTCGTGGCGTTGGATGAGCTAATGCTGCTAAGCTACTCAAACAAATTGAGTAATGTTCTGATAAAGTTTGCATTCTTTACTCAACTGAGACAAAATCTGAAAAAAATCTCAAAATTAACAAAAACACTTCACCTTTAAAAGAATGATTCACCCAAAAATTAATTCTGTCATAATTTGTTCACCCTTATGTCATTGATCATATGATCATGCTGGCGCTGCTCTTTTCCGTTCAATAAAAGTGACTTTTCAAGCTTCAAACATGACGAAAAGCACTATAAAAGCACAGTAAAAGTAGTCCAGACTTGCGCACGATATTCTGAACACAACAATAGCTTTGCGTGAGGAACAGGCCTTCGTTGTATGAAAAGACAAGCTTAGATGTTCTGATAAGAACCGTTCCATTTGTGTTCCACTGCAGAATAAAGACATGAGGACGAGAAACAGATGACAGAATTGTCATTTTTGGATCAAGATTTTTCATCACTAACAGCTGGTGTATGTGGTTGGACTCAAAGTATAACGTGTTGAGATGTTGTGTCTATAATGTACATTTTCTTTTCATTGCTCATACAATAAGTCTCTCTGCTGACTCCCATATGTAAACAGTGATAATTGTGCCAGTAACCTTATGTATATACCGTACAAACACCTGTACACACAAGTAAAAAGTGTCATTCTAACACACACACACCCATATTTATTCATAGTCTTGTTTGCAATAATCCCAATAAAGATGCTCACCAAGGGAATATGATTAGAATATACAGAACAAGATAACTCTGTTGGAAACAAAATAAGCAATAAACTGGAACACAAACATTTATCTTTACAAAGTAGTCATATTATCGCCATGATAAAACTCGTCATTTATCAGACCAGAATCCAAGATTATATCCTGCATGAGTGCATTAGTGTAAGTATATATGTAACTCTGATCAGATGAAGACCCTAATCCTCCAGAATGACTCTTCTGCCCCCGTAGCCAATCAGAACACAGCATGAGAGACCGTGAACCAATGAAACAATTGCCTGTGGCATGAAAGCCAATCAGATGACAGCATGCGTGGAAACTAGGCCAGAAGCCAGAGCAACAGAACAGTGACAACAGATGCCCCAATCCATACACACAAATAGGATATTGTAATATACAATAAGCTCATGAATGCAAATGTCACACGTGCTAATTTATTTTGCATTTTGGGAAACGTCTCCACTTTAAGTATCCTAGCTCACTTCATCGGACCGGGTCAGGAGTCAATGGGAACATTCTGAACTTCTGAACTGTTTATGTTGGAATAAACATAATGATGGATTATTTAATATCGGATTGAAGTACACAAAATAACAGAGCGCTGTCTCATGCGCGCAGGGATGGCGGCAGATGTGGCCTAATAAGGGGAATCATCCTTCTCTTGGTCTCTCTGTTAGGAGAAATGATGCAATCTACATGAAACATAAACCACAAAACACAGACCCCCTTCTACACTAACTGGACACTGTCTTTTGAACAAGTTCTCACTCATTACAGCAATGCTGTGACATTCACTTAAAACTATTTCAACCCAGTTTCACATTTCTCGTACAATTATTATACAGGCAGGTTTTTTTTAAATCTTTTTTTATACAAGCAACTTTACATTGAGAGATTATATGGAAAATGCATCAAAATAAAGGAAAAATGCAATCATTTTTCACAAAGTTTTTCAAATCTTGCCTTTCTTGCAATGCAGATGTGGGTAACAACTGTAACTAAAATTATATTACATTTAGGGCTGTCAAATCGATTTATCGCGATTAATAAAAGTTTGGGTTTATATGCGCGTGTATAAAAACAAGCTATCTTTTTAAAACTGTTAATATTTTTCATAAAATGCATAAACATCTGTTAATACATGAGGAAATATAGTTCAAATATTGTTTACGAGTCTGGTCAAAATGCATCGTGATCATGAAAATGGTTGTTATTATGACTATATCAGGAATTTGTAATACTTGCATGTATATTCAAGTTATTAAAGGACAATTTTCTCATGTAAAATCAGAGAGAGAGAGAGAGAGAGAGAGAGAGAGAGAGAGACAGATCCACTGGACGCTTAAAACTTTACGAGCAAGCGCATGACGTGCAAAATGCACAACAAACCGAATAGCCAGATGTTTATCCCGATGCTTTAAATACATACCAGCTTCACTTATCACCGATTTACGTGCCCTATATATTCACCAAGGCGGTGGCCGTGTTATGAAGCGTTCTTTGGAATGGAGAATGGAAACAGATTATGAGAGAGAGTGAAAGGGGGAGACTTTCAATTCCACAAGCCACATCTCTCTTCATCCAGCCCAACACCAACGTATTAAGTGTCTTATAATATGCATTTCTGTCCTCATCCAAGGTCACCGGAACCGCTGTGTCCGGTTCAGCACATGTAAACACGCACTCACTTAAATCTGATACATGTATCGTGCGCTGACCCGTCCAGCTCTCCCTCCATCGATCACTTTCTCCCCCTCTAAACGGGCAGCTACTCACCTTCCGACAGCTCCAGCTCGAGCTCCGCGAGCCGCGCGCGCACCTCCAGAGGCAGCGGTAACGAATCACGGTCTGCCATTGCGACTCCAGCACATCCGCGCCTCGGTGGCTCTCTGTGTCTCACGAGCACACGGTGTCAAACGCGTATTTCACTGAGCAAAAATAGACGGCATGAGTGTGTGAGCGCGGATGGACAGCGAGCAGTAGCGTTACTGGAGACCCGTCATCACCAGTCGGGGTTTTTCGGTTTTCGGTTACGCTCAGCTCCCTTCTGATTCCGGATAGTAGTGGTGCACAGCAGCGAGGCTGCCCGTGTTTCCACTGCGGTGCCACCGTGCCCGCTGATGCCGTCGCGCTCACGTGACCTCGGTGCTCGTTCAAACGCAGAAGAGAGCGACAGTGCGCGCGCGCGCACCCACTAACGGAAAGCGGCGTATGTGTGAAGCTATAACGACCAACAGTGCCATTAAACACGTGAAAAGCGTCAATAGGAGATATTTTAAAATGATTCACATCGCATTCAATTTCGATTTTCATCCATTTTACGAGTATTGTGTGAGAAAGAGAAATAGATAATTCACCATTTCACTCAATTATGTCTGAGAAAAATACTCGATATATTTATGTTATGGTAAATGTTTTAATATTATTTTTTGTCATTTTATAATATTTTATATTTTATTTGATTCGTTATTTTACTAGTTTTACAGGGAATAAATGAGGAACTTTGGAATTGTTTAGAGGGGTTATGGTGCCTCCTTCTGGTGTTTGGTAGTATGACATCAAAGCAATCAAATCCAAATCAAAGATTGTGATGCTTTGGTTCTACTAAAAAAACATCCAATTATATTATAACAGCTTTCCCGCCAAAGTTGTGCCTGCAACACAATCATAAAGAAAAGAAATATCAGCTTTAACCTATGAGTAAAGATAGATCCAGGCAGGATTTGGATCTATACAGTTTTATTACCTGTGGTAAGCAAGTCATGCATGTGTCAGAAGGCCTGTCTTAATCTTGTAAGAAACACACAACATAAAGAAAACAGGCAAAAGCCACACAGTTTAACCACCTCAGAGAAGCCATAAAACAAAGAGCACATATGTGCACCATGAGTTCTGTGGAGAGCTAAAATTACATATTTGATTAAAAAAAGGAGCTGACTCTTCGCTTGATGTGATAAAAACTAAAAATTTTCCCAACAAAAGCTTTTGTCTCATTATTGTGTCCCATAAACTCATAATTTAGATTTTGTTTTTGCAAGTGTGATAAAAAGTCAGTTGTGGGATATAAACTCGCAAAAGCGAGAAAAACATTGGAATTGCGAGTTCATGTCTGACAATTATTTTTCTCAAAATTGTAAATTTATATTCCATAATTCTGACTTTACAGCTCAAAGTTCCGCAATTATATCTTACAATTTAAAAAAAAGTAGGAGGTGACTCTATTTTTTCTCAGAACTGTGTTCCAAAAACTCGTCGATTTTACTTTTTTCTCAAAATTGTGCGATATAAACTCGCAACCGCAAGTTATAAAATCATTACTGCGAGACATAACGTTGCATGTTATTAAATCAGCCTTTGCAAGACATACAATAGCAATTTTGAGAAAAAAATGTCAGTCTTTTAATCCTAATAGTATGAAACGGATGGTGCCGTTTCAGTAACAAATAACAGGACAATAAAAAGCAAAGACTGTACTATCACAACAGAACACGAAGGTTCAATAAATAAAACAGCAAACAAAGTATTAAATGCTTTACTCAAAAAAGACGTCAGCACCAGCATGCAACGTTTGACCAATCACGGAGAACTAATTTACATATACCCACCTTGCCAGTTATAGTAGTTTACATCGTTTTAGACAGAATAGCGGCATTGAATTAGAAAACACAAAAAAAAGAAAAGAAAAATAGGGAAAAAATGGGTAAATGTTTGAGTTCTTTAGAGAAATGTTTTAATTCATCGCAAGTCCCCCCGCAACCACAATTGCGTAGTACTCCCCCCTCGTGTGGTTACATAAGGATCTCGTTAATGCCCCCTGTTTGGAGCAGTAGGAAGTTCACTGTAGAGGTCACAAACTGAGTGTTAATCACTCGTCCAATTACCTTGGGGAAGGTCTGAGACAAGAGCCAACCGCTGTCCTCACAGGACACTATCTGAACAGATGGGCGAGTGCACAGAAAAGTGGGTCGCAACGTGGTGTTCTCGCACAAGACGTTGCGCAAAATAGCGCATTCAACTGGTGCGATCCCGTGGACTTGGAAACGCTCGCGGCTGGCACAATGAGTTCAATGTGTGAACCTGCACGAGATGCTGGAACCCAATTCAGACTACTCTCCTACCGCTCTTTTATCGAACTCACAATTTTTACTCCCCACCCTCAGAATTTTGTGCCAAAAACTCGCCGTTTTTACTGTTTTCTCAGAGATATAAACTCGCAATCGCAAGTTAGAAAGTCAGAATTTGCGAGATGTAAACTTGCAAGTGCGATAAAAGTCAATTGCGCAATATAAACTCGCTAATGCGAGAAAAACATTGGAATTGCGAGTTTATGTCTGGCAATTCTGGCTTTCTCACAATTGCAAGTTTATATCCCGTAATTCTGACTTAACAGCTCGTAGTTGCGAGTTTCTATCTCGCAATTCTAAGAAAATAAGTAGGAGGTGACTCTTCGCTTATCTTCATACAGATGGTGCCGTTTAAGTAACAAATAACAGGACAATAAAAAGCAAAGACTGTACTATCACAACAGAACACGAAGGTTCAATAAATAAAACAGCAAACAAAGTATTAAATGCTTTACTCAAAAAAGACGTCAGCACCAGCATGCAACGTTTGACCAATCACGGAGAACTAATTTACATATACCCACCTTGCCAGTTATAGTAGTTTACATCGTTTTAGACAGAATAGCGGCATTGAATTAGAAAACACAAAAAAAAGAAAAGAAAAATAGGGAAAAAATGGGTAAATGTTTGAGTTCTTTAGAGAAATGTTTTAATTCA
The DNA here is from genome assembly GCA_037043235.1 of Rhodeus uyekii. NCBI lineage: Eukaryota > Metazoa > Chordata > Actinopteri > Cypriniformes > Acheilognathidae > Rhodeus > Rhodeus uyekii. Next base: position 4,448,906 of record JAWRVZ010000035.1, read on the forward strand.
TCGCAAGTCCCCCCGCAACCACAATTGCGTAGTACTCCCCCCTCGTGTGGTTACATAAGGATCTCGTTAATGCCCCCTGTTTGGAGCAGTAGGAAGTTCACTGTAGAGGTCACAAACTGAGTGTTAATCACTCGTCCAATTACCTTGGGGAAGGTCTGAGACAAGAGCCAACCGCTGTCCTCACAGGACACTATCTGAACAGATGGGCGAGTGCACAGAAAAGTGGGTCGCAACGTGGTGTTCTCGCACAAGACGTTGCGCAAAATAGCGCATTCAACTGATGCGATCCCGTGGACTTGGAAACGCTCGCGGCTGGCACAATGAGTTCAATGTGTGAACCTGCACGAGATGCTGGAACCCAATTCAGACTACTCTCCTACCGCTCTTTTATCGAACTCACAATTTTTACTCCCCACCCTCAGAATTTTGTGCCAAAAACTCGCCGTTTTTACTGTTTTCTCAGAGATATAAACTCGCAATCGCAAGTTAGAAAGTCAGAATTTGCGAGATGTAAACTTGCAAGTGCGATAAAAGTCAATTGCGCAATATAAACTCGCTAATGCGAGAAAAACATTGGAATTGCGAGTTTATGTCTGGCAATTCTGGCTTTCTCACAATTGCAAGTTTATATCCCGTAATTCTGACTTAACAGCTCGTAGTTGCGAGTTTCTATCTCGCAATTCTAAGAAAATAAGTAGGAGGTGACTCTTCGCTTATCTTCATACAGATGGTGCCGTTTAAGTAACAAATAACAGGACAATAAAAAGCAAAGACTGTACTATCACAACAGAACACGAAGGTTCAATAAATAAAACAGCAAACAAAGTATTAAATGCTTTACTCAAAAAAGACGTCAGCACCAGCATGCAACGTTTGACCAATCACGGAGAACTAATTTACATATACCCACCTTGCCAGTTATAGTAGTTTACATCGTTTTAGACAGAATAGCGGCATTGAATTAGAAAACACAAAAAAAAGAAAAGAAAAATAGGGAAAAAATGGGTAAATGTTTGAGTTCTTTAGAGAAATGTTTTAATTCATCGCAAGTCCCCCCGCAACCACAATTGCGTAGTACTCCCCCCTCGTGTGGTTACATAAGGATCTCGTTAATGCCCCCTGTTTGGAGCAGTAGGAAGTTCACTGTAGAGGTCACAAACTGAGTGTTAATCACTCGTCCAATTACCTTGGGGAAGGTCTGAGACAAGAGCCAACCGCTGTCCTCACAGGACACTATCTGAACAGATGGGCGAGTGCACAGAAAAGTGGGTCGCAACGTGGTGTTCTCGCACAAGACGTTGCGCAAAATAGCGCATTCAACTGGTGCGATCCCGTGGACTTGGAAACGCTCGCGGCTGGCACAATGAGTTCAATGTGTGAACCTGCACGAGATGCTGGAACCCAATTCAGACTACTCTCCTACCGCTCTTTTATCGAACTCACAATTTTTACTCCCCACCCTCAGAATTTTGTGCCAAAAACTCGCCGTTTTTACTGTTTTCTCAGAGATATAAACTCGCAATCGCAAGTTAGAAAGTCAGAATTTGCGAGATGTAAACTTGCAAGTGCGATAAAAGTCAATTGCGCAATATAAACTCGCTAATGCGAGAAAAACATTGGAATTGCGAGTTTATGTCTGGCAATTCTGGCTTTCTCACAATTGCAAGTTTATATCCCGTAATTCTGACTTAACAGCTCGTAGTTGCGAGTTTCTATCTCGCAATTCTAAGAAAATAAGTAGGAGGTGACTCTTCGCTTATCTTCATACAGATGGTGCCGTTTAAGTAACAAATAACAGGACAATAAAAAGCAAAGACTGTACTATCACAACAGAACACGAAGGTTCAATAAATAAAACAGCAAACAAAGTATTAAATGCTTTACTCAAAAAAGACGTCAGCACCAGCATGCAACGTTTGACCAATCACGGAGAACTAATTTACATATACCCACCTTGCCAGTTATAGTAGTTTACATCGTTTTAGACAGAATAGCGGCATTGAATTAGAAAACACAAAAAAAAGAAAAGAAAAATAGGGAAAAAATGGGTAAATGTTTGAGTTCTTTAGAGAAATGTTTTAATTCATCGCAAGTCCCCCCGCAACCACAATTGCGTAGTACTCCCCCCTCGTGTGGTTACATAAGGATCTCGTTAATGCCCCCTGTTTGGAGCAGTAGGAAGTTCACTGTAGAGGTCACAAACTGAGTGTTAATCACTCGTCCAATTACCTTGGGGAAGGTCTGAGACAAGAGCCAACCGCTGTCCTCACAGGACACTATCTGAACAGATGGGCGAGTGCACAGAAAAGTGGGTCGCAACGTGGTGTTCTCGCACAAGACGTTGCGCAAAATAGCGCATTCAACTGATGCGATCCCGTGGACTTGGAAACGCTCGCGGCTGGCACAATGAGTTCAATGTGTGAACCTGCACGAGATGCTGGAACCCAATTCAGACTACTCTCCTACCGCTCTTTTATCGAACTCACAATTTTTACTCCCCACCCTCAGAATTTTGTGCCAAAAACTCGCCGTTTTTACTGTTTTCTCAGAGATATAAACTCGCAATCGCAAGTTAGAAAGTCAGAATTTGCGAGATGTAAACTTGCAAGTGCGATAAAAGTCAATTGCGCAATATAAACTCGCTAATGCGAGAAAAACATTGGAATTGCGAGTTTATGTCTGGCAATTCTGGCTTTCTCACAATTGCAAGTTTATATCCCGTAATTCTGACTTAACAGCTCGTAGTTGCGAGTTTCTATCTCGCAATTCTAAGAAAATAAGTAGGAGGTGACTCTTCGCTTATCTTCATACAGATGGTGCCGTTTAAGTAACAAATAACAGGACAATAAAAAGCAAAGACTGTACTATCACAACAGAACACGAAGGTTCAATAAATAAAACAGCAAACAAAGTATTAAATGCTTTACTCAAAAAAGACGTCAGCACCAGCATGCAACGTTTGACCAATCACGGAGAACTAATTTACATATACCCACCTTGCCAGTTATAGTAGTTTACATCGTTTTAGACAGAATAGCGGCATTGAATTAGAAAACACAAAAAAAAGAAAAGAAAAATAGGGAAAAAATGGGTAAATGTTTGAGTTCTTTAGAGAAATGTTTTAATTCATCGCAAGTCCCCCCGCAACCACAATTGCGTAGTACTCCCCCCTCGTGTGGTTACATAAGGATCTCGTTAATGCCCCCTGTTTGGAGCAGTAGGAAGTTCACTGTAGAGGTCACAAACTGAGTGTTAATCACTCGTCCAATTACCTTGGGGAAGGTCTGAGACAAGAGCCAACCGCTGTCCTCACAGGACACTATCTGAACAGATGGGCGAGTGCACAGAAAAGTGGGTCGCAACGTGGTGTTCTCGCACAAGACGTTGCGCAAAATAGCGCATTCAACTGATGCGATCCCGTGGACTTGGAAACGCTCGCGGCTGGCACAATGAGTTCAATGTGTGAACCTGCACGAGATGCTGGAACCCAATTCAGACTACTCTCCTACCGCTCTTTTATCGAACTCACAATTTTTACTCCCCACCCTCAGAATTTTGTGCCAAAAACTCGCCGTTTTTACTGTTTTCTCAGAGATATAAACTCGCAATCGCAAGTTAGAAAGTCAGAATTTGCGAGATGTAAACTTGCAAGTGCGATAAAAGTCAATTGCGCAATATAAACTCGCTAATGCGAGAAAAACATTGGAATTGCGAGTTTATGTCTGGCAATTCTGGCTTTCTCACAATTGCAAGTTTATATCCCGTAATTCTGACTTAACAGCTCGTAGTTGCGAGTTTCTATCTCGCAATTCTAAGAAAATAAGTAGGAGGTGACTCTTCGCTTATCTTCATACAGATGGTGCCGTTTAAGTAACAAATAACAGGACAATAAAAAGCAAAGACTGTACTATCACAACAGAACACGAAGGTTCAATAAATAAAACAGCAAACAAAGTATTAAATGCTTTACTCAAAAAAGACGTCAGCACCAGCATGCAACGTTTGACCAATCACGGAGAACTAATTTACATATACCCACCTTGCCAGTTATAGTAGTTTACATCGTTTTAGACAGAATAGCGGCATTGAATTAGAAAACACAAAAAAAAGAAAAGAAAAATAGGGAAAAAATGGGTAAATGTTTGAGTTCTTTAGAGAAATGTTTTAATTCATCGCAAGTCCCCCCGCAACCACAATTGCGTAGTACTCCCCCCTCGTGTGGTTACATAAGGATCTCGTTAATGCCCCCTGTTTGGAGCAGTAGGAAGTTCACTGTAGAGGTCACAAACTGAGTGTTAATCACTCGTCCAATTACCTTGGGGAAGGTCTGAGACAAGAGCCAACCGCTGTCCTCACAGGACACTATCTGAACAGATGGGCGAGTGCACAGAAAAGTGGGTCGCAACGTGGTGTTCTCGCACAAGACGTTGCGCAAAATAGCGCATTCAACTGATGCGATCCCGTGGACTTGGAAACGCTCGCGGCTGGCACAATGAGTTCAATGTGTGAACCTGCACGAGATGCTGGAACCCAATTCAGACTACTCTCCTACCGCTCTTTTATCGAACTCACAATTTTTACTCCCCACCCTCAGAATTTTGTGCCAAAAACTCGCCGTTTTTACTGTTTTCTCAGAGATATAAACTCGCAATCGCAAGTTAGAAAGTCAGAATTTGCGAGATGTAAACTTGCAAGTGCGATAAAAGTCAATTGCGCAATATAAACTCGCTAATGCGAGAAAAACATTGGAATTGCGAGTTTATGTCTGGCAATTCTGGCTTTCTCACAATTGCAAGTTTATATCCCGTAATTCTGACTTAACAGCTCGTAGTTGCGAGTTTCTATCTCGCAATTCTAAGAAAATAAGTAGGAGGTGACTCTTCGCTTATCTTCATACAGATGGTGCCGTTTAAGTAACAAATAACAGGACAATAAAAAGCAAAGACTGTACTATCACAACAGAACACGAAGGTTCAATAAATAAAACAGCAAACAAAGTATTAAATGCTTTACTCAAAAAAGACGTCAGCACCAGCATGCAACGTTTGACCAATCACGGAGAACTAATTTACATATACCCACCTTGCCAGTTATAGTAGTTTACATCGTTTTAGACAGAATAGCGGCATTGAATTAGAAAACACAAAAAAAAGAAAAGAAAAATAGGGAAAAAATGGGTAAATGTTTGAGTTCTTTAGAGAAATGTTTTAATTCATCGCAAGTCCCCCCGCAACCACAATTGCGTAGTACTCCCCCCTCGTGTGGTTACATAAGGATCTCGTTAATGCCCCCTGTTTGGAGCAGTAGGAAGTTCACTGTAGAGGTCACAAACTGAGTGTTAATCACTCGTCCAATTACCTTGGGGAAGGTCTGAGACAAGAGCCAACCGCTGTCCTCACAGGACACTATCTGAACAGATGGGCGAGTGCACAGAAAAGTGGGTCGCAACGTGGTGTTCTCGCACAAGACGTTGCGCAAAATAGCGCATTCAACTGATGCGATCCCGTGGACTTGGAAACGCTCGCGGCTGGCACAATGAGTTCAATGTGTGAACCTGCACGAGATGCTGGAACCCAATTCAGACTACTCTCCTACCGCTCTTTTATCGAACTCACAATTTTTACTCCCCACCCTCAGAATTTTGTGCCAAAAACTCGCCGTTTTTACTGTTTTCTCAGAGATATAAACTCGCAATCGCAAGTTAGAAAGTCAGAATTTGCGAGATGTAAACTTGCAAGTGCGATAAAAGTCAATTGCGCAATATAAACTCGCTAATGCGAGAAAAACATTGGAATTGCGAGTTTATGTCTGGCAATTCTGGCTTTCTCACAATTGCAAGTTTATATCCCGTAATTCTGACTTAACAGCTCGTAGTTGCGAGTTTCTATCTCGCAATTCTAAGAAAATAAGTAGGAGGTGACTCTTCGCTTATCTTCATACAGATGGTGCCGTTTAAGTAACAAATAACAGGACAATAAAAAGCAAAGACTGTACTATCACAACAGAACACGAAGGTTCAATAAATAAAACAGCAAACAAAGTATTAAATGCTTTACTCAAAAAAGACGTCAGCACCAGCATGCAACGTTTGACCAATCACGGAGAACTAATTTACATATACCCACCTTGCCAGTTATAGTAGTTTACATCGTTTTAGACAGAATAGCGGCATTGAATTAGAAAACACAAAAAAAAGAAAAGAAAAATAGGGAAAAAATGGGTAAATGTTTGAGTTCTTTAGAGAAATGTTTTAATTCATCGCAAGTCCCCCCGCAACCACAATTGCGTAGTACTCCCCCCTCGTGTGGTTACATAAGGATCTCGTTAATGCCCCCTGTTTGGAGCAGTAGGAAGTTCACTGTAGAGGTCACAAACTGAGTGTTAATCACTCGTCCAATTACCTTGGGGAAGGTCTGAGACAAGAGCCAATCGCTGTCCTCACAGGACACTATCTGAACAGATGGGCGAGTGCACAGAAAAGTGGGTCGCAACGTGGTGTTCTCGCACAAGACGTTGTTGCGCAAAATAGCGCATTCAACCGATGCGATCCCGTGGACTTGGAAACGCTCGCGGCTGGCACAATGAGTTCAATGTGTGAACCTGCAGGAGATGCGGGAACCCAATTCAGACTACTCTCCTACCGCTCTTTTATCGAACTCACAATTTTTACTCCCCACCCTCAGAATTTTGTGCCAAAAACTCGCCGTTTTTACTGTTTTCTCAGAGATATAAACTCGCAATCGCAAGTTAGAAAGTCAGAATTTGCGAGATGTAAACTTGCAAGTGCGATAAAAGTCAATTGCGCAATATAAACTCGCTAATGCGAGAAAAACATTGGAATTGCGAGTTTATGTCTGGCAATTCTGGCTTTCTCACAATTGCAAGTTTATATCCCGTAATTCTGACTTAACAGCTCGTAGTTGCGAGTTTCTATCTCGCAATTCTAAGAAAATAAGTAGGAGGTGACTCTTCGCTTATCTTCATACAGATGGTGCCGTTTAAGTAACAAATAACAGGACAATAAAAAGCAAAGACTGTACTATCACAACAGAACACGAAGGTTCAATAAATAAAACAGCAAACAAAGTATTAAATGCTTTACTCAAAAAAGACGTCAGCACCAGCATGCAACGTTTGACCAATCACGGAGAACTAATTTACATATACCCACCTTGCCAGTTATAGTAGTTTACATCGTTTTAGACAGAATAGCGGCATTGAATTAGAAAACACAAAAAAAAAGAAAAGAAAAATAGGGAAAAAATGGGTAAATGTTTGAGTTCTTTAGAGAAATGTTTTAATTCATCGCAAGTCCCCCCGCAACCACAATTGCGTAGTACTCCCCCCTCGTGTGGTTACATAAGGATCTCGTTAATGCCCCCTGTTTGGAGCAGTAGGAAGTTCACTGTAGAGGTCACAAACTGAGTGTTAATCACTCGTCCAATTACCTTGGGGAAGGTCTGAGACAAGAGCCAATCGCTGTCCTCACAGGACACTATCTGAACAGATGGGCGAGTGCACAGAAAAGTGGGTCGCAACGTGGTGTTCTCGCACAAGACGTTGTTGCGCAAAATAGCGCATTCAACCGATGCGATCCCGTGGACTTGGAAACGCTCGCGGCTGGCACAATGAGTTCAATGTGTGAACCTGCAGGAGATGCGGGAACCCAATTCAGACTACTCTCCTACCGCTCTTTTATCGAACTCACAATTTTTACTCCCCACCCTCAGAATTTTGTGCCAAAAACTCGCCGTTTTTACTGTTTTCTCAGAGATATAAACTCGCAATCGCAAGTTAGAAAGTCAGAATTTGCGAGATGTAAACTTGCAAGTGCGATAAAAGTCAATTGCGCAATATAAACTCGCTAATGCGAGAAAAACATTGGAATTGCGAGTTTATGTCTGGCAATTCTGGCTTTCTCACAATTGCAAGTTTATATCCCGTAATTCTGACTTAACAGCTCGTAGTTGCGAGTTTCTATCTCGCAATTCTAAGAAAATAAGTAGGAGGTGACTCTTCGCTTATCTTCATACAGATGGTGCCGTTTAAGTAACAAATAACAGGACAATAAAAAGCAAAGACTGTACTATCACAACAGAACACGAAGGTTCAATAAATAAAACAGCAAACAAAGTATTAAATGCTTTACTCAAAAAAGACGTCAGCACCAGCATGCAACGTTTGACCAATCACGGAGAACTAATTTACATATACCCACCTTGCCAGTTATAGTAGTTTACATCGTTTTAGACAGAATAGCGGCATTGAATTAGAAAACACAAAAAAAAGAAAAGAAAAATAGGGAAAAAATGGGTAAATGTTTGAGTTCTTTAGAGAAATGTTTTAATTCATCGCAAGTCCCCCCGCAACCACAATTGCGTAGTACTCCCCCCTCGTGTGGTTACATAAGGATCTCGTTAATGCCCCCTGTTTGGAGCAGTAGGAAGTTCACTGTAGAGGTCACAAACTGAGTGTTAATCACTCGTCCAATTACCTTGGGGAAGGTCTGAGACAAGAGCCAATCGCTGTCCTCACAGGACACTATCTGAACAGATGGGCGAGTGCACAGAAAAGTGGGTCGCAACGTGGTGTTCTCGCACAAGACGTTGTTGCGCAAAATAGCGCATTCAACCGATGCGATCCCGTGGACTTGGAAACGCTCGCGGCTGGCACAATGAGTTCAATGTGTGAACCTGCAGGAGATGCGGGAACCCAATTCAGACTACTCTCCTACCGCTCTTTTATCGAACTCACAATTTTTACTCCCCACCCTCAGAATTTTGTGCCAAAAACTCGCCGTTTTTACTGTTTTCTCAGAGATATAAACTCGCAATCGCAAGTTAGAAAGTCAGAATTTGCGAGATGTAAACTTGCAAGTGCGATAAAAGTCAATTGCGCAATATAAACTCGCTAATGCGAGAAAAACATTGGAATTGCGAGTTTATGTCTGGCAATTCTGGCTTTCTCACAATTGCAAGTTTATATCCCGTAATTCTGACTTAACAGCTCGTAGTTGCGAGTTTCTATCTCGCAATTCTAAGAAAATAAGTAGGAGGTGACTCTTCGCTTATCTTCATACAGATGGTGCCGTTTAAGTAACAAATAACAGGACAATAAAAAGCAAAGACTGTACTATCACAACAGAACACGAAGGTTCAATAAATAAAACAGCAAACAAAGTATTAAATGCTTTACTCAAAAAAGACGTCAGCACCAGCATGCAACGTTTGACCAATCACGGAGAACTAATTTACATATACCCACCTTGCCAGTTATAGTAGTTTACATCGCTTTAGACAGAATAGCGGCATTGAATTAGGAAACACAAAAAAAAAGAAAAGAAAAATAGGGAAAAAATGGGTAAATGTTTGAGTTCTTTAGAGAAATGTTTTAATTCATCGCAAGTCCCCCCGCAACCACAATTGCGTAGTACTCCCCCCTCGTGTGGTTACATAAGGATCTCGTTAATGCCCCCTGTTTGGAGCAGTAGGAAGTTCACTGTAGAGGTCACAAACTGAGTGTTAATCACTCGTCCAATTACCTTGGGGAAGGTCTGAGACAAGAGCCAATCGCTGTCCTCACAGGACACTATCTGAACAGATGGGCGAGTGCACAGAAAAGTGGGTCGCAACGTGGTGTTCTCGCACAAGACGTTGTTGCGCAAAATAGCGCATTCAACCGATGCGATCCCGTGGACTTGGAAACGCTCGCGGCTGGCACAATGAGTTCAATGTGTGAACCTGCAGGAGATGCGGGAACCCAATTCAGACTACTCTCCTACCGCTCTTTTATCGAACTCACAATTTTTACTCCCCACCCTCAGAATTTTGTGCCAAAAACTCGCCGTTTTTACTGTTTTCTCAGAGATATAAACTCGCAATCGCAAGTTAGAAAGTCAGAATTTGCGAGATGTAAACTTGCAAGTGCGATAAAAGTCAATTGCGCAATATAAACTCGCTAATGCGAGAAAAACATTGGAATTGCGAGTTTATGTCTGGCAATTCTGGCTTTCTCACAATTGCAAGTTTATATCCCGTAATTCTGACTTAACAGCTCGTAGTTGCGAGTTTCTATCTCGCAATTCTAAGAAAATAAGTAGGAGGTGACTCTTCGCTTATCTTCATACAGATGGTGCCGTTTAAGTAACAAATAACAGGACAATAAAAAGCAAAGACTGTACTATCACAACAGAACACGAAGGTTCAATAAATAAAACAGCAAACAAAGTATTAAATGCTTTACTCAAAAAAGACGTCAGCACCAGCATGCAACGTTTGACCAATCACGGAGAACTAATTTACATATACCCACCTTGCCAGTTATAGTAGTTTACATCGTTTTAGACAGAATAGCGGCATTGAATTAGAAAACACAAAAAAAAAGAAAAGAAAAATAGGGAAAAAATGGGTAAATGTTTGAGTTCTTTAGAGAAATGTTTTAATTCATCGCAAGTCCCCCCGCAACCACAATTGCGTAGTACTCCCCCCTCGTGTGGTTACATAAGGATCTCGTTAATGCCCCCTGTTTGGAGCAGTAGGAAGTTCACTGTAGAGGTCACAAACTGAGTGTTAATCACTCGTCCAATTACCTTGGGGAAGGTCTGAGACAAGAGCCAATCGCTGTCCTCACAGGACACTATCTGAACAGATGGGCGAGTGCACAGAAAAGTGGGTCGCAACGTGGTGTTCTCGCACAAGACGTTGTTGCGCAAAATAGCGCATTCAACCGATGCGATCCCGTGGACTTGGAAACGCTCGCGGCTGGCACAATGAGTTCAATGTGTGAACCTGCAGGAGATGCGGGAACCCAATTCAGACTACTCTCCTACCGCTCTTTTATCGAACTCACAATTTTTACTCCCCACCCTCAGAATTTTGTGCCAAAAACTCGCCGTTTTTACTGTTTTCTCAGAGATATAAACTCGCAATCGCAAGTTAGAAAGTCAGAATTTGCGAGATGTAAACTTGCAAGTGCGATAAAAGTCAATTGCGCAATATAAACTCGCTAATGCGAGAAAAACATTGGAATTGCGAGTTTATGTCTGGCAATTCTGGCTTTCTCACAATTGCAAGTTTATATCCCGTAATTCTGACTTAACAGCTCGTAGTTGCGAGTTTCTATCTCGCAATTCTAAGAAAATAAGTAGGAGGTGACTCTTCGCTTATCTTCATACAGATGGTGCCGTTTAAGTAACAAATAACAGGACAATAAAAAGCAAAGACTGTACTATCACAACAGAACACGAAGGTTCAATAAATAAAACAGCAAACAAAGTATTAAATGCTTTACTCAAAAAAGACGTCAGCACCAGCATGCAACGTTTGACCAATCACGGAGAACTAATTTACATATACCCACCTTGCCAGTTATAGTAGTTTACATCGCTTTAGACAGAATAGCGGCATTGAATTAGGAAACACAAAAAAAAAGAAAAGAAAAATAGGGAAAAAATGGGTAAATGTTTGAGTTCTTTAGAGAAATGTTTTAATTCATCGCAAGTCCCCCCGCAACCACAATTGCGTAGTACTCCCCCCTCGTGTGGTTACATAAGGATCTCGTTAATGCCCCCTGTTTGGAGCAGTAGGAAGTTCACTGTAGAGGTCACAAACTGAGTGTTAATCACTCGTCCAATTACCTTGGGGAAAGTCTGAGACAAGAGCCAATCGCTGTCCTCACAGGACACTATCTGAACAGATGGGCGAGTGCACAGAAAAGTGGGTCGCAACGTGGTGTTCTCGCACAAGACGTTGTTGCGCAAAATAGCGCATTCAACCGATGCGATCCCGTGGACTTGGAAACGCTCGCGGCTGGCACAATGAGTTCAATGTGTGAACCTGCAGGAGATGCGGGAACCCAATTCAGACTACTCTCCTACCGCTCTTTTATCGAACTCACAATTTTTACTCCCCACCCTCAGAATTTTGTGCCAAAAACTCGCCGTTTTTACTGTTTTCTCAGAGATATAAACTCGCAATCGCAAGTTAGAAAGTCAGAATTTGCGAGATGTAAACTTGCAAGTGCGATAAAAGTCAATTGCGCAATATAAACTCGCTAATGCGAGAAAAACATTGGAATTGCGAGTTTATGTCTGGCAATTCTGGCTTTCTCACAATTGCAAGTTTATATCCCGTAATTCTGACTTAACAGCTCGTAGTTGCGAGTTTCTATCTCGCAATTCTAAGAAAATAAGTAGGAGGTGACTCTTCGCTTATCTTCATACAGATGGTGCCGTTTAAGTAACAAATAACAGGACAATAAAACGCAAAGACTGTACTATCACAACAGAACACGAAGGTTCAATAAATAAAATAAATGTATTATTCCTTTAAAACTGACTAATATTACAAAATCTCTGTTGACTGTCTAAACATTTTTTTTCCCATGAGACTAGAAAATTGCGGACAAATATCCCCGGATTAGAGTAGTCACAAATGCTAAACATATTTGTAATTATTATTATCATTGCTATATTAATGTAACTTTAGATTACACCACATAATCCTTTAACTGGCAGAATTTAGGCTTCTTGGAAAAGTACTACGCCCAGATATCACACGTACATCTGCAAAACGTCTGTTAAAGAGCACTTCATCTGGAAAGCGTTTGCGGTGTACAAACATCTGAAAAACATCTTTTAGATATCAGTTTTACAAAAATTTTACATTCCTAAATGTCTATTTGATGTGTATGTTTACATGTGGAAGACTTTTTGTAATAGATTTTGCTCATCTGCAATATGTCTCTAGAACGTTTCCTGTCAGAGGTTAAAAAGACATTTAGAAAATGCTTTTAAGATGTTTATGAATTAGAATGGATGTAAAACTGACATCTTAAAGACGTTTCTCAGATGTTTGTTCAATGCATTCCAGGTATGTGTGGCATCTGGTAGAATTTGTCATCTGTAAGAATCATGATGGTGGTTGCTTGTTATATCACATTTAGCATGATGCCAAGTTAGCACAGTTTTACTTAGTGGGGGTAACTATGGTTACCACCACCGTAAATCTTCAAAAGGGCAATAAGCGCAAGGCTCCAGGCGGGTTTCATAGAACAGTTATCCAGACGACTTTTCCGTCAGAAACAGCCTCGTCGCTCTCACTTACTCGCCGAGACAATAGTCAAACGCTCAAACGGTGCTTTTGCTTATTTAGTGAAGTCTGGCTGTGTGGTTATGCGTGTTTCGTGCCTTCACTGCTCGGTGTTCCAGCACCGCGCCCGGATGGAAATGTGTCTTCCGGGGAAAAGCTGCTTTCAGCAATCGAGACACCGAGCACAACACGCCGCACAGCCTGGACATCTGCAACTTTCAACAGAAGCCTGTGCCTTTCGAAGAACGCAAGCGGTTTGAGACATCTATGGCCAGACCTATGCGTCCCAGAGGGGAGAAGAACCGTGGGAAATCTGATAGAGGCCCGTGATTTTCTAATTTTGCTATTTCATTCTGATCTTAGTGCCGTCATTCATGGATGTACACGCAGAGGCGGATCCGTTGCACGTGCAGACGGTGGATGAGCCACCGGGAGGCGCCACCGTGACCGCGACCGCCGCACAGTTTCAGGTCCAAACGGTGCTTGGGAGCGACGGGCAGTTCAACGAGGATGACTTGCAGACGGGCGCCGGAGCTCAAACACCGGCAGCGGTTGACCCGATCACAGAGATCGAGGATGGTGCGTGTGCAGGGACGGACACTTTCCCGGGCGAGGAAAGCGCCGGGCAGAGCCCGGGGAAAACGGAAACGGTGGGCTCCAGTTGCAGTAACGAGAGCTGCGTCCCGACCCCAGGGTGTCGGATCTGCTTTCAAGGAGCTGAGCAGGTGAAGTCGGGCCGTTCATTCATTCCGTCTGCGCTGTTTATTGTGGGTCTATGTATATACGTGTCACACCGACGTCTTTGGTTGTTGCCTGGATTGCATCCCATTCAGAATTGAATTGCCCTAAATTCCTGAATTTGAATTCATTTTGAATTAAAATAGTAAAATAAATAAAATAATGATAATTATATATTTCTTTTGTCTTTTTTTTGTATATATATATATATATATATATATATATATATATATATATGTACTGTGCAAAAGTATTGTACCAAAAATACATTAGTATTTTCACCCCCCCCCCCCCCCCCCCCCAAAAAAAAAGGTTTTAAGTCAGTTATTGTATGTATTGGTGTAGTCAGTAGGAAATATCAGTTTACATTTCCAAACATTAATTTTGCCATCAAATGTAATAATCCTGTGAGGTTTTTGAATGCATTAGTAGTCTGACAACTGCCTATGCTCCACATGGAGATCTGATTTCACCATCATTGAGTCTGTCTGTGATTATATGAAGAAACATAGAATACTGAGACAGACTAAATCCAGAAGAAATGTGACTGCTTCAAGAAACCTTCCTGCAAAACTATGTCAAAGTGTACCTATGACAAAAGCATTGTCAAAACTCAAAAACAAAAGCTCAAATGGTGGTCACACCAAATATTGATTTGATTTAGTTAATAAAAGTTAATTGATCAATATGTATGACATTATTTTTGAAAGCTTCTTCACTTTACTGCATTTTTACACAAGTGCCTAAATATTTCACAGTATTGTAGCTTTGCAGGAAGGTTTCTTCAAGACGATGCCGCAGTTCAACAGTTGAATTACAATTCAGTAAATTCAACATTTACTGAACATGTACAATATCTAAAGCGGTTGTTGACAAGTGTTAGGACAGTCTGAGTAATATAAACATTGTAAACATATTTTCACTTGATTATTGCCCACATAATCCGTGCAATTATTACAATATTGGAACCCTCAGTGATTCATAATGCCTTAAACAGACAGTGTGGCGTGTGTGTTGGTGAGATCCATTAGAATATGTGCTGCTCCATTCATGTCTAATGTTCTTCACTTCCTGCAGCTAATGTGCTTCCTTGAGGCGCCTTGTGTTTTGTGTGTGTGTGTGTGTGTAAGTGTGTGTGAATCGTTTCAGACTCATTATAGTTCCAAATGAGGATGTTTCTGAAATTATTCATGAATGCGCAGATGAATCATTTCCTTTCCACTCACTGAGATGAATCTGTCATTATGTGTATAGTAGACGAAAAAGCTCATCTTCTCCACTGTTCATGGCTCCACAAACTCAATGCTCAACTCACCTACAAGGGCGCCCAATAAAACAATCAGAAAGCTGTCAATCATCAGCTTTGTTTGTTTTGATTGGCTGATTGACATGTCTGTGTGTGCTGTGATTGGCTGATTGACATGTCTGTCTGTGTGTGTTGTGATTGGCTGATTGACATGTCTGTCTGTGTGTGTTGTGATTGGCTGATTGACATGTCTGTCTGTGTGTTGTGATTGGCTGATTGACATGTCTGTCTGTGTGTGTTGTGTTTGGCAACAGGGGGAGCTGCTGAGCCCATGCCGCTGTGCTGGTTCTGTTCGACATGCCCATCAGCAATGTCTGCTCAAGTGGATCAGTGAGAAGGGCTCCTGGAGCTGTGAACTCTGCAACTACAGATTCAACATCCTGCCTATACATATCAAACCACCACAACTGGTAAACGCACACACACACACACACAGGATTTATGATATTGAAGTGTTTATTTGCACTAACTCCGCACACTTTCATCTGGTTGGGCCAGACAAAATTACAGAAGAAGCTGGATTGTCAACAGTAGCAATAGTGTAGCTGCGTGGCAGACATTTTTGACGCAAATAGAGCTACCTTTTCCCATCAGACAGATCAGAAAGCATTTATAAGTGTCTAACGTGTTTAATAATAAAGTGTTTATCGGTTAGGGTTACAGGGTAGGTGTAGGGAGGACTTTATTGTCCCAATAAGGCGGCATTAATAATTGTAATAAATATAATCATTTAAACCCTGTTATATTATTACATAGCATATAACTACTCTTTAGACTTATTGCAAAGAAAATACTGCTATTTTCAATTAGTGTAAATAGCGTCTTATGATATATTGGTCAGGACTTCAGACTAAGAAATACGCTCAGAAAAGTAAGCCTTTAGGAGCCAAATTACCTTTTTAGTTGGCAATTAACAGAATTGCTTTATTCTATTGTATTTGTGCCATATCAATGTTACTCGTTAGAATAGTTATGCCTGGTCAAAAAAACAACATATAATGACTAATGTAGGTTTTGCAAAAGTGTATAGCCTCCTGGTTCATTCTGAATCAAAAAGTGATGCAAGTCAGTTGTGAATTCAGTATTGGCTCTGAACACTTTACTTATAATTCAATTGACTAAAGGCCTGTTCACACCAAGAACAATAACTATAAAGATAATGAAATTAGCATCCACACCAAGCTTGTGGTGCAGTAATGTCTTCTGCCGCTTTACGTGCTCAAGCTCTTTAAAGTTTGATGGATTGCAATGTTTTCATTGCTTGTCAGCTGGAAATACATTTTTCTAAAGTGATTCGATACTGTTCCTTTACAATTATCATTGTAGTTGGGATGTGAACGTCCCTGTTCTTATAGAATTTGATCCACTATTAAAACTTTATAGTTATTGTCCTTGGTGTGAAAAACCCCAATGGTTTTGATTCGATTGGTTTGATTCAGGAAAATGTTTGTTAATGAATCAGACAACACGACTTATGCCATATTCATTGTTGTTTTAACAAATTGTCAGTCGTCAATGGCGGCTAGATTGTAAATGCATAAAAACATGCATTTTTGTCACATTTGTGGTCATGTTAGTTGCACTCTGGAGCTCTGACCGGTGACTGTGTGTGTGTTTTGCCAGTGGCAGACTGTTACCATGACTCTGGTGGAGAAGGTTCAGGTCATTGCAGTGTTGCTGGGTGGCATCTTCCTATTGGCCAGTGTGTCGTGGCTGCTGTGGTCAGCTCTGAGTCCAGAGGCACTATGGCAACGTAGTGACATCCTGTTCCAGATCTGCTATGGCATGTATGCAGTCATGGACCTTGTGTGTATTGGTGAGACACAGATATATACACTCAAACCTCATTAGTTCTATGCAAAGGCCTTTTCTCAAGCTAATATATGCAGATTTTGCAGGTCCATGTTCATTTAACTATGGCTGAGAAAGCTAAAGTAATCAAAACATTTTTGCGCTCTTTAATGTGGCGTCACAGATCGCGCCTCAGTTTAAGCGGAGCGCTTGAGCAGGTAAACAACTTACTGAATGTATCATGTTTGACTGATTACACGAGACTGTTTTTCAAGCGTGGAAAGACGTTAAAACAACAGCTTGTAAACAATGTTATTTTACATTCAATGTCCATAACTCAATATTTAGCTAGAAAAAAAAAAAACTCCAGAAAAGAGCATTTTTAATTTCAGTATTCATATTTTTACTTAACCTCTTTGTGATATTTAGGCTCGGTTTCAAAGACAGAGCTTAAATTTAGCCAGGATTAGGCCTTAGTTCAATTAGGACATTGAAGTGCCTTAGAAAACAGCATTACTGGTGTCCATCTTGAGACAAAACATATTTTAAGATATTCATTTAAGACAACTCAAACATGTATTTTAGTCTGGGACTAGGCTTAAGCCTTGTCTGTAAAACTGCGGAATAATGTATGTTTAAATAAATCATGAGCCACCATTTTAAATGTTTATTTTGGAGTAGAAACTGAATTATTTTGTTAAATATAAAAGTATTTAAATGTTTGTATACAACTCAGCTTTTGAGTTGATTTAAAAACAAATAGCAATTGAATTTAATAGTTTTGACTTGTTTAGTCACCGCTTTAGATCAGTTCTTTCTTTTTTTTTCCTAAAGAAAAATTGACGTATTGTATTATACTCTATACAAATTAATCCATATAAAATCAAATGCTTGTGAATCAGAATCAATCAGAATTGAATCTGTGTTTGTTTAAATGAGCTAATAATACATTTGTGTTTCAGGTCTGATTGTTCATGAAGGTGGTGCTGTGTACAATGTGCTCCTGCGGTGGCGGGCCGTTAACCTCTTCTGGGATGTCCAGAACTACGATAAAAACCGCGACCTGGACACCACACACAGTCCGAACCGCAACCTGTGGCTGCCTCTCACGCACACACACACAGTCTCCAACGCACACTCGCAAACCACCCGGCTGGAGTCATCACCTCGATGCCCCCTCCACCTCTTCTCCATGTGCCTGAATGTGACCTCCGACCTCTCCCCACAAGAACAAGGCTCAGGCGAGCTCGTCGTTAGGGTCACGTCAGTTTGACATCAATTGAACTCGTTTCAGGGACCAATCCACTCTCCCTGCACCGTCCTGTTGTGGGAGGGGCAAACCAGTGGGAGGGGCCTCAGTGTTGGGAAGAGCCTTACTTGAAAAGCACTTTAGAAGATATGTAAACTGATTTAAATTATATCGAATTGTTACTTCAAGCCTGGAGTTCTGGATCAGCCTTTGAGCATCGAAGTAAGACTGCAAAGCACACACACAGACTTAAAATTATAATGCACACGAAATGTATTACTGCTGTTTGACAAATGAATGTTTGTTTAAAACCTACTGGTTTTTAATTTCCATTCTGATAAACTACAACTAAACGCCATCTGCCATAATGAACAGGAACCCTGTATCACAGTTACAGTTCCACCGTCTCCGACATTTGCGTACGATTGTCGTATATCGTCCCCTAGTGGCAGTGGCATGGAACTTACAAATTGGTTGTGAAGCAACCATTCCTCCCTTTATTCATCATGGTAAAATAAATGAATAATGAACGTATGAATATATCCACACAAATCAAAGAAGCTCTGACACGTTTGGAAGAAATGCATAGGTTTTCTAGGGCTAATCAACATAATTATGTAATAATTATTTCAGATATAATTATTCATAACCACTAATTTCAAAGAAAGAGACTTTAAAGAATTACATTTTGGTGCAGAAATATTGGTAATGATCACAATGATCATATCCAGTCATATACAGTCTAGCCCCAAATGTTCAAAAGCTACATCAAACAGATAAAGCTGATAAAAACATTGAATGTAAAAGGAAGTAGTGGTGAAACAAGGGATTGCAAAAGTCAAGTAATGTTGAGAAAACGTTAAAATAAAATAGCTAAAATTAAATGTACGTTTATCCAAAGCAACTTACAGTAGAAGAGCATACATAATTTGTCAGAGTACTAACAATAATCAAAAATTGAAAAAGTGCATTTTTGTAAGTACCGTACATTGGATTTTTTTTTTTATATTTTCATATTTGTTTATATTTTCGTGTGTAAAACATGCCACCAAAATGCTCGGCTGTTGCGGGTGGTTAGATACGATTTAGATGCAGAAGTTCCAATATTTCAACAAGCTCAAATCGGATCCCATAATACTGCATTTGCATATATTCTTAACTCCACAGAGCTCCCATATTACTGTCCATTGAAAATGAATGACAGGCAAATTTACTTAATGCAACTGCAGACAATGCTGTGAAAACTGTACATTAACTTCACAAGGAAGTAGTGAAGAAACCAAGGGATTGCAAAAGTTCAACAGACATTGAGAAAGCATTCACTTTTGCTGCAATGCACTCTGTCAGTATGAAATTCATGCGAGTTCAGCTTTCATTTTACTCTATTCCCACATGATTTTAAACGACCCTCAGAAAGATCTTACACATTGTCATCTGCCACTGCTTAAGTGCCCTACATCTCATGTTCTGTGTATTACAGCAAAAAACAAAATAGACTTGACTTTGGACTATTAGTCTAGACTCATACAAAATTCATGAAGTAATGGAGTTGGTGGTTAGAAATTGCAGTAAACCGTGTGACGCTGGTTATCATTGTGCCCTTAAGATACCAAACCCTGGGTGAGTGATTTCTGAAGTTATAAATGCTAGGAGTGAAATAATTACAAATGTATGTTTTTTTTACATCATAAGCACACTGAAAGCCTTCAGGAAACATCTTAAAAGAAATCTTCATAGAGAATGCAAATACATTCTGCACTGAAAATACAAAAAAAAAGCTCTCGAAACTTGACTGGTGTTCATGACTTGGTGCTAACTGATTAGCATTAGCATTAGCATAAGATTTCATTCAGATATCCCCCAAAGTGTTAAATGAGATGATTTTCTGTTCTGCGCTGTAAAGAGGGAACGTGGATGAACATTTTAATGAATGTAAGAGTCTTTGAATTTTGTTATATTTATTGCCTATAAACTAAATGCACAGTAAAGATACAAACTGAAAAAGATTTTCCTGTTTTAGTGTTTTTATAGGCTTAGAGTAGAAAAATAGTAGGACCAGAGGGATTAAATCCAATAGTATTATCACAATCCTGCAGGTCAACAGAAAATGTTTATAAAATATACAGCTCCTCAGAATTAATATAATATACAATATAAACATTGCACATATTCACTGTCGCATATAAAACAGACTTAAAGGGCACTCTGTGTGTGTTTGCATATGTGATTAAATATCTGTGTGTGTGTGTGTGTGTGTGTGTGTGTGTGTTTAAAGGCACTGTACTTGAGTGCTGGTTATTTCGGGGGCTGGACTTTCTGCCTGCAGAATTCCACTGAAATGCAACTGGATGTGATTTAAAATGTTAATACAATGTAAAATGAGGGTTTCGGTGAACAGACACGCACATGTGGCACAGTTTTAAGCACAAGAGAATGCGTGTGTCTGTGGGAACAGGATAGTGTCTGTTGTGAAAGTGTCTCATGGCGTTGTCTTTGGCTCTTTTGCACTCAAAGCATCAAAGGGTCACTCTTTTTGTCATTAAACATTTTGTTGACATTTATCCTCAAAGGCACATTTTCAGAAGTTTGTTAGAGATCACCAGTTGCTGCCGTGGCTGCTTATCGATTGACAAGTGCTGAAACGTTTCTTCACTATTAAACTGATGTAAGCCTTCATGAGCTTTGCGATGTCCATCACCTACAGAGACACATAAATAGAGGAAACCAGTGTTATTTTACTATCATTGATAAACTATTATAGTTTTTTATTTGTTTTTATTTTGCACTCTCATTTTATTTTTGCTAAATGTAATAATTTGTTGTTTTTATAATTTTTTCTTCAAAAAGGTCTATATAGTTTTTTAATAAGTTATTTTAGTACTTCAAGTTAAACTACGGTACATGAAAATGAGAAGTGAAATAAATTAATTTTAATGTTTGAATTAACGTCAGTTTAACATTTCCTTTATTTCATATTTATTTTTTTAAAGGTTTTAGTTAAACTAAAACATGATAATTCAGGCTGTTAATTTCATAATAACATATGAATAACAGTGTTATCCTGTGAAAAACTTCCATGGTTGCTAAGTGTCAATGAATGAAGCATTACTCTGTATTTCATTTGGGAAATATTTCCTCCACTGCATACTCAATGCATTATATCTTACTTTTTATTTGGACTACATTTCAGAAAAAACACCATTGCATGTTATGTCAAAGTAAAGAACTCGAGACTCGCTTTGGCACCGTTTACGTCTGGTATAAACATGCGTTTTAGTCAAAAGGAGTAGACGAGGGAGACACAATCCCACAAACACTTGGTGTTTTATTCCGTCTCTTTTGACCATCTCAGTCCTGATTTCAGGTAAATGTATGGGCTTTTTCAGATCTTTTGATCTGGAGATGAAATATGTTCACGCATTATACATAATATACGATATATGACATATGATCACACTACAAAAGCAATTCGGTCAATTGCTTTTTCGTCTACCCCTGGAAGTGGTCGAAAGTGGACAGGCTCACAACATTTTAGACTCGTTTTCACCTGTATATAGTGTCCACTTGTCATCCGATTGACCAAAAGGAATCTTAATACCATAACTAATCATAACTAATTTTTCTTTTTTAATCAACCTGTTGAACTGGTTCAAAAACCACACTGAATGATTAATTCATAAATATAGACTGATTCAATTGCTGCAATTCTCTAGCTAAGAACTAAAAACGGATGAGTTAAATGTCCTTGAGTTATTGAGTCTCCAACTCAAATTATCCTTGAACTCTGTGAAAGATTTGACAATGAAGCGATAATTAAGTTACTATAAATTACAAATGTTAATGTTTATTGTAGAAGCATGGGAAAATGTTGGTACCATGGGAGTGTTGAAGTGCAGCTCTCGTCCCTCCACGCTGATCTTGTAGATGTTTGGCTGCGGTGCACCGAAGGACAGAATGACCTCGTAGAGAAACACCTCCAGAGGCCACGCCTCCCCACGCTTGTATACACACACACCCTTACGACTCACGCCCAACCATAGCTCTCCAGGATACACACCGTCTACACACTGATGCACAGAGAGAATGTATTCAGCAACTCTGCTGGCTGATTGTGTGAGTTTTTACATTATGAGGACCCAAAGTCCTTGTAATTCAAATAGCCAAATAAACATAGTAAATCATTTTTTTATTAAAAATGTAAAAATACAGAAAGCTTTCTGTGATGGGTAAGTTTTTGGTTAGGGCTAGAACATGTCATTAGCTCAGTATAAAAACCATGTAATGTCCTAACAATGATAAACATACCAATGTGTGTGTTTGTGTTCTTACCTCCGCATCAAAGAGGGTAGAGCCATATCCCTGCCATTCCTTAATGAGACCCATGTATTTTTTCATGGCTTGGTCCTGTTCCATTCCCTGCAGTTTACGCCATTTCTCCACCAAACAACTTCTCAGCCCCACCTTCTCGTCTTGCAGCCACGCCTCTATGGCTGCAGGCTCCTCCCCTTGGCGCTGTCGCCCCAGTGACCCCCGAAAGCTTCGCCTAAGAGTGCCTTCCAGGAAACTACCTCTCTTTCTCTCTGTGGATGGTGTGGCAGATGCAAAGCACCGTGCGGACTGCTGCACTCGAGCACGCAGACGGGCCATGGGGAACACCTGCTCCAACTCAGGCAAGGCACTCTGCGCATTGTAGTCTCCTAACAAATACTGCAACCGAAGAGCAGCCAGAAACTGCAAAGTCTCTTCTGGAGCAGGATACTGACCCCTAATGACAGCTTCATGAGCCTGAGCGAGAGAAAGAAAGATTGAAATTACATTTACAGAGAAGAAATCACCATAAAATGACCATCAATAGTATTATTATTAAAAAACTGCATGCATGATTGTGTGTGCAACCAACAGAATAGATCAGAATATTATGACAACATGATCTTAACGTTGCATGAGATTCTGAAAACAATGAGACAATGCATTTGTTTGCATATGTAAATAGACCAAAAAATAGGCCATATATTTACTTTTAGAGCCATTTTTTGCAATGCCTACAAAATCCTTTCAGCTGCCCCAATAATGTAACTTTCTCTGCAATAATTTGCGTACATGCGCTTAAATAATACATATAAATGTATACATTGTTAAATGATTGACAGCCCTATTATTTTTGTGTTTTCAGGCCAGATATTAAACTGAAATCCGACCTGTTCAAACATGAATGCAAACTCCACACTGTCAGCAGGAACGCTCTCAGGTTCTGAGAAACAGAACAGCTTGAAATAAAACTTCCAGCCATCTCCTTCCTGTCCTTTACTTGCCAACCTGAATGAAAGAAATAGAGAGAGAGCAAATGCATAATATCACAACGTGACAGTCCACATGAAATGAAAACTGCAATAAAATGTGCTATAAATGTATTTATAGCACAGAATGACACAGAATTTTTTATTTTTTGTAATATGACGCATAAAATCTTCTAATTGTACCTGACGGCAACCACATCAGTCTTAACAACCCACTTTTTTAGCCAATCAGAAACCACTCTCTGACTCTCATGTATTTATGTTTGCTCACATGTGTTCTATAGTGTTCTATATTGACGGTTTTATTAGTATACTCTTTGTATTAATTAATAATAAAGAATATATGATTTATATTCATAATATATCAATTTAACTGTACTTAAATGTAATAATTAAAATAAATAGTTGAACTCACTTCTCAAACTTAGCGAGGACGTCGGCCACCACAGTCCTGCTCTCTATGGCTCGGTCCGTGGTGTCATTATGTTCAAACAAAGCAAACATGTTCTTACAGTCCTCCATGGAGAGACCCTTCAGCAACTTCTCAACCACCTAGAGACCATCCGACACACACATTTCGTTACTGTGTGTCTGAAGCTGAAGTCTGAATGTGTGAGTGTATTTGTGTACCTCTCCTGCAGTTGTGTGGGAGTTAATGGTGATTTTGCAGGACCCGCCACCATGGCAGTAAACTGTTGATGTCATTTCCTGTCTGCTCAGTATGGCCCTCAGCTCCTCCTGTGAAGGAACGTATTCACGTCCACGCACGTGCCGCAAAGCATCTTGGGAGAATGCAGCATACCGTTCCATCTCGGTGCCTGGGTACAGCTCTCGTGTCCTGAGTAGAAAATCAGACACAATCAGTTGGTATCTTTTCATCTCCCTCTCACTGGTTACTTTCATTATGGCATAAACAGGCATGATTTGTTTTATAGGTGTGCACAATAAATCAGAAACATATAGTTGTGCATTTCATCGATTTGTTGTTAACTAATGCATGGAGATAATCAAATTAAAAGTAAAGTTTTAGCAAATCTCAAAATGAATAATATCTGATTTTCATTCTGTACATTAATGTTATTACTAAATTCACTTCTAGTATTTAAAATAAATTATTTTTATTAATAATTATGTTTTATTTTTAAATCATTAAAGACAGAACAATTTAGATTTTTTAAATACACTATTCAACTATTTATTGGTTATTGTCATATTGGCGTGAATTTTAATATTGATCTTATTTTAGTCAGAAATAATTGAATTATTTGATCAGACTGCAAAATTTTGATTTAAAGATTAAAAATAACAGTATTTTTTCCTAGATGATTTCACTGAATGAAACATGCAATATAATAAGTTCATAAATGCAGGGCTGCATTTATTTGATCAAAAATGAGAGTGAAAACAGTAATACTGTGAAATATATAACAGTTTTCTTTGTTAATATAACTTAAAATGTAATGTATTTCTGCAAAGCTGAATATTCAGTATCATTATTCCAGTCTTCAGTGTCGCACAATCCTTCAGAAATCATTCTAATTCGGTACTTTTAATTATTATCAATGTTGAGAACAGTTGTGTTGCTTTCCGTAATCTTTTAGTATTTTTTTTTTTTACCATAATACATTTTTCAGGATTCTTTAATAAATAGAAAGTTCTTTAACATAATAAAGGATTTTAACATAGGATAAATAACATTTATGGTCATTTTTGATCAATTTAATACATCCCCGCTTAATAGAAAATCTTACTAAATGGTAGTGTACTGTGCATTATGCAGGAATCTTTCTTTCTTTCTATCTTTTTTAACCCTGTGACATTCATCAAGACAAAATACTCCAAATACAAATGTACATGCTCACTGACCTCTTCAAGTGAAATTTCAGGTATTTGAGAATACTTCTGGAGACGGGGCTAAACGTGCAGCAGATGCAGGCTATCAGTCGCCAGCCACTAATGTGGGCAGGGCCAGCAGGTTTGGGGTTGTGTGCTGTCTGTTTGATGAGCTGGCAGAAGAGCTCGTCCCTTAGGGGTCGTAGGTCATGAGCCGTCTGCAGGAGCCCCTGGATGTGAGGGATGGGACTGGCTTCGGCCTCTAGCTGATGAAGAATATTGAAGATCTTGAGGGCCTCAGCCTGCAGTGTGCCGTAATTTCTCCCTTTGTCAGCTAAAAACATGAACATACAGAGTGATTATTACCGTTTGGATGTATTAGTCACATTTATTTATATAGCGCTTTCTACAATACAGATTGTTTCAAAGCAGCTTCAAGGAAATAATAAACCAGGAAATAATGTTAATGTTGCAAAGTTCATTAATTATCAAACAACCTCAGTTTCAGCTATAAAGCAGCTCTACAGAAGATAGTGTCAATGTTGATTCAATTCAGTTCAATAACAGTGTGAATGTTCATTAGTTATCAAATTCAGTTCAATTATAGAAACGCTCTACAGAAGAAAGTAGTGCATTATTCAGCTCGAGTCAGTTCAATATTGATTCAATTCAGCTCAGTAAGTGTTTAAGTTGCAGAGTTCAATTACAAACATTTATCAGACGCCTTTATCCAAAGCAACTCACATTGTATTTTAATCAGTTCTTACTTTCCCTGGGAATTGAACCCATGACCTTGGCGTTGCAAACACCATAAAACAGTTGTACAGAAGACAATCATCATCATCCAGCTCAAAATGTATTTCAGTGCAGACAAATTGACAATCATACTGAATATTAAGTGTATTTTAAATGTGTGTGTGTGTGCGCCACTCACCGCTGAGCTGTGCATCCCCATAGGGTAAAGGAAGGAGGGCTGTATGTAGAGGGTGGTGTGTGTAACGCAGTATTGGGTTCCTCTTGTAGATCTGCTCCACCACCTCTGAATTCAGGCAGTTCTCCTAAAAACAAACAATTACAACAATATTTCAATAAAATGATGTTAAAAAAAAACAACTTAAATGCATAAGTGTGGTGGCAAAATCTTTTATCAGTTCTGAATAAGAGACAAATATCCCAATTGTAATTTAAAAAGGTTTATTTTCTTGCAAGAAAAGGTCAACAGTCATACAGACATCCGAAGCTGCCCTGCAGAGAGTGACAAAGAAGGGAGGGCTGCTCCAGCATTTATATCTCTAGTCAAGGCTAAAGGCTCAGATGTAATTTTCCATTCCTTATCAGGAACACGTTACCCTCTCTATACCTCAAGCGTATTTCTTCAGACTTATTATATTTTACTTACTAGAATAAAAATACAATTAATGTCGCACAATAATCAATAATGTCAAGAAACAAAATATAATCGTATATAAGAAGGAACAAAACATATCATTTATAAAATTCCATCACATATGCAATTGTGTGTTACCTTGATGTCCTGTATAAGTTGTTGCGTGTGTGTATCAATGAGTGGTTTGCTGTCGATGACGGTCTGTACAGCGGTGGCCCATCGACTAGCCTCTGTCTGCAGCTTAGAGTACAGCCTGTATGAATGCTTGCGACCAAACACACTCACGTTCCAGTAACCTGGAATCACACAAATGTAGTACAGTGTCTGAGAAAGATGTACATGTTTATTGGTATACTTTACGGTTTATGTGTGTGTGTGTGTGTATGTGTGTGTGTGCTTACCGGTTTCTCTGAAGACTCTCTCATCAGGAACGATCACAGAGCACAGGCTGTTGAGCACTAAAGAGCCCAGTTTAAGAGCGTTTCTCTCTGAGCTTTTATAATAATCCACAGAGTTGTGAGTCAGCACAAACCAACGCTTCTTCAGTTTAAGATTCCCACGACTGCTGCCCCGAATTTCTTTATACAACCAACCTGGAAACCAAAACAGAGAGGGAAACAGGCAAAGATATGTTTTCACATATTCTTAAATTCTGTAGTTGAAGGCATCCTAATGTGGTGAAAGTGAACATTATAAAATATAATTGTGGTCTAAGCCATCTTTTCGCTTCAATCTTTATTTGTCCAAACAATATATAATATAATATATATTTTCAAAAATATTTACTGAGTAATCCAGTACTTTGTAGATATATTAAGATAAGATAATTAATACTTCTTGAGTTACAGGCATGCAAAGGAGAACATGGCTTCTGATTTGTGCGAGTAGGTGACCTCTCACCCCTGATGATGAACTCTTGTCCTTGCACACGTGTGTCTCCTTTCGTGCGTTGGAGCAAGGTAATCCAATGATGCATTTCTTCTGCTGACTCAGCCATGCAATGTAGAACACGATGGGCTGTAATTATAACGAAGGCATTTGGCCTGGATAGAGAGAAAATGCAAAAACGTTTATATTTTATTGTCTTACATGATAATGAAACTGTATGTTTTTTTTCTCAGAGAAAAAAATGTATTGGTTATTGTGAAGTTAGGTTCAAAGATTTACATTAATCAGATGCCTTTATTCAAAGCAACTAACAAAGGCGGAACAATATATAGAGTTATATATACATAGTACAATATTCATAGTACACAAGAGAGAGAGAGAGAGAGAGAGAGAGAGAGTGTTTTTTGTGTGCGTTTACCTTTCTGGGTTGTCAGAGGCACATACAGAATCAATCATTCCCACATCCAATGTGCCCTATGAAAAATACAAACATCTTTTCTAAATATCTTGTGATTTGTCTGCAAATGTGTGTTTGGTTCTGGTAAAAGGTAGTAATACCAGTAATTCTTGACCTTGTGGGGACATTTTTTGGTCCCCATAATGAAAACAGCTTATAAATTATAATAAAATTAAGTTTTCTGAAAATGAAAAATGCTGAATACATTTCTGTGATGGTTGAATTTAGGAACAGGGTTAAGGTTAATGGATAAAATATACAGTTTGTACAGAATAAAAATCATTATGTCTATGAAAAGACCCTATAAAACGTGTGTGTGTGTCTAACACTTACCACAGCATTCTGAGGATTTGCTTGTTCATCATGCATCTCTCGAATTTCCTGTTCGGTCGACATGTGCACTTGACTTAACACGCTAAACCAATGACTGCACAAAACAGAGAAAAGAATTAAAAACCGCAAATCGTTTTAAGCAATTAAGTAAACATCGAGGCTTGAAGTACACAGGATAAAAAAATAAAATAAATAAAAACTTACCTGGAATCTTCTGCAGTTTCTGCAATAAGGTGGTATGTTCTCCCTGGCATAACAATGTCAATCCCATTCTCCTTCCCTGTTACATCAATAATCTCTCTAATAGAAAAACACCAAAAGAACAAATCAATTCACCTTCACTTTAGAGCTTTATACGGTACATTACTGGTTGTTTCAAAGCAGCTTTACAGTGATAAACAGGAAAACAATGACTCAAACAGAATTCAATTCTGCTGTAAAGCAGCTTTAAAAAAAAGACAATAGTGTCATTATTCAGCTGAAGCAAGTTCAGTTCAAAAAGTAAGATAAATAAATACATTTTGTTGTACATACAAAATGTTTGGGGAAAAAAACTTTAAAATGAGTAAATACTTTAGTTAACATGACCTAAGAGTGAATGGTTCTCCAACAGCATCTTTGTTAATGCTAATTTCAAAATTGACTAATACATTATTAACATCAAAAGTTGCATTTGTTAACATTAGATAATGCACTTTGAACTGTATTTTTTTATTAACTAACATTAACAAATTAATAAATACTGTAACAAATGTACTGCTCATTGTTAGTTCATGTTAGTTAATACATTAACTAATGTTAACCAATGAGACCTTATTGTAAAGTGTTACATATACGGTAGTCGTATATTCGATTGCCCCTTAAAGGTGTCGAGACAACAGAGCAGATCTGTTGTTTGTTTCTACTCTGTGTTTGTGTACTGTTCTTCCTGAGGTCTTACTTGGCTTCATGCATGTCCAGCATGCCTTTCATTCGCTCTTCTGTGTCATTCTCATAGTAGATGAGTTTGCTCTGTCGCAGGACGAACCAGCGGCGTCTCCAGTTGCGACGAGAGAGTGTGGAGGAGCCTCCGCCCTTCTTCAGCAGCCAGCCCTGCTTGAGCGCTTCTTGTCTGCTCCTGAACCACAGAAACGTTTCATCCTTGAGCACACACCAGCGACGCTTCCAGGAGTTCAACAGGCCACCTGCAACACACATCCAGGCACATACAGGCTTTCCGTAAATTAAATGCTGCAACAGTGTCACCATTAAACATTTCTGTTGACATACAATGTGGCTTCTGGTTAAACAGTTTCATAATGCAAATGATTTCAATAAGACAGATTAAATATGGCTGCCACAAACAGTTATATTATATTTAAATATAATAGTATATATGAAATATATAGTATATTTCTAGCGAGCGGCACTGGGGTAGCCCCGCCCACTGAATCTGATTGGTCAAAATCAGGTTCCCCAAACATTATTTTAGAGTAACTAGGCAGAACACCTATAGCTAAAATCATCTGCAAAACTAAGTTTGAATTGAGTTTGAGCCTTTAAGTTAACTTAAAGAAAAAGTGATTTAATTTCATTACACTGTCTTACAAGAATGTACTTTAAACAAACATAATAAAGGAGAGGTGTTGAGAGAATAGTGGACAGGCTATTTACCTTTAATATAAAGGAAGCTGTGGAAGTAGGGTAGAGAGACACAACTATAGACAGAATCCCGCCGGTAAGATGATTCATCGTCGGTGTCAAACCTTTCGAAGTCATCTTCACTGTCCTCAAACTGAAGGAAAGAAACAGGGATACACAGTCAGAAATCATATGTGAACACTTGCTTTTATAGTCATGAAATGTCATTCACAACTATCTTTCCTTCAGTAATGTGAAGTACGCAACCATTTAAAAATATTAAAGTAGGATTCTTTAGTGTTTTGAAAAAAGTCTCTTGTACTCACAAAGACTCAATATTAATTTTAATGAAAACGTATTCAAATCAGTAATATTGTGGAATAGTATTACAATTCAAAATAACTTTTATTTATTTATTTAAAAATGTAATGCATTTCTGTTTTGCAAAGCTGAATATTCAGCATCATTACTCCAGTCTTCAGTGTCACGTGATCTTTCAGAAATCATTCTAATATGCTGATTTGGTTTGGATTCTTTGATAAATATAATGTAAAAAACAGCATTTATTTGAAAAAGAAATCCTTTGTAATATTGCAGCAGCCTTTACTCTCGATTTGATAAGTTGAGTCCTTGCTGAATAATTTCTTCCTTTTTTCTCAAAAACAAACATACATTCACAAGTAAAAAAAGGACATTCAACAACAATCAATTGTATTAATGATAAATTGGTGAATTTGCTGAAAAGGACAAGTGTTTCAGAAGTGGAGCAAGCTATTGCATTTTGATGAAAGATTACAAATGCATTAAAATAGATGAAACATGTATTATAAGACCGGAAGCATTTATTTCCAAAAAAAGTTCAATAAACTAAATGATTTCACTTCACATTTAAGCATTTGGCAGCTTTGTTGTTTTCCTCATTTGGTGCTTTGGATGAAAGCATCTGCTAAATAAATAAAATGTAAATGTTTTGTCCACAGTGACTAATTTTACTAAATATATATACTTTTACAAACTGATGAAAAGCTAATAATTAAACCATAAATGCATAAAATAAAAAATATTATTAAAACAATTAAAATAAAATCTTACTAAAAGGATGAAATATTTTATTTAGAATAGTTTACCAGCACTTCATGTGCCTATTAATTGACATCATAGAACGTTGAGCATGCGAATATGTTGTTAAATGACAAAAATATTTGGGATTCCCTGCTCTACAGAAAAAACTTTTAATGAATATGATTCATCAACGATGCAGAATGTGTGTGTCAAACTCACTGAAGACTGTGGCCCGTCTGAGCTGAAGCGGTACGCCCCCGAGCTGACACTGGTGCTGGTTGCCAAGGAGCTGCGGTTGTCACGTGACCAGAGGTCATTGTGAGGGGGGAGGCTGGGCGGTCGCATGATGATGCCTCCATCATAATCATCTACATCATAATCTGAATCTTCATCAGGAGGGATTAGCTCCGCCTCTTCTTCTTGAACAGCGTGAGAGTAGGTGGAGCCACTGCTTGAGGGTGTAATATGATAGACTGAGGGTATGATGATGGGCAGGACAGGGGGCAGAGGCATACGGTCATTTGCATAAGGATCTTCTTCAGAGGAATCGTCGCTGGTGCGGATTCCACTGGTGCGCTGGCCGTCTGAGTGGCCGTGCTCGCTGGGATTAGGCGAGTCTTTAAACCCATCATCCACACCCAGACCTTCATCCACCTCATCTTCCTCACTTCTGGCTACCCCTTGCTGAGAGTCACTGGACTCCCCCAGTGAACTCTCGATGTTACGCACGCACTCGTCAATCTCATCGAAGTTGAGCGAGGTGAGGAACCGCTGTGCAGCCTTGCAGGCCTCCTCCTCCAGCCTGCGCAGCTCCTGATCACGCAGCCGCTGCAGACGATGCAACGACTGCGTGGTTAGACTCTGCTCCTGAGCCTCTTTCTGTCGCCGCAGGCCTTCAATCTCACGCTCCAATCGTAATATCTCCTCCACCTGTGACGTCTGGTTTGTTTCTCCTTCGAACACCTCGTCAAACACCTGCTCCGCCAGAGATTTTTCTGCTACAGGGCTCTCAGGAGGGCCATTCGCAAATTGGCTACTCTCTGGTACAATACTGTCTGGTGTGGTACTCTCAAGTAAGAAATGCTGAATCTGCTCAATTTTCATTTCTTCCTTTAATCTTCGAGCCTCCTCTGCCTGTGTAGAAAAGACTGTGTTACACAACAGGCAATATAAACAATGTATCGAGCTGATTGTGTTATGAATTCTGCATTTTAAAAAAATTTATAATTAGACACACACATTCAATTAGAGAGACAGACAGGCAGATACATAGATATGTAGAGACAGACAGATAGATAGATAGATAGATAGATAGATAGATAGATAGATAGATAGATAGATAGATAGATAGATAGATAGATGGATGACAAGACAGACAGACATATACAGATGGATGGATGGATGGATGGATGGATGGATGGATGACAGACAGACAGACAGACAGACAGATAGATGAATATACGTATAGACGGATAGATAGAAGGAGGGATGGATGACAGAAAGACAGATAGACAAATAGATAGATAGATAGACAGATAGAAGGACGGATGACAGACAGACAGACAGACAGACGGATGGATGGACGGACGGATGTATGGATGGATAGATAGATAGATGACAGACAGACAGACAGACAGACAGACAGATAGATAGATAGATAGATAGATGACAGACAGACAGACAGACAGATAGATGGATACACGTATAGACGGATAGATAGAAGGACGGATGGATGGATGACAGAAAGACAGATAGACAGATAGATAGATAGATAAATAGATAGACAGACGGATACACGTATAGATGGATAGATAGAAGGATGGATGGATGACGGATAGATGGATAGAAGGACGGATGGATGGATGACAGACAGACAGATATTGATAAATCGTTTTTTTTACTAACCGCTTGTGCCAGGAGCTCCAATTCCATACTCCGTCTCTCTCTGACAACAAACATCACAAAAAGACCAGAAACTTAGAAACTAAAATTATAAACACAAACATTGTATAGTAAAACAGGCAATTGAATAGGCAAATAATAATAATAATAATTTTGATAATATACCATAATACAGGCACAAAACTGCCTACCTCTCTAGTGCCTCCTGTTCTTCTCTTAGTCTCCTTTCCTCTTCTTCCCTCTTCCTCTTCTCCTGTAGAAGGTGAATGTAAAGTCGTCGTGCTCTTTGGCCTCTGAGTCTCTTCTGTAGGGTGATGGTGGCCCAGCGCATTGTCTGGAAGCGCCGGCGCCAATACAGTGCACGGTAGTTTTTCTGAATGACAACAATGCACTGCAACAGCCGCCTGTATTGCATCCTTTAACCAGCAGAGGGCAGAGAGAGAAACGGAGGGATTACATTAGATTTGACAGCAAGCATCAGTGAGTTTATGTGCATATGCATGTGTAAGTGTGTTTACCGTGCTCTATAACCCAATATATGAGCTTGGATAACTGAAGCCGCTTTGAGCACTTCTGTTTCTCTTTGTTTCTCTAACCTCAGTTCCAAACTCTCTCTCATAAACACCTACAAAAAAAACAACAACCAATGAAAAGCTGTCATTTGCACCGGATCCACCAATCATGATGGAGTATCAAACCAATAAATTATTATGTTTAGATCTAAGTATCTTTCAAACTGCTTCACTTGCACTACATTTTTCCATTTGCTTATGCTTCATCCTATTCTACATTTTGGGTAGCTGAAGCATTACAAAAATAACTGACAAATTTTAGTTTAATATGTACGTGAATGTAAAAGCGTATATCTTAGGTTACCTGTTAACTTTGGTCAAGTTATCAAAGTGATGATCAAATTGTGTTGTGAAAGACTTTCCCAAAGTATGTCATCTACCCACACAGTCACACATTTCTAAGTGAATATCTAGAGAACATGATTTTGCTCACCTTGGTTTTTCCCAGCTGCCATTCAGCACTGCTGTTGTCGTAGAGCTGCAGCAGAAGGAAGCACTGACCCTTGATGTCATCTGATAAAGCCAGACCCCTCATCAACACATAGTACCTAGCAAAAACCAAATGAAACAGTGATTTAACCGACCTGCAAAGGTGGTACACAATAAAGAAATCAAAACATGACCATTAATCCTTTTATTTTCATGGAGACAGAAAAACGCAAAATGATGCTATGACCAAAGATTGGGGAAGGTTTTGTTGCAAATGTGAGAATTTTAGACAAATCCAATTCAAACGGTCTCTTTCCACAGCCTAAAAATGGATTACAGTAATCCCTCGCCACTTCGCGGTTCAAGTTTCGCGGCTTCAGTTCATCGCGGATTTTTCTAAAATATTAATCGAAAAATACAAATTTTAAAATACCGGCAGATCGGCAGCCGTATCGCGGAATGCAGCGTTGCTTCATCGTGATCCAAGAGAAACTGTTTCCCAGGAAGCCAGACAAAGAGAGAAACTCTCTCAGAGGCTTTGTACACACCCACAGGCACTCAGACAAGACACGCGATTGGTTCAAATCTACTGTCATTGATGAGTATAGAGCACCATAATACGTATTGTATGAGAGAGGTTTTATAATTAAATAGATTTAATTAAAATATATATAAAGTATAAATATACATATTTTAAACATTCTGGTACATACACACACATATACGGAAATTCCTAGGGGTGCCAATCCTACTTTGCGGATTTTCACCTATCGCGGGGGGGGGTTCCGGTCCACATTAACCGCAATAAACGAGGGATCACTGTACTTTTATACGCCAATATTGCATTCAACTCTCTGTCCATGTATCCACTGTATGATTCTCATTCAAAGATGCAGGAAACAGAGCGCAAAAAGTAATAGCACAATGTTAATTCTGGGTGTCAAACAGCACTGAGTTTTTTGAGGCACATTCTATTAAAGGTGTCATTTGCATAGAAAGGAGGAGTGCTTGTCCTGAAAAGAATGACAATGACTTCATTTAACTAAATTGGTGTTAAAAAAATTTGATTAAAAATTCACTTGGTAAAAAGAATAGGCACAAACCTGGAACAGAAATCCTTGAATGTTCTCCGGACTGGAAACCCAGAACGTCTGATTTTAACTGTCTCCAACATCCCAGAATATCTCAGCTGGTTGAGGACTACAGACTGCTCAAACTGATCGGGCATCTGCGAAAGAGAGTGACATATATATTTATTAACAATTAAAATCACCACATTTGTGCTCTTTGCACATTTCAGCTTCAGATTGAAAAATTAGAGGTCCTAAATGTAAATCAGCTGAATTAAATCCCCGTTCAAATATAGACTGGTTGAGTTTTGAGTGAATTCATTCTTCAAAAACACTAAGTGGGCCATTATCACCCCCTCTCCCCCTGACCTCCGACTCTGTGTGGGGGTGAGGTCGGAAACGGGGCGCTGTGATCCCCGCTTCTAAATGTCATCTCTGTGGAAGGAGGAATGAACCAGAAGGACTGGCGAATGAAAGTGAGATGAAGAGATGAGTGGTGAATGAGCTCTGTGAGAGCAAGGTCAAAATCAACACACACACTCACACAATCATTCATTATAGTTAGAGGCACATTAACATACTGATACATGCAGCACAATTCACAGAAAGCAGACAGGATCAATGTCAGAGAGCTTCATGGGGGAAGGGACAAAGTCTCTCTTTAATTGTCTCCCAAAAATTAATGCTAGCAACATATAACACATATTAAAAGGATAGTGAACCCAAAACTGACTCCAAAACCTTTATGACTTTCTTTCTAATGTGGGAGACAAAAGAAGATATTCTGAAAAACGTGTCAGTGTTTTTGTACACACAATGAAAGTTGTTTTGGACCACATTGACTTAAAAACATCTTCTTTAATTTTCTACAGAAGAAAGCAAGTCATAGGTTTGGAACGACACGAGGAGGAGTAAATTACAGAATTGTCATTTTCGGGTAAACTATTCTTTTAGGAATCAAACCGTTTTCTTAAATCTGTTCTTTAATAAGCAGAACTGTGAGAACCTCCTTCATTATTCAACAGGTAAAGAGATATCTGACCATCCATGTCAAAACATCAGTCAGACATCTGGAAAAACTCTCAGCATCCATCTAAACATCACTGTATCACCTCTGTTCTTCTACATAATCAATGCAACTGGCTAAACATTTAATTGAATAATTTATGAACTCTTACTGTACAGAAAAGTGTCCTTTCTCATCCCGTGACCGTCAGCAGCTCTGAGTGAGTGTATGTTCACAACAAGCTAGTGATCAACTGGTCAACTCACACACATACACAACACCCCCAATCTCTCCGCTCTCATTCACACACTGCTGGTTACCATGGAGATCAGACCCATGCTGGGCTAATTTGTGCTCAAAGGGGGGAGGGGGGTGTTGGAGGGAAATGCATTGTGGGTAAAAGAGGGCAGAAGCCACCCCAGCTGTTTACATTCAAATAAAGTGGGGGAGCAGCGGATAGAGAGAAGTAGACATACTTCACAAATATGTGGATGCCATGCATAATTGGAAATTAGTTAATTAATTAAGTCCTTAGTTGTAAAACTTAAATGTAAAATTGTAATCAATATTAGATATTTAGATACATAGAAAATAAATAAATGAATAGATGATAGATGTTGTTGTAAATTAAATAATTTTAATGTATCATTCTTTTTTTACTATAATAAGTCTAGTCAAATTTATTTGAAGAGAAAAAGGAGGACAAAAATAAAAATCTATTCGAGTTGAAAAACAAAGACAAATTGCATGCTTCTGTTTGATTTCACTTCGGTTACTTTTTTGAGAGATGATTTTTAAATATAAATTTTTGGATTATAAGTACCTAGGCATATTACACATAAGCAGCTGTCAATTATTTATTTAGTTTATCAAGTCATCATTTTAGTTTTTAACTATTAGATATATTAATACTAGGTTATTAATTGTTAAATTATTTGTTTGCTTTCTCTTGTTTTTTATGCTATACTGCAGTACAATGAGCACACATTGCATATTGATTTACTTCACCATAGATTTGCTTATATACAATCTGACACGGCCATTAACACATCAATTCTGTGCCGACCTCAAACAACTGAACAAAGAGGTACTACCATACACAAAACACACATGTAGTCAGACATCTGCTGTAGAGTTAATAGGCAGGCTGCTGAATGGCCTCGGATCCAATGCAGTGTGAATAGAAAAGTGTGCATAGCATGTGTCTGTGTGTCTCAAAGGAGTCTTATATCTCCACACTGAGTTTATGTCTCTGTCACTACTGAATGAAAACACAGAGAGATATACAGCCATACACAGAATAGCCATCTGATAGTGTGTGTGTCTAATGAGTGTGTATGTGTATTAAATGTCTGCACTTGAAATCAGCCCATAAATACCATCTAATCCTACTGGCATTCTGAAAATAAACAAAACCACTCTGAACTTGTAATCAAAATTATTTCCTTAAACCCAGTGTTACATGAACTGACACAAAGCAGAAGAGTCTAATATTCATATGTTTGTGTCTGTGACACATACCTTACTATTGTTGGGTTTAATGCAGCGTACAAAAAACGGATTGGATGCACTAAGGTTGGACATCAATGAGTGCAATGAATTCTGGGAAGACAGAAATAAATCTTGTTACAAATTGCTTAAAATGTTTTATACCAAATGCAAATATAAACATACAAGTGTAACCGCCTTTACATCATCATCATCATCATCATCATATGTTTAAACAACTGTTGTTTACCTGGTTAAAAGCATTATGGGAGTTGTAGTTTCTTACCTTAAATTGGGAGCTAACTGTAGGTCTGCGATACTTTGAGCCACACTTGACTGTGTCCTGTCCAGTCCAGGTGTTCACTCGCTCAAAGAGATCATACACAAAATCTAACCTGAGAGAACAGGAGCGTGTGAACAAATGGTCTCAGAGAGGACAGTTACATAACTACACACACAAACACACACACACACACACACACCTGCTCTCCCTGAGTAAGTTGAGAACATCATCCCGGAAAGTGTCTCTGTTCTTCTCCAGGATTCCTCTGACATCATACACAACCTGCGGACAAAAAGCAGGATGTTAATCTGAGACACGACACCTGCAATGCTGACGTTGACCAGCGTATGATTTTTCGCCCTCATTCTCAAGTATGCACACCATAACACATGAGATATGTGATGCACTACAGGTGAATAGACTACAAGATTTAGCTTTCTTTAATCAAACAAAAATTGAAACTTTGCACACCATCTTATTAAAAATGTGCATTTCCTAACAAAAATGTTACTTTTTAATAAATAAACATTTTTAAAAACCTTAAAATTATTTGTATTTTAATGTTAAGTTAACCAGTTAACAAACTTGGTGGCTGGTAACTGACAAATCATACTGTATCAATCAAAGTCAATTGAATCAAATATTTAATAAATCGATACGTACACTAACAAATAATGCTTATTTACCCTTTTAAAAGACGTCAATAAAAAAATAGTAGATGAAAAATAACACCAATAAAAATAGTAGACAGGGTGCTGTACCTCCCCTGCGTAGTGCTTGATTCCAAACTGATGAACTGCAACACGTGGCTTGATATAAAACTGATTCCTCTAATGAGATGGAGAGAGAAATAGATTAGTGATTATAGTTATCATAATCAGGGTGATTATTAAGCCCAATAATATATCAGCAGTGGATCAATATGAGTTTGTTTGGTGCCCTTTATTTGGGTACATTCCTGTCTACAGTTCTTGTCCGAGAAAAATTAATGTGCGTGTGTGAGACGTACAGAATGCTGGCTATGGAGTTTCTCCAGCAATGTGCCATCAGTGCCTTTAGGAAAATGACTCTCCTCATTCACGAGAGCAAGCAAGCCCAACTTCTGCAGACAAAACACATGCACAGACTCAGATCTAGAACATAAGAATGTAAACAGTGTTTTTGAGTGTCTATGTTTGTGTTTTTTGTTACCTTTTCTATTAGATCAAGGCACTCTCCATTGTCCATCCAGTTGACATCATCCCAGACCAGCCCTTCTCTATGAACGCAAACACAAAGAAAGTATTAAAATAGCAGAGAATTAGACATTTACCCTGTGAACTGGTTGCAATTGTAATGACTTACTTGTTGTACTCAAGCTGTTCTAAAGAGAAAATGTGCTTGTTGAAATACTCCTGTAGCTTTTCATTTGCATAGTTAATGTTGAACTGCTCAAACCGGTTCACCTGAGAGGGAGAATGGAAATTTTAAAAAAGTGGAATAAAATCAGTAATGACCAATGGGTTAAAACCTCTGTCTCTCACATGACTCTCACCTCAAAGTTCTCAAACCCAAAGATGTCCAGGATACCGATGGATCTGAAGTCTTCACTGCCATTGATACGGTTGTTCAATTTACGAATGATCCAAGTGAAACACTGAGAGTAGAGAGCCATGGCCATGGAGTCCCGTGAGTCCACCGCCTGATACACACACACACACACACACACACACATTTGTGTCGTTATTCTGACTACAGAAGGGTATGAGTCTTTATTACTTAATTCAACTTGACTGATAAAGGTTTGAAAATTGACAACATCTCACACAAAGTTTTTCTTCCTTTTCTGCTTTTATGCCATTTGCAGAAAAAGTACTTCAGTATTCTTCTAAAAAAACATTTTGAGCCAAATGCTTTTTCTTTGTTTATGGATTGGATTTCTTTATTTAAAGATATTTATATTATTTGTTTACTTAAATATAAATGCTCATATTTCAATATTAAATTGCTTCATTGCAAACGCTGTACTGCTTTTAGAATGCTTTGTTGTGTTTTTAAAAGACGAAGGTGAAATATATTAAAATATTGCATTTACACATTAAGTCCTCTAGAGGGAATAAGAGATTCTAGACCTGTTACACGCACGCACGCACACACAATTAAAAAGTTTCTGGAAATTATAAAACATTTACTGATCAAAGTTGTGAATAAATTCAATCTGTTTGTCATAAAACGATCATGTCTTCTCTGAAAATGTTGGACTAAACCACTGAATACATAAGGATTAGTTTTGAACTTTTGAACAATGAACTTTTTTGAAGTAACAAATGGTAGTTGTGTGGAATGTCAAATGAGGGAGATAAATCTCTCAGATTTCATTTAAAATACCTTCATTTGTGATAAAAGAAAATCTCACGGCTTTGAAACAACACGAGGGGGAGTAATTGATGATAATTATTTTTTCCTTTTTGGGTGAACTAACCCTTTAAGTTGGATAAAAGCGTCTGCTAAATGAGTAAATGTAAAGTGTGATGATTATAAACACACATTACAACGTTATCTTTATATAGTAACATAACGTGACCTCTGTTACCTGCTCTACAGTGAGGGGTGTGCTGATCTCTTCTCCTCTGAGGATCATGGATCTGTGGGTCAACACTTCAGCCAGCTGGGCACAATCCAACCCCAAAAAATCCGCAGTTTTACTGAGAGCTATACATACACAAATTGTATGAACATAAAAGTGATGCAATTATTATCAGTACAGTAACGTCAAATAACAACAACTCATAGATTCAACAATCAAGAGAAAAGAGAAACAGAGCTGAAATGAGTGGAGAAGTGATTACCCGCTTTAGAGCAGACTTGTGCTCCACCTGCCGTTAAAAATTCAATGTTTCCTACATGCAGGATTCCTGACAGGAGCCTCAACACCTCCTTGATGTTCTCTTCTCCAAACTGCATTGTCCTCAAAGCATTCTAACACAAAACACACAGTCAACCAGCATTAAAACACAAGAAAAACAAATATACACAATATATTTTATGCACATTTCAAGTTTGGGGTCAGAATAAAATAATAATAATTTATTTTATTCAGAAATAATGTTTTAAATTGATCAAAAGTGCCAAAAAAGAAAAAATGCTGCTCTTTTCAACTTTCTATTCACCATAATATCAGTTTTCACAAAAATATTAAGCATGACAAATGTTTTCAACAACTCCTTGAGCAGAAAATCAGCACATTACAATGAGTAATTATGATAAGAATTAAGCTTTGCATAATAGAAATAAATTACATTTTAAAATTTAAAACAGTTATTGTAACTATATTGAAACTTATATTGTAATTTATTGTAACTATGTAATTATTATGTATTTGTATTACTGTTTAAATATCCAAATAACACACTACAATCACAATTTTAAAAAAGTGCAGTAGCGCTTATACAGTAGTGCGTTAGGTTGTTGTTGTACAGCAGTGGAGTGTGTGTGTGTGTTCATGTACTGTACAGTAGTCATATAGTGATATGTTGTCATGTTGTGACTATCTCACCAGCACTTCCTGAAAAGTCTCAGTGTCATTAATGGCTTTGTCCTTCACACATCCTGACTGACCCAGATAATGAAAGCCCTCCGGAGAGCAGAGGGAGAACGACTCTGTGAGAAAATGAGTGAAAGCGATAAACACAGCTCTAAAACAAACAGATAGTGTGTAGCAAACAACACTGATTAAATGTGATCGCATGGCCATCTGACCTCTCAGACATTTCACAGTGACATCAGCAGACGGTGAATGAATAAACTAAGAAAACCATGTAAAACCCAGTTTTGCACACTGTGAAGCCAGTAATCTCTCCTTTGCTACTTGTGACATATATTATTGCTGAAATGGGCTTAAAGTGAAATAGATTCTCTATATTTTGCGTATTATGATCACTGACAAGTTGCACACTGGATGCAAATCAACAAAAAAAGGAAAGCAAAATAGTTTTAGATTTCCATCATCTAAAGTTAAAATAGAGGGAAAATCTTTAGGGACTTTGTTCAGATCAGCAGTAAAAATCTCTGTTTTGGTTTTAAAATGAAAAGTTTATCACTTGATAGTCTATCACTGAATTGATTAATTTACTCTGACGTGGCTCAGAGCATAAGTGAATATTGAATGAGTGAAGGCCAAATAAGCCAACCAATATACATCAGATATTGTGTACATTAGGTTGAACAAATGGTTATGATTCCATCCATTACAAAATGACAGTTAATTATAAAAATGTGGATTTCAAAAGCAAATCATATTTATTTGCATGTATAAAAACAGTAATATAAAAAACAATAAAAATGTAAATTTAAAACTTTACAGAAATAAAATATATATTAGAAAATTATTTTATTTTAGCTAGTTACCGAGGTAGCATTTATCATTTGTATTTAGTCTAACTTGAAATACTAAAATAACTTAAACGAAACAATAAAAACTAATAAAACGGAAAATAAGATAAAAAATGTATGAAATAATATAGAAATAAAAACAAATATTAAATAAAATATAAAAAATAAAAGCTCTTTGAAGGGCGATGGCCGGTCTATAAACTCAAGGGTTAAAAAGAAGCCTCAAACAGAAATCTGTGGAGATTGTAGACAGCCTAGACTCACCTTTCTGTTCTGCGCTGGTTCCAGCCAGCAGAGCGTAGAATATGTGATAATTTCTTTCACCGGGATTTTGACGCACAAC
This sequence comes from Rhodeus uyekii, assembly GCA_037043235.1. Lineage (NCBI taxonomy): Eukaryota > Metazoa > Chordata > Actinopteri > Cypriniformes > Acheilognathidae > Rhodeus > Rhodeus uyekii. The sequence goes on from JAWRVZ010000035.1 coordinate 4,491,419, forward strand.
TCGATTCTAACAGAAACCCGCAAAGACAATGCAAGTCCATCAAAGACATGATCAGTGACCCACATAAATAACCACACACACAAATTTGTACATGCAAAAGTTTCATAACCATTAAAGTAACTCACCTTTTCTAAAAGGTCTGCGTGTTGAAAATAAAAAGGTTAAGGCAAATGCAAAAAGAGAGAATATAACAGCATTACCATTTCTGTAAATGAACACATTTTCTCTCAAATCAGATCTTAATATTAGATGAAACAATGTATCTTTTAAGTCACCTCAGATCACTCAATACTTTGGCTAATATAGCCTAGAAAATGAATCCTGCTGCTGCTGGGCACTGACGGTGCTTTCTAAACAGTGTGTGCTTTGTGGGACTGTTATTTCCGAAATCTGGTGTTCTCAGAATAGTCGTCAACTGATCGCAGCGTGTGTGTTTCAGTTGCTAAATGGGGTTGCATATCAGACACAAACTAACTTAAAATCTGAGCGGGATTACTGATAGCCAGGAGCTTGTAGCTAGTCGTACCACAGTACAGGTTAATGAATAAAGCTACATAGCGGACACATCCAAAACGCACAAACAGAGGATACAGTCAGTGATTCGTCCTCCCTGGATGTTTCCATGCTGGCTGAAATGAAGCTGGATGAATTTCCCAAAGCGACTAGAGTTGTTGTTATGAACAGTTTTAGCATTTCCAAAAGCCTCCATTATCGGACTGCAGAGACAGAGAGACAGATAAATGAATGCATAAGAGTGAGCGTACCATGTATATTGAGTATTATTTAATATGCGCATGTACCTGCTCTCCAGAATTGCCTTTTCTACATGTGATGACGCCGTCTTTGTAGACGAGAGCACCACACTTTGCTGACTCATTTCAGACAGAAAGCGTAGAATCATCTTTGTGCTCTCGGTTTTACCGGCTCCACTCTCCCCACTGACACACAAACAGAAAAAGTCAGTTTTAAAATATTAGCTGAAAGAGTTGTAATGAGCTGATGTGGCCAGAAGAGGGCAGTTCAATTATGGGTCTCATAATCTTGAGTCTTTCAAGATTCAAGAAGCTTTATAGGCTCAATAAAAAAAAGAGTTAACAAATTGTTAAAGCATGAATAAAACTTTTTTTTTAAAGAAATACTTCTATTCAGCAAGGTTTCAGTACAATGATTAAAAGTGACAATTGTTTTACATTGTTACAAAATATATATATATATATATTTTTTTTTTTTTTTTTTATGTTCTATTCATTTAAGAATAATATTCCACAACATTACAGTTTTAACTGCATTTTTAATCAAATAAATGCAATCATGGTGAGCATAAGAAACTTCTTTCAGAAACATTTAAAAATATGGCAAGATTTGAACGGTAGGGAACATATAGCAGTGTCCAAAAATTAGGCCCTACAACTCTTAATTAAAAATGTATTTCAACAAACTTTCTGTTAGAGAAGGTGCTTAACCCTTCAGAAAATGGTGCTCATCAACATCATTAACATCATTAACTACTTTAAATTATGAGCTGTGTTATCTATAAAGACAAACTATTAAAATAGAGTTTAAGTGAGACAACCCAAAATAACCAGTTTAAGGAGTATACAGACATTTAAAGTTTGGAAAATTTAATGTAAATTACTTTTGATGCTAGGTTACTTTTATAGTTTATCTTACATATGTAATACTTTTAACAGAAAAGGGGATTTGCGCTTTAGAAAAACTTCATGGGACAGTAATATGGAAAGAGACACGCAATTATATCATTATAAAATTGTTCAGAAATGTAAAAGTATGTTACGTCTGTGCAAAGCTTTGTAATTATGTCCTACCCATTGCCCTTTTCATAAGACAAGACTTGTTTGCACTCCCTGTGGTTTCATCCAGCAGGTCTGGGAGTTTGTGCGTATTAGATTTCCAATGCAATTCTTTATTGTGGTTTGCAAAAACGGTAAAAGAAAGCATTCAGGAATTGTGTAGTTACAGCATGAGTGTAAGCAACATACTTCAGTTTCTACCTCAATTACTGTGCAGTAAGAGCAAAGCTTGTCGTTTTTTATGGCAGCCCTATCACTGTCCACATGAGTCTATACATGCTGAGGGCTTTTCACAGTCTAGGCTTGGCAATGGCCATCAGGTATTCTGCCAATTTGTATTCTCTTGCTAAAGCTGATGAGAGATCTGCAGTGTTGAGAACAACACCGCAGTCTGCCACCTTTAACCTCTGCATACTTGTGTAATGATTGCAGTCAGGCAGCCGTGAGTTTGACCTCACACCGTAGTGAGAGGTCAGAGGTGATGGTTAAGGTCATGGTGGAAAACTTTGAGGTCAGACTATAAGAAAAGTAAATTAAAAAGAGAACGCAAACAATAAAACTCATTTCAGAGTGTTCAAGATGTGGCTTTGCATACAGAAACACACCTGATGAGCACACATTGGTTGTTGGAGCGCTTCCACATCGATCTGTAACACTCGTTTGCAATGGCGTAGATGTGAGGAGGAATTTCGCCCAGGTGATGTCGACTGTATCGTTCTACAGCTGTGGCGTCATACAGCCCTGACAGACTCTGATAAGGGTTTACTGCTGCTAAAATAGAGCCAATGTACGTCTGCAAACAGAGGAAAACAGAATCAAGAAAAACTTACATGAATAACCGCATTTATAAAACAACCTCTGAATGTGTCTGTGAGCATGAGCACATGAGCTTGTGTTTTGGTGTGTACTGGCCAACTTTTCTAACCACTGATGCAAATAGATTGGATTGGTCGTTGAGATATTTTGATTTGAATACCAAATAAGTGCAAATTGGCAGCAAAACGGTCAGATTTTCAGGTAAGTTTAGGTCTTGTGATACAATCCTGCATCTCTCTTATTATGATATCATATGTATTACATGTATGACAGAAGAAGAAATTTGAATTTCTATGATATAAAACCAGACTTACTACAAAAATAAAAAAGTCACTGTTTGGATTTAAACAGGCAAATGCTTAAGAGTCAATGATTGGATCATTATTGCAGTGATTACAATGTTTTAATAATAATCACATCTACTATGCGATTGCAGTCTTTATTATACATTTTTTATCATTCATGTTACAGTAATACCTCGGTTTACGAGTTTAATTTGTTCCAAGAGCTCGTAACTCAAAATTCTCGTACACCAAAACAATTTTTGAATATGATAAAATCACGTCTTTCTTATTCATCTTGAGGGCCATTGTCTCTATGCTGTACTGTACGTATATTTCACTACGTGAACAATAGCGATCACATTAATGTTAACAACACGAGGTAAAACCGCTGTAAATCACTTATAAAAGTATAACGAATTAAGGGGTGATAGACTTTGTGATATGCTGTCGTTAAGATTTTCCAGTAAAAATGCACGCGAAGATGCTGAGCGTTAGGACTTTTCCACACAAAAAATTTGCGTAGGTGAAGGATTTTTTTCCCTCACACTCCGATACAATGCTCGTACACCGATTAGCTCAAAGTCAAAACCAAGGTATTACTGTATTTGTAATGTGCTATTCAGTAATTTGTCAATGACAACGATCCAAGAATTCAGTAACGTTCCAATGGGCAAAACCGATGTTAACGTTGCGTGTTAACACATGAGGAAGACGGTAATAAGAACAGTGAGTTTATTTACAAATATTCAGAAACTCACACACATAACATATCAGCAATGAGTACAGACAAAGACTAAAGGGTAAACAGGAAACACAGGGTAGATACAGGGGAATGATTGAGGGAAAAAAAAAGACACAGCTGACAAGACTAACGAGATGATGATTATGAGATTATGTGACAGGTGGGTGGAAAAACACTGGGAGAGCACATTGGGAACCCGGAAGTAAACAGATGACAGGACAGACACGTAACAACCAAGTCCTGGTGAAATTTTTTTTTCTTGTTCAAGAAGCTGTTTATCTCAGATATAAGTCACAATAGGGAAAATCGCAGTAGATCTTGTTCATTTGTCCCATTGGAAACATTGAAAATCAACTCAAGCACAGTACATTGTGGGATACAGTCTTCATATACAATACATATTATGCACAGTATACATACTGCTACTGATACATACTACCTGGATAAAAATAGAAAGTTGTTGTGGCTAGCAGGGCAGGGTCGAGGGACCGTGAGAGCGTCACGGCTCACCAACTTTCCTGTAGCTCAACCAGTAGAGCATTGGTGTTTGCAACGCCAAGGTCATGACGACGTAATTGGTTCAACAAAATACATACAAGGGACGACAGTACTGATGATTTATCTTGGATAAAACCGAGAGTGAACGTCCAGTGTAACTGTGGCTTGTGAGTGCAATCTGAGAGACAAAGGAATGGCTCACAATCTGTGGTTTCCTCAAAAGCGTAGTCTCCAAGAGGTAGAAAAATGCCGCCTTCATATTGACCTCCATTCTTTTTTCTATAATGTGCTGTGCATGTTATGTGAGATGAACACAAATGCACCAGGGTTCGAAAGAATCAAGTGAGTTTCAAACCAGACCAAATCTACAGAGCGAACAAATCACATTGGATTCGGGCAGCATCAAACATGCCCAGTGTGAAACTCCCTTTAGACAATGGTGAGTTTGGAAAAGCATACTACTCTCACAATGTCAACTATATAAAGACATGGCAGAAATAGTAAGAGTGATATATCGAACTCAGCCAAAGTGTGACATACTACCCCAGTGACCTCCCCCAGATGCCCCAGAGAGGGTTTCATCTACATAAGTGCTACCTCAAAAATGCAATGGAGGTCTATAGCAGCCATGTCTTTCCCATAACCTCCCCTGGGTGTGTCTGCAAATGTGTGTAACAGCATACTGAGGGGTTTCATTGGCGGTGAATGACATCTCTCTGAATGTGCATTGCTGTTATTTTTGGGCTCAGTCCAATGGTACTACAGGACTAATTTCTTTAAAGGAATAGTTCACCCCAATCAAATTTCTGTCATCCTTTACTCACCCTAAACTGAACTGAATTTCTTTCTTCTGCTGAACACAAAAGAAAATATTTTGAAAAATGTCAGTAACCAAAGAGTTGATGGACCCCCTTTTTTGATTTTTTGCTACATACTTTAAAATATCTTCTTTTGTATTCAATTCATATAGGTTTGAAACAACCCGAGAGTGAATAAATGATGCAAGAATTGCAGACATACAGAAGCAAACATGAGATTGCAGTCAAGAGAGACAGCTGAGAGGGGTGCGTAATAAACTCAATCATATTACACACACACACACACACCCTCTCAATGTTAAAATGAGTGTGTAGGGTGAGAGTTGAAACATGATCCAACCCAACTGAAGCAGAACTATTTCCTGCTACATGCTTGCACTACAAGGAAAGAGAGAAGCTGAAAAAGAAATAGAGAGAGAGAAATAAAATAAAAAAGGAGGTAAACCTCACATGCAAAAGACATTTTCTGGATCGCCAGCCCCCTTGTGTGTGTGTGTGTGTGTGTGTTTGATGTGGGAAGCTGCCCTAGCATTTTCTGTCCAAATGCAAGGCAAAAAAAAGAAAAAGAAAAAAGTCCACAGCTGTTTATAATCAGAGTGAGAGCAAGAGAGAAACGTCTTTGTGTTTTAAATGCTGTGGAATCGGATCTCAGCAAGACACACACATTCCAGAAGACGACATACACACACACATGCTCAACATTATTTTCATCACGACTTGTATGTTTTTTATTGGCATGGAGAATGTTACTATTTATTTGTATGAAATCTAATAACTTTAACCTTGGTAATAAGTAAACAAACAATGCTGTGATTTTATACATTCCTTTTTAATGTAATATAGAAGTTGAAGAAGAAATAGTCAGACCACCAAAAACAAACCACACACACCACACACAAATAACACCCTAATTCGTTCTGATTGCTCCCATATGTCACCAATTAGTCAATCACTTTAACAGACCTGTGGCGGCTGCCCTAATTAGCAGAATCAATTCATTAGACTTACATACGTGGACGGATTGAAATAGTTTTTCATCTGACTAAAACCAAAAAAACGTTTTATGCATTTTGGCTGTTTATTTATACAACAATGGCATTTTGAGGCATGAAAATTTTCGTTTTTGAAAACAGTACTGTTATCATGTCGATGTAAACTACAAAAAAAACGTGAAAGCGGTGTCATCATGCGCATGCATATTACATTGTCAAACTTATTTTTGATAACCATTGAAGAAAAATTTGTTTAAATGTGATTTTAAAATTAAGTTTCAGCTTCAAAACATAAACCGACATGTGACAAAGACATGCATTCGTTAAACTCTCAAAATGTTGATGAATGCATTGGTTTATTAAATTTAAACATGACACTTAAGTTAAAATTTAACTGACAATTGAACATATTAAAAGTATTTTCATTACCTTACATATTACTTACATTAAGGTATGTTACATTACCTTAATTTACTAAAGCAATGTGCATATATAAAATATAGTCCTTTTAACTTTTAAGCTAACCAATAACAAGGTGTGGGAAAAGGTTTCAGTAAATGTCGAAAGAGGAAGTGTGTATTTTCTCATGATAAGTGAGCAACTGACGTTAGTGTGACAACCATCACATACCTGCAGAACACACCCACACTCATTGCTAACTGGTTTGATCACACTCAGACTGATCCAATCACATGGTCTCATGTCACAGACAGTTTTGATGAGTAGTATCCTGGATTGACTCCTGTCTCATCATGTCATAATACTCAGAAATAATCTATTTTGTTCTGTCACTGTCTCTGTACATGAATATGAAAATTGTAATTCTTATTCTATTTTTTATTATTTGGTAGTAATAAAAGAAATCCCAATTATTGTTCACACGTTATGTCTTTGTAATGTTTGACAAATATAACATATTATCATACAGTATGTCATATAATTCCACACTGTAAAATCTTTGTTATGAAAATGTTAAAAATTTTAAGTAATAGTTTTTTCAACAGGTGTTTTACATTTTTTGAAGAATCTTTGTGTGGCCACTATTTTTCAATATAATGAAAGTGAACGAGGCTTGGACCGTCAAGCTCTGCAATAACAAATAACCTCCAAAGTATGTTAAAAAACCCTCTATAAAGTCATACGATAGCACTGTGTGAGGAGCAGAATGAAATTTAAGATATTTTTCACTGAAGGTCTTGACATCTTCCATAGCTCTTCTTGGCACATTCATGAGAGAAGCAGTCGTGTTTGATTTGTGAACAAATCATTCTTTTGAATCAGATGTTTTCAATGAATCATTGAACCCGTTCAGCAATATTTCATACCTTAATGGAGCATTTGTGTCCTTTTTAAAGCTTGACAGTCTCAGTCTTCATTCACTTTTTATTTTTTTTAAATGATTATTATTTATTCCTTAAGAGCGGGACTAGGTTATTCTTTAATACATATTCTTCATTTGTGTTCCACAAAAGTCCTACAGGTTTGGAATGACACAAGGGTGAGTAAATGAATACAACTACACAGAAGTGAAGACATATGTTAATCTGGAAGTCCCCCTAAATACACACACAAACAGCCTCTAATCATGTGTTAATTGGAACTGATGCAGACCTATAGAAATAAAGACTTCAGACTGGTGATGTTATTCTGAGAGTCAGTAGTAGCATGTTAACTCTGTTCCTTAGAGTCAGTCTGGAAAGCTGGAACTAGACTAACTGCTTTTGGCACAGACCACATCCCAACAACACACACACACACACACACACACACAACACAGCTGAACCAGGCCCAAAAAAGTACACAGTACACTGTTGTGAGTAAAGGTTGAATGAGGCAGTATAAAGAAAAGAGCGAAAAGGAGATATACGTGTAATTAAGCAAATATATTTTACTTTGACAGTCACATTAAAGAGCAGAAAGCCATCCAGCCACCTGCACAACAACCCTGTATCCTTGACAAATATGTCTTTCACCACAGCTGAAACGTTCACACACAATGCATGCTTAATGAACAAAAACTGTGATGGTGAATGCATGTGTAATTTTGGTGTGTGTTTGCTCACATATATGCTCTTCTGCGTGTAACGGAGCTGCAGGTTGTGTAGAATGGCCCCGTCGTGCAGGTCCTGCAGGGTTGCCATGTCCTCGACCCCAATGATACTGCTGCTGTGCATTGGATACACCCTCTGCCTGCTCACAGCATTCTGTTTGTAGGTGTACACCTGAACAAAACACATTTGTATGCATATTATTGTGTATTGGTTTGCATATTTGTGTAAAGACCACGAGAGAAGCAATATATAAAGAAATAAGCATATTTTTTACGGTCATTATTAGATGTTACTACTGTAAAATCTGATTGGATAAGCCACTGTAAATGACCAATAGATGCACTGCAATTGATTTCAATATTAATGCTTTTTAATGTTAAGATATTTTGTATAATGAATGCTAAAACTGTATAAACGTGGTAAACAAACGCAGGTGCTGCTCGGTTTACATGCCGGCTTAACTGAGTTTGTGTACCTGACAGACTCTATGGCAACAAGGTCTCTTCTAAACAGGCGGGTGCACAGACAAGTGTGTGTTTGTGTAAAATGAGAGCACACCATCTGTTCAGCAGTGCGTTGTTGATCTGAGGTGCACAGAGCAGATGTTATGCCAATGCTCCTGTGTAATGCATACACCCAACCCTGCTTACCTGTCCATAGTCGGTGTTAAAGACCACCACTCCACCGGAGCACGAGTCCACGGTACTGGGGACATAATGATCCTCCACCCAGAGCCACACACGACAACCCTGTCAAACACATAAACACTGTTTAGCAACATATACTGAACAATAGCAGAAACACAAACAACTGTTCTAAAACTATGTGTTAGATGTCATTTTGGAGCTCGAAATTAAATTGTGAATGGTGAAGGACATGTTTAAGAACATCCTGTGGGAAAGAAAGCTCATTGAACTATAGCAAAACAATAAAATACTGTTTGTAAAATTATGCATCTTGAAATTAAATAAAAAAAACAAAATCACTACAATGGGAAAAAAGAAAACTCAAACTGTTTGCAACTGTTATTTGTAAAATTTTAATAATATTTCACAATATTGCTGTTTTTACTGTAGTTTTGACCACTGTAAGTATGCAGCTTTAAATTAAGGTAAAGGACCTGTTTGAGAACAGTCTGCGTACACTGTAGAAGTTGCAAATGAGATTTATGTAGTATCTCTATTGTTTCTACAGCAAATGGAGATTGGTCTTACAGGTGTCTCCTCTACAATCTCAAGTGTTCTCATATTTGCTAATCTATCAAAGTTTGCAATCAAACATCAGAGATTTCTATGTACTCAAATATTTATCATCAAAGATCAAATCATCTGAGCTATGCTAAAATATCTACATGAATTTTATAGCTCAAGCTCTTACTCAAGTCAACAATTTCCTCATGTTTTACAACAGTCTATTTTATTTATCCAAATTATGGCAAAATTGATACTCAAAAAGAGCTCACATAAGACTCCAAAAACTAAAAGATCAACCGCTGTGCAATCTAATTTTAATCCTGTGGAAGGATCTTCTCATCTGGACTGTCAATACATTAGGTCAAAAAGGTATAATAACCCATAACTGTAACTCATAATACATTTCACCCTTTCTCACACACACACACACACACACACACACACACACACACACACACACACACACACACACACACACACACACACACACACACACACACACACACACACACACACACACACACACACACACACACACACACACACACACACACACACACACACACACACACACACACACACTCTATTAGTGTATATGCTGATGGAAGAAACACATGGTGATCTGAACAGGCATGACTGGTTGTGAGGCCCCAGTGAAGCAGACAGTTGAACTATAACCCCATTCCCCACTTACATGCACACACACATACAATTGGCACTGCATCAAAACACTGCAGCATTGTTTTTCGGTCCAGTGACCCCATTGCATTTTGGGTATTGCAGTTGTATACACTATCCACACATGTATTAAATGTAGAATTTACAACTCATTTTTCCACATGGAAAACATCAGACTAGATCTATAAATCAAATTAAACATGAACAAAACAAAGTGATTATGTTTGACCTCAGTACAAACAGCGAGATTTTAGATGAAAACTCATTGAAAGCCTTGAGAATCTGAAAAAACAAGAATAGTAATTAAGATGATTAACTCTTAAAAACTCCCTGTTGCTTTCATGTCTTCCACAGATTCAACCTCTTATTCATGTAGTGGCATAAACTCAACAGTCCTTTATAACTTAGAAGAACGGAAACACACAGAGAGAGAGAGAGAGAGAGAGAGAGAGAACTGCTGAATGATCAGACTGAACTGCAACAGAACAGCTGTGCAGCTGGACTCACAAAGATGAACACTTTCTCCAATATGCAGAAACAACTACAAGAAGTCAAGCCATTCTTTGAATGATTTTCCCAGATATTTTAAGCTTTCATTAAACAACCTAATCATTATGTGACAACAACATTATGTGTTTTCCAGTTCTCTACATTAGAAACACCATTCAAAACTAACAGTTCTTGCGTTTAATTTAGAAAACACTAAGACTTTACAATAAGGTCTCATTTGTTAACATTAGTTAAGGTATTAACTATCATGAACTAACAATAAACAAAACATTTATCGATTTATCAATCTTTGTTAATGTTAATAAAAATAGTTTATGTTTGTTCATAGAAATGTTTATGTTTGTTCTAGAGAAGCATTTTTTAAAAGTTGAACTTTTTTTAACTTGAGTGCCGTGTTTTCGAGATGCTGCAAAAGACTCGAGCGCAACAGTTAAAGATGTCAGTCTAGTGCGTGTTTACATCGAAAAATTATACAAACAAGGAATGTAAAAACGTAATTACATTCAATAAGTAATTAAAATAGTTGCAGCTCAAGAGTAAAGATTATTCTACAAATAAAAACCCTACATTTTCTTCCAACCTGAAAAAGTCCACAGTAACTGCAGGAGAGAAAAATAACTTTAAAAAGACAAAAGTCTGTAGAGGAAATGGACAATTTAAGTAATTTTCTCTCTGATTGCTGTCACATGCACATCTTCATGGTTTCTGCGCACTTGCAGTACTGTTAACCTGCCACTGTTTTGCTAAAGTTAGTACCTGTAAAAAGCAAAGACAAACTTAGAAAGAAGAAAAGAACAAAAACAGATCAAGAAAGAATGTGAGACTTTGTGTATGGGACCACGATATTATGGATTGTGTTCATGAAATATTAAAATACATTAACAAATATAAAAAGGAGGAAATCCCACTTTTAAAGATGACTGATCCACTCCAGCAAGCAGCAGAAGGACTGCATGCTGTTGCAATATGGCCAAGTTAGCATGAAGCGTTCTGAGAAATTACAATCAGTGTTTACTGTTGAAAAAGAAATCAGCTGTGTTTTGAATTTGCTCTAGTTACAAATGACTTCAAAAGCTCAATACTCAGAATCAGCCCCATCAAATTATTGCATCTCTAACCCACACAAACAGGAAACTGTTTTCCTCCCTAAACCAAGTTTATCTCAGGAATTCTGGGCCTCTAATCCAATTCAGCATCTCTGCAGTAAACCAGGACATCGTTTCCCAACATTTGACTCAACAGAAAACATTTCTCCACATTGATTCATAGGTTGATGTGTAGTGCATTTCCAGAGCCATGTTAAGAAATTAATGTTAAGAAACTTTTTAATTCTTCATTGTTTTATTTAGTATCTGTGGACTTACTTAAAGAACAAAATGCCCTTTGGAAGATTGCTAAATCTTACAAAATCTCACTTTGGGGACATCCAGGAATGTGTTTATGGTGGTTAAGACATCGAACTTGAGTGTGTATCTGTTTTCCTTGACAGAAGCATATTTCGAGTTAAGCAGCTTTGTCTATCTTGTGTTTATCTGCAAACATTAGAAGATTAGAACCGCTCAACTAGTTTATGACTGCAGTATATACGCTGACACATTACACTTTATAAATACTCCAATCATATTCGTTATTGTCTCTCTGTTTAGTCAAAAACATTCAGAGTGCTTAAACATTAACACTGATTTATAACTTACCTTTTCAAATGTCGCAAAAACATTTGAAGTGCATTTAAAAGTTCAATTTCAGCAAAAAAATGGAAGGTAAACACTTGAGTCCAATTGGAAACTAACCAATCCAGTTTCCGCAAAGTTGGACAAAGAGATCTAAAAATGTGCATTAAATTCTTAAAATATCTCTATACTCAATGTGTTATTTGACACAATGTAAAAACTCTAGTTTACTAAGAGGGAAGAACAGAAAAAGTGAGGAAATATAATAATTAAGAAAGGTTTGGGGTCAATAAGATTTATTTAAGTTTTTGAAAGACTTGTGCTCTCCAAGTCCACATTTATTTGATCAAAACTCCAGTAAAAACAGCCATATTGTAAAATATTATTGCAATTTTAAATAACTATTTTCTATTTCAATGTTGTTGTTTTTTTTAGTAATTTATTCCTGTGTTTTCAAAGCTTAATTTTTAGTATCATTACTCTAGTATCTTTCTAATTCTAATATGCTGACTCGGTGCTCAAGAAACTTCTCTTATTTCTTACTGTATACAACAGTTGTGCTGACTAATAATTGTGTGGAAACTTTTCTTTTTTTTCTTCTTCAGGATAAATATAAACTCTTTCCCACCAGTCTTTTAATGCGTTCTTTCTATATAAAAGTATTATTTTCTTTGAAAGCAAAAAAACAATGTACTGACCCCAAACTTTTGAATGGTTAGTGTATTCGTCTGCCAGGTTTTCTGGCCAATACTCACTTCCTGTGCTAAAATAGATGGCTCAAAGGAATCACAGATTTAAACAGGTAGCAATAATCCAAATAAAACATCACACACACACACACACACACACACACACACACACGCACAACTTATGAACAAAGACATCCAAATCAAACATCAATAACTTTCTAATTTTGTTTCATGTTCAGATGAAAGAAAAACTTAACTTTGAAGTCAAAAAGTGTACAGTGTGCATGCATGTCTGAGTGTGTCCTTGTGTTATTTATCTAAACTCTTAAAATAATATCAGAATTTTGGAGGGCGGTCAGGTTGGGCGGAGTAAAGGATGAAACACTCCAGAGTTACTCTGTAATCTCAATGCTGCTTACCGAGCATGTTTAGAGCTTACCACACACACACACACACACACACACACACTTCTCCATAGCTCTCTTTCTCTGTCCCCCTTTCTTTCTCTCATTTGGCTGCAGGAAGTGAGGGATCAGATATCGTTTGGGTCAACAGGAAGGCAGGCCAGTGATGAAGGGCATTCCTGCATACTTCGAACCCAAAGATCCAAACTTCAGCTCTCTCACATGCAGGGTGCCCCGGGCTTGGCGTTCAGAGTCAGACCGGTCTCCTCAACATATAACCAAACTTATTTCACCAATCAAACCCCCTCAAGCACACACATATACACTGCATGGCTGCCTGACCTACTTTTCCAAAGCACGCTCATTTTCTCTCTCTCTCCTACGGTGAAAAATGTGTGTTTATACTTCATGACAAGAGCGAACGAGGGAAAGAGAGGTGTATAAACTATGCAGAACAAAGACAAAGACCATCTTCGTGCATGTAGATGTACTTTGCACCTGGTGGCAGTTTAGAATCCACAGAGATTGTAATTGTGATGAATCATGAAAGGAAGTTCACTTGTTTTCTTCCTCTTTGTTTAGTTATTATAATGATTTTGGCGTTCATGAACAAAACAGACTAATTAGGCTTTTCAGTGTTTGCGTGTTAATTGACATGACTCAAGATTAAATGAATAGTTCACCTAAAAAGATATTTCTGTCATCATTTACTCATCTTCATGTCATTCCTAACTTGTATGACTCTGTTTCTTCTACGGACCACAAAAGGGGAAATTTGGAGAATGGCCTGGTTAATGATTTCCATGCAATTACAATAAATGGAGAACTGACGCTTTCAAGATTCAAAACATATGAAAGAGTCCCAACGGCTCACTGGAGAAGATTATAAGTAAATAACTTAAATGTTTGTCTTTTTCTTATCAAAATCTCCCATTGGCCTCCAGAAGACTTGGAATATCACACATGAGAAATGATAGAGCACTTTTATGACACTTTTGCTTTCTTTTGATGCTTGAAAGCATTAGTTTCCATTCATTTAAGACATCATTTAAAATGTGTCCTTTGTGATTCAATGAAAGTCATACAGGTTTGGAACAACAGGAGTGTAAGTTAATGATTTTCATTTTAGGGTGAACTATCCAATTAACAGAAATATGTAACGCACATCCTTTAAGAACAAAATGACAAATAAAAAATGAATCTACTAACAGTTTTCTCTTTATCACCGTAAATGCTAAGTGGTTTTCCTACTCTGAGTTCTTTGTTAAAGGGAGCTTTGAATCACTATACTGTGTAATCATTAAGCTACTCACGAGAGAGAGAGAGAGAGAGAGAGAGAGAGAGAGGGAGGGAGGATAAGAAGGATTACTTGACACCAAGCAGATGAGGAAACCAGAGGGGGGTACATGGCCAAGTGTGTGTGTGGTTTAATTTATTACTTTGATGAAAAAACTCCTTTTGGGGAAGTCAGTGAACATTAAATATATGATATATATATATATATTTTTTTTTTTTTAAATATTCTAAAAACACACAACATTTTCTTTAAAACTGTACAAGTCTGTGATATTTAAACTAGGTAAATGTACAGTACAGTGTCTCACTACTGTTGTTCGTAGTCACTTCAAATGACTTCAACCTTTATGTGTATCTGCTTAAATACTAATGACAATTTAGCAGGAAAATTAAAAAAGTTTAAAAAAAAACGTTGATTCTTAATATATGAGATTTCACAATTGCAGAGCACTTCCAAAGTCTCTGATCCTCGTACTTTTGCTTCAGGAAGAAAGAAAGAATAACCTTGAGTGTTTGTTTTTTCCCACAGTGGCACCCCTCCGTCAAACAGTACCTGTAACTGTGATTGGCCAATTCAAAGAAAATAAAGAGCTTTATCTTTGAATAAGCTCCGCCTATAAGGACTGCAGAGAGAGGCAATAACCTCAGCGACACTGCTGTGCAAATACAACCAAACACAAACACACCTAAAACAAAACGAACAACCGGCCAGCGACTATGACTGCAAACAGAAATGCGTGCATGTGCATCTATGCTAAACCAAAAAGCTGAAGAAAACGGCAATAGGGTAGATTTGTATGTGAAATCTCCCTCTCTGGGGTCAGTCATGTAGAAGAGTCATGTGTGAGACAGGCATTCACGAGCTCAGCTCGTCCCCACATTCCGCACGCAGGTTTCGGATGAATCCGTTTCTGCACACACAGCGCTGTGTCTTTTTAAAGACTGCTTCTTTTGTCCAAAACCGATTCGCAGGCTAGATATGCAGCAGCCGGCAGAAATTTGACACTATTGTGTAAAGTTGGTGCAGTTGGAACCCCTGTGTTTTGTGCTTCCCTCTTTGACCATCTGAAACTCTTAATATAATGACTATCGCTGCGTTCAAAATCGAATACTACCCCTCATAGTATGTGAAAAACAGTTCGCCAAAACAGTTGTACATCCGAATCCATACTACTCGAAAAACGGCAAGCGAAAAATTCCCGGATGACCTACTACTTCCACTGAGATTCTGAAGTGTGCATTGGATGGACACTTTACTATCCCATAAGGCCACAGGAAAGGACTTGCATACGTCCGAATTTCATTCATACTACACACATTTGTACTATATAGAACATACTTTTTTTTTTAGTTGGTGAAGTTGAATGTGTTGCACCTACTATGCAGAATGTGATTTTGGACGTAGCATATGTTTTCGAGTTGGTACAGGTGAGAGGTTTTATTGAGATGATTTATTTAATTGGGAACACACCTTCACAGGTGAAAAGCCCAATCTCAAGGACTAATGATCCACCTCCAGCCAATATTAGAAGTCTTCATTTGTGACTCATGTGGCACTGGCTTAAGGGAGTGGCTTGTGCTACTGATTATCATCTTGCACTCATATTCGCTGTCAGGTCATGAAGGATGAATAATACTATTGTGTCATTTCCATCAACACCAGTCCTGACAAGTACTACCCCAAAATCACCGTTTGGAAACACTGTTATGAATTCATTTAGTTTCCATTTAACATAGATTTCTGTAAAAATATGAATAAATATTTAATATAACGTATCAATACATATTGATTGTGAAAGTAATTTATGTTTAATGTTGAAGAAGTAGTTAATTATTACATATTTATCTAAATCCAGATCAAAATAAAGTAAAATTGTAACTGGTTGTAGGTGAGCGATATGAAATCACCATCCATCCAATCTTTATATCACTTGTCCACCCTGTTAAGCGGACCATTACAATAATTTCACAAAATCAACACACACACACACACTAATAATTCAGTGACAATGAAAAATGTAGTAGAGCATCAATGTAACACTTTAAATACTGAACAAAAATGTATTTTAGGTATTTGTTTCCATCCCTAACAGGGTGGACATTTTTAAGCCATTTTATTTATTTTGTTTAAAAAATTGTTACCTTAATTTACCTCAGCTTTACCAGAATATTTAACACATGTTTTACATCACCCTATCATGACTACAGAAAAAAATATTTTGATTTCCTATATTTTATGATGGCCAAAGTGCATCGAATACCAGGAATGACCCATTTAATAAAATAATTTTTAAAGTCAATTTATTTATTTATACATGTAACATACTATATCACTATTTTATAATGCAAAATCTATATTAGTATTATTATTACTAAATGCTATATACATGCTTTGCATAAAGTTATCACTAATTAAATGATACTTATTAATTCAGAGAGTGTACAGTGAACATTTCTAATAATAGAGCCTGGATGTAGAAGAGGAAATGAGAAGAAAGGTTAGGAAATGCCTGCGAGCTCCTTTGGGAACGACCCAAACCATTCAGAACCAGGCAGAGAGGGAGTGCGAACATAATACAAACTATACACACACACACAATATATATATTACATATATATACACACAATAATATCACACATAATAAATATCACAATATATCCCACATAACATACATATATATATACACACACACACACACACACACTTATACACATCCATACACACACACACACACACACACACACATATGCATACTCAACTCAAACTATATTGTTATATACTGTATATACAGCCGGTTATTTTCTTAGTGCAAACTCAACGGTATTTGTTGATATCTTCCCTGTATTTTGTAAACAGCAGAACATCCTTGTTATACCAACATGAAAATAGTATTTTCATATCCAACTTACCTCGGTGAAAAAGTTATCCATTGTCTTTATAATTATGAATCTCTGTGGTCTTCATAGGAGTCGACGAGCCGAAACATACGTGTCAGTGAAAAGTGTCATGCGGCCCCTCACTGCATCTCACTGATCTCCAGACCCCTGAAGCCCAATATGTTTCGCTCTCGCGCAGAAACACGTCTTTGTTTCAGATCATACAGATGTTGGAAACTATCATGTGTCCCGCTGCCAGTCGCGAGAGCAGGAAAAAGTTTACTCTTCCACGAGCGCAGTGACACTGGGGCTCGCGAGGCGCGCTTCGTGACGGGATATATGGACACGGCGCGAGGTCACTTTGTATGCCGGTGTGACACGCGCCTCGGTAAACAGCGAAAGCTCCGTCTCCTGCCAAGATTGCAGCGACTCCCCTGAGTCGGCTCGCTCCGCCCCTCGCGCGGTTCAAATGCTTACATTTCTGGAGATCCATAGCCTCGTGCGCACCTCCTGCTGTTCCCGCGGCGGTGCACGCGGAATAATTTAGACGAAACTTTTTGTGTTGATTCACTGCGTGCAAACTCAGTGGTCGATAAACGTAGATGTAACATTAAATAAATTAATTACATTTGCTTGAATGTATCCTATCAAAAATATATATCAATCTATCTAATAGGGGTGTAACATTCAAATTTACTCACGGTTCTGCTTTTATTACGGTTTTAGGGTCACGGTTTCGGGGCGGTTCTGAATGTGCTATGTTTAGGGAAACGACTACTGTCAAATAAAAAATAAGAACAAATAAACCAAGGAAGAGCAGGAATAAATACAATAGAGAAAATATGCAAATGAAACAAAAAGTGCTTTTCAGGTTAAATAGGTTTCTAACAGTAGTTTTAAAGTGCAGAAATTGAATGTAAAATAGTGTTGCATAAACTTATCACTGTATAAGAGTCCTTACGTCCTTACTGTAAAGTTACAAAAGCTAATAAGCCAAGAGCAGTAAGTGATTTCCCTACATTTTATTGTTTAAGATTAAAAACATACACAGCAGGAATATTAGCAGCTTCCATGTAGCTCAGACATTAAGTTGTGGTGCTTGCAACACAAAGGTCATAGGTTTGATTCCCAGGGAAAGCAAGAACTGATTAGAATGTCAATGTGTGCCTTAAATGTAATTTAAGTAATTTTAATTAAAGCGTCTGCCAAATGCTTAAATGTAAATATTAGGCTGCTGTCACTTTAAGACATACTGCACAGATCCAAAATACTGATCCTGTACACATGCATTGTCTTTGTTGACTGTTGGCGTTCACTTAAGACATAACTTCGCAGAGACAGGCATGTTGACATTTTTGTGTGAATTTTTCCATTTAAAAGACTTGAAAGAGAACGTCCCTGTATACACTGCGTCAAAGGCGACATTTTGGGGAGCGCCTCCAGCATGATAGCATCTGAAGCACATGTGGAACTAGTCCAATCTTGATTGGTTTTGCATTATGACGTCACATGTGACGGCTTACATGGAAGCTAGAAAGGGGAGCCGGTGTCTAAGGATCAGATTTTGGAATTCACTGCTGCTTCAATAAATAGAATTTTGAGTGATTTATAATTAGAGTTCTTGAATGACTTCTTCAAATTTATGTACACTTCAGTCTGTCGCCTACGTAACCAATTTGATGTAAAGCATTCACTTTACATTTCTATATTCAAGCACTAGAGAATGATTATGAATATTGTCTGAAACTCTCCCTGAGAGAAAGAACATTATCAGTATGTTTTGGGGAAAGATTCTTGTTTAGAGCCAGATTCAACCTTGAAGAAGCTGTGTATCTTGTTTATCAGTGTGCATTAGTATGCTCTGTTACAGATCAGCATCAGTGAGGTGAACAACTGGCACCATAAGGAGACGGAATAACTTGTTTTTCTCGACAAACCAACACCTAGAAACAGTTCTGAAACTTGGAAGGTCCCTTAATACCTAAACCAGAGGCCTTGTTGTCAACCATGTGATTGATGAAGATATGTTTCTGTCCATTAGTGGATGTTTTCTAAGATTATCTGTTTCTTAACCAATCAGAATCATTTAACCTTAAGTAATGACTTAGTTTGCAGCTTCTGTTAGAGTACAATTGCTGTGAAAATGTGAATGTAAGCAGGGCAGGCTACAAACTTCTTGTGCGATTTGAAGCTTCTGCTGATGAAACTGAAAACTATTCTTCAGTAAATATTCTTCAGTTGACTGCACTTCTGACTTTTGGTTTTCATTCATTATATCTGGTCCTTGAGACTTTGACTGTAAAGTCCCCTACAGTTAGCTTCTGGTAAGTCGAAGCAAGACATTGTCATGCACTCAGGAGGTGTGGTATTAGGTGCAGCATCTCATTTCCTTCTCAGGGAACAAGGGTTACAGTTGTAAATCGAGACATTCCCTTTCAAGGGAACTTGTGCTGTGTCGAAAACAACACTTTGGGGGAACTAAATACCCATTGCGCCACACTGACTAGTCTTGGTTTAAAGCTACTCAGGCACAACTCAGGACGTAAGGACTAGAAAACCCAACATGTAAAATTTAATGTGTGTGGATGTTGAAATGAACCTCTCGCCAGCAGGGCTTTGGAGGATGCCACTCTTCTAGTTGAGTGGTTGCTTATCAGGAGAGATGAGGGCAGACTGTGCGCCTTGTACACTGAAGAGATAGCCTCCATATTCCACCTGCTAATTGATTGCTTAGAGGCAGGGGTACCTTTCTTGGGTGACCCGAAACACACCAATACCTAGTTTGACTTCCTCCAAGGACCTACGTACATACAGTAGATTGCCAAAGCCTAGACAGGGCATAATAGATCTCTCTTGATCGGCCGACACATGTAGTGGAGGATAAAAAGCCTGTAGGATAAAAGATGTGCCACATTCGATGGCACTTGGGCATATAGCCCGGCCTAGGTTGGAGAATGGCCTCTACCCTTCCAGGAGCGAACTCAAGGCGAGAGGGAGCAACCGATGGGGCCTGCAGTTCCCCAGCTCTCTTGAGGAACATAGTAGCAGGAAGGCCACATTAAATGTAAGAAACTTCTCCCACACTCTCTCAATGGATTTGAAGGGTGCGAGGGATAACCCCTCAAGAACCACTGCCAGGTTCCAAACAAGTACTCTGGCTTGGATGACTGACCTCATCCTCTGAGCATCTCAAAAGAAACAAACAATTAGTTGGTGTTTCCTCAAAAAGGACCACCGCTTAAATGCGTGTGGAAGGCAATTATAGGTTGACTGGCCGCCATATAGTCCTTAAGTGTGGATGGGGAAAGACTATCAGAGAAATAACTTTGGAGGAACTCCAGCACTGAAGCCACTGGACAGTTAACTGGGTCCAACTGGCGTTCTCTGCACCACAAATTGAACACATTCCACTTTAAAGCATAAAGTTTCCTTGTGGAGGGAGCGCTAGAGTTTAAGATTTAAGAGTCTAGTACATAGGAGTCTGTCCCTCTCAGGGTCCAGAACCATAGCTCCAGTCGCTGGTGGTGTACTGAGCCCTCGGCTTGGTAGAGGAGGTCCCCCGATGGGAATCTCCCATGGGAGTTCTGCTAGAAGCACTATGATGTCTAAGAACCAAACTCGGGCCGGCCAGTACAGCCCCAGAGAAGCTGGGTGCCTGAGGGAAAACCAAAGCAGACAGTGAGTGTCGTCTTTGACGCAATGCCTTGTTCCCTCAAAAGGGAACTCAGTTTTTGTGTGCTGCCTGAGACTCTCCGTGTGAGGCTTCTAATGAGTGCACACTGCACACATAAATCTTACAGCGCATAGCAATTGGCAAGGCTTAAATAAGTTTAGTTTAAACACAGCAACATGTGTTGTTTAAGTCTAATCTGCATTGTCAACCTATCAACCCTGGGCCGGGTGATGACGGCGTAAATGTCTGGCCATATTAGAACATTTGACACTCTTATTGAGCAAAGTTGTTAGGAAAACCAGACTGTGTATCCATATAGAGAAACAAACATTTGCCTATATCTGTCTGTCTGTTTTAAACATTGCTAGTTCAACAAACTCTATTATAAATGCGTATGTGTCTGATTTGAGATAAAAGTGTGTGCTGAACTGTGGATGGAGAACAGTTAAGAGAATTTTTTACAGAGATCAATCAATCAATCAATCAATCAATCAATCAATCAATCAATCAATCAATCAATCAATCAATCAATCAATCAATCAATCAATGTCTATATTATAAACTGTTTTTGTGTATAAACTGAGCTTTTGTATAAGACTGCCTTCTAGTGGTCTTGTTTATTATATGACTGGTACATTTGCAGGAACCAGGAAATGTTTCAGTTCAGAGGAATCGAAACTTAAACAGTTGTGGATGTCTCTCTATCTGGGCAATAAAATGGCAGAATCTAGTGTTTCTTTGGCTCACGATCAGTTCAACTGTTCAATCTGTTTGGCTCTATTGAAGGACCCAGTGTCCATTCCCTGTGGACACAGTTACTGCATGAGCTGTATTACAGACTGCTGGGATCAGGAGGACCAGAAGAGAGTCTACAGCTGTCCTCAGTGCAGACAGACCTTCACTGCAAGACCTGTTTTAGGTAAAAACACCATGCTGGCAGAAGTGGTGGAGAAACTCAAGACAACAAAACTACAAGATGTTCGTCCTGCTCAATGTTACAGTGGATCTGGAGATGTGGAGTGTGATGTCTGTACGGAAGACAAAAACAAAGCCATCAAGTCCTGTCTGGTGTGTCTGAACTCTTACTGTCAGAATCATTTTGAACATCATGAAGAATTTCACCCAGGAAAGCGACATAAGGTGATAGATGCCACTGGACGACTGCAGGATATGATCTGCCCTCAACATGAGAAACTGCTGGAGATTTACTGTCGTTCTGATCAGAACTGTATATGTTATCTGTGTATGTTGGATGAACACAAAAACCATGATAATGTATCCGCTGCAGCAGAGAGAACTGAGAAACAGGTATGAACTAGTTAAGCTGCATAATTCTCTTCACACATGATAGAAAATCATGAACCTTTTGTACATTTACATTTTACATTTGGCAGACAGTTTTATCCAAAGCGACTTACATTGCATTCAAGATTCACATTGACATTTTAATCAGTTCTTGTTTCCCCTGGGGAAATCCCATTCCCGTTCCCGTGCTCTTCTGCTTGAGCCACAGGAGAATACTTTTGTACTTGAGGCAATGTACACTGTAAAGTGTTTAATTCATAAACATTGATCATTCATAAACATTGTGTTTATGAATTATTTTGTTGTTGTTGTTGTTATTCCCGCAGAGCCAATCAGGTGAGATGCAAAAAAAATACCAGCAGAGAATCCAGGAGAGACAGAAGGAGCTTGAGGAACTGAGAGAGGCGGTGGAGTCTCACAAGGTGAGTTTTGATCAGAACAACTGCTGGAAGAGATGTTTCAGACTCAGTTAGGATTCTCCTCCAGTCAGTCAGTGAGGAGCCAGTGCTGGAGCTCTTTCCAGTCCCACTGAAGCTCACTGTGGGGAACAGGCTGTGTGAGGAACCAGTAAGAGCTGAGTGAATGCACTGATGCTAATGTGTCTCTCTCTGTGTGTCCTAACAGCGCTCTGCACAGGCAGCAGTGAAGGACAGTGAGAGGATCTTTACTGAGCTGATCCACTCCATTGAGAGAAGCCGCTCTGAGGTGACACAGCTGATCAGAGACCAGGAAAAAGCTGCAGTGAGTCGAGCTGAAGAAAGCTTGAAGAGGCTAGAACAGGAGATCGATGATCTGAGGAGGAGAGACGCTGAGCTGGAGAAGCTTTCACACACAGATGATCACATCCATTTCCTCCAGGTAACAGAGATCTGACAAACAGGACAGCTGTCTTTAGGAAGGGACGAGATTGTGTTTCTTATCAAATGTTTCTTTGTCTCTATCTGATGTTTCTATTGTGTGTCTGTGTCTGTGTAGAGTTTCCAGTCTCTCTCTGTCCCTCCTGGATCTACAGACTCACCCAGCATCACTGTCAGTTCTCGTCTCTCTTTTGATGGTGTCTGTAAATCTGTGTCTCATCTGAGAGAGAAACTGGAATGTTTCTGCAGAGAGGAGATAGAAATTATATCTGGTAGAGGTAAGTTGTTCCTAACATGTTTCATATGTTGTAATTTAGAAAAAATGTTTTATAATTAAATGTAATATTATTTTACAATATTTACTATAAAGTATCTATTGGCTTCCACAGTGAGAAACATTAACATCATTCCCACTCTTGAACCCACGACCCACGAGGAGTTCCTCCAATGTAAGTCTCCATGATCATACGTGAACATAAAGAGATAAACTTTAGTTCTTATTATATATCAACAATCAAACTAAACTGTGCAGAACTGCATGCAATATTCTTGATTTACATGATAATTTATTCAAACGTTTGGTTTAATTTACTGGATTAGTTGAAAGTCCTGGTCCGGTCATTCGTGTTCAGCTCTCACTGCTAGATTATTTTGACAGAGAAACGTTATTTAAACAGACCTTTAGATGAACAGTTTATGATGGAGCTGCTGAAAAGTCTTTAATAAATTTGACCAACTAAATAGAAATGTGAATGGACTTTCCAGTTCTACATTTTTAATCAACTATAATTATTCCACTGGTCAATTCCAAACACACACGATCACACCAACACACAGATGTTATGATGTTGATAACAGTGACGCAAATATTGTGTAGCTTTTTTTCTCCTAAAGTATCTAACATAACTGTTACGTTTCATTTATATAAAATCTTAAATGTAATAAACCTCTGGTGTTTTATTTCTATGACTTTTTATTTTAAACAGATTCTCTTCAGTTCTCTTTGGATCCAAACACAGTGCATAAATACCTGGTCCTGTCTGAAGGGAACAGAGTGATTAAATTCACTAATACTACAGTCCAGCAATATCCTGATCATCCAGACAGATTTGGCTCTTGGTGGCAGGTGTTATGTAGAGAGAGTGTGTGTGGACGCTGTTACTGGGAGGTTGAGTGGAGTGGTGATGTGGAAATATCAGTGTCATATAAGAGCATCAGCAGGAAGGGACGGAGCAATGAGTGTAGATTTGGACCTAATGATCAATCTTGGTGTTTGTCCTGCTTTGAATCCAGTTGTTCATTCTTTCACAATAACAAAAGGACAGAACTCCCTGCAGTCTCCAGCTCCTGTAGAATAGGAGTGTATGTGGATCACAGTGCAGGAACTCTGTCCTTCTTCAGCATCTCTGACAAAATGACCCTCATTCACAGAGTCCACACCACATTCACTCAGCCTCTCTATCCTGGGTTTAGAGCTACTGAATGTTGCACAGGACTGGACTCAAAAATGACACTCTGTGATCTAACAATGTAGAGATAATATGCAGAGATTCTATAAATAATATTGTGAGAGATATTCTCAAGATTTCATTGTCATGTTTTGATTTTCACTATATTTCTTAAGTTTACTCCAAATATTATTTGCACAATTTTAATAATTTTTATTCACAAGTTGCAGTCACACTTATTATTTTTCTGTAACTATAGTAATCAACTATATTTTCTTCGCCTTTCAGAACAAAATAATTCAAAATGATTTTTCTTTTGACTATTTAGCTCTGACAGCTCTGTATCTTCAAAGAATGCATATACATGTAGTTCTAGCAGATCACATTCAATAAACAACTGAATAAATGCATTTAATAAACTGATTAAGAAAAAAACTCTGCTCCTATAATTCCCCAAAATCCCCTACACATTCAGTTGATATAATTAAAACCTGAATTAAATAAGAGTTTTAATATTTATCATGACAAGACGAGGATCTGCGGTGTCAGTCTCATTCTGTAATCCCTTCACATGCAGTCAGTTTCAGATCACTCATCAAATCTGGTGTTTGTCTCTTACTTTGGTTGCTGTCAACATACATGGAGGAATTATGATTAAACTGAATGATTGATAAATGATCACCTGTCCGGTTTTAACTCTTTGAACATTTATCCTCATCCCTGAGAGTCAATGAAGTCCAGGACAGATGCTGCTGTAATCATTCTCTGAAGCGTGTGTGTGGCAATGGACTGAAGACTCACGTCTGGACAGATTTCATTTGCTGACAGTGATTTTATAAACAGCTGCCAGCACAAAAAAACACGAGAATTTCTCATCACTTCCTTTGCCCTACACCATACACACACCTACACACCCCTAAACCCTTTCCTTAAATATTCAACAACTGTTTGTGTACAAAAACTAAAAACTGAGCAAAAGCAACACCAAGGTACTGGGTTCGATTCCCAGGGAATGCATGATCTGATGTAATGTGTGCCTTGAATGCAATGCAAGTCGCTTTGAACAAAACCCAGTGCCAAACACATGAAACTTACATTTAAATGGTCAGTCATTCACACTGAACAATGAACAGCTTCAGGTACTTAATAGTACTGTGAAAAATAACATAATCTGTGTTACAATCAGCTTATACAACAGATTTTTATTGTAATATTTAATATAACCGATCTATGGAAGCATCTATTCTTCATGATGTTTTATAATGCGAGTTTCTGTATAAGACTGCCATCTACAGGTCGTGTATATTATATGACTAACTTACCAGGAAATGTTTCAGTTCAGGGAATCGAAACCACGCTGTTGTTGATGACTCTCTTGTCTGCGAGTGTGTGAAATAAAATGGCAGAAGCCCGTGTTTCTTTGGCTGTGGATCAGTTCAGCTGTTCAGTCTGTCTGGATCTACTGAAGGATCCCGTGAGCATTCCCTGTGGACACAGTTACTGCATGAGCTGTATTACAGACTGCTGGGATCAGGAGGATCAGAAGAGAGTCTACAGCTGTCCTCAGTGCAGACAGACCTTCACTCCAAGACCTGCTTTAGGTAAAAACACCATGCTGGCAGAAGTGGTGGAGAAACTCAAGACAACAAAACTACAAGATGTTCGTCCTGCTCAATGTTACAGTGGATCTGGAGATGTGGAGTGTGATGTCTGTACGGAAGACAAAAACAAAGCCATCAAGTCCTGTCTGGTGTGTCTGAACTCTTACTGTCAGAATCATCTAGATCAACATGAGAGTTTGTTCAAAAGTAAGAGACACAATCTGATGGACGCCACTGGACGACTGCAGGAGATGATCTGCCCTCAACATGAGAAACTGCTGGAGATTTACTGTCGTACTGATCAGAACTGTATATGTTATCTGTGTATGTTGGATGAACACAAAAACCATGACACTGTATCAGCCGCAGCAGAGAGAACTGAGAAACAGGTATGAACTGATATAACACATAACAGCTACATAAATCAAGATCATAATATAACAATTCTGCTTGGGCTTTCGTCTTTACAGCAATTTTGTTTAACAGTATTAAACAATGACAATATTAAACTCACAAGTTTTACTTGTTTTTAGTGTGCAGTAATATTTAAAAGGTTGTGATTATTTGTCATTTCTGCAGAGAAAATTGGGTGAGATGCAGAGACATTTCCAGCAGAGAATCCAGGAGAAACAGAAGGAGCTTGAGGAGCTGAGAGAGGCGGTGGAGTCTCACAAGGTGAGTTTTGATCAGAAGAACAACTGCTGGAAGAGCTGTTTCAGACTCAGTTAGATTCTCCTCCAGTCAGTCAGTGAGGAGCCAGTGCTGGAGCTCTTTCCAGTCCCACTGAAGCTCACTGTGGGGAACAGGCTGTGTGAGGAACCAGTAAGAGCTGAGTGAATGCACTGATGCTAATGTGTCTCTCTCTGTGTGTCCTAACAGCGCTCTGCACAGGCAGCAGTGAAGGACAGTGAGAGGATCTTTACTGAGCTGATCCGCTCCATTGAGAGAAGCCGCTCTGAGGTGACACAGCTGATCAGAGACCAGGAAAAAGCTGCAGTGAGTCGAGCTGAAGAAAGCTTGAAGAGACTAGAACAGGAGATCGATGATCTGAGGAGGAGAGACGCTGAACTGGAGAAGCTTTCACACACAGATGATCACATCCATTTCCTCCAGGTAACAGAGCACTGACAAACAGGACAGCGGTCTTTAGGAAGGGAAGAGATTGTGTTTCTTATCAAATGTTTCTGTCTCTATCTGATGTTTCTATTGTGTTTCTGTGTCTGTGTAGAGTTTCCAGTCTCTCTCTGTCCCTCCTGGATCTACAGACTCACCCAGCATCACTGTCAGTTCTCGTCTCTCTTTTGATGATGTCTGTAAATCTGTGTCTCATCTGAGAGAGAAACTGGAATGTTTCTGCAGAGAGGAGATAGAAATTATATCTGGTAGAGGTAAGTTTTTCCTAACATGTTTCATATGTTGTAATTTAGAAATTTAGAAAAAATGTTTTTTTATTAAATGTAATATTATTTTACAATATTTCCTTTAAAATATCTATTGGTTTCCACAGTGAGAAACATTAACATCATTCCCACCCTTGAACCCACGACCCACGAGGAGTTCCTCCAATGTAAGTCTCCATGATCATACGTGAACATAAAGAGATAAACTTTAGTTCTTATTATATATCAACAATCAAACTAAACTGTGCAGAACTGCATACAACTCTTGATTTACACAAGACACATTTACTCTGTTGAAAATTGAAGTACAATAAACTACACCAATCAGGAAAAAATACATGATAGCTTAACTTACTGGGTTCGTTGAAAGTCCTGGTCTGGTCACTTGTGTTCATCACTCACTGCTAGTTTTGACAGAGAAACGTAAAAATGGACCTTTTGCTCAGTTTGTGGGGGAGCTGCTACCTTTAAAACATTTGAACAAGATTAAAAACTAAACAAATGTGAAAGGACTTTCCAATTCTACATTTTAAATTTTTCCGCTAGTTAACTCCAAACACACACGGACACACCAACACACAGATGTTATGATGTTGATAACAGTGACGCAGATGTCATGTAGCCTTTTCCCCTAAAGTATCTAACATAACTGTTACTTTTCATGTATATAAAATCTTAAATGTAATAAACCTCTGGTGTTTTATTTCTATGACTTTATTTTAAAACAGATTCCCTTCAGTTCTCTTTGGATCCAAACACACCGACTAAAAACCTGGTCCTGTCTGAAGGAAACAGAGTGATTAAAAACACTAACACAGTCCAGCAGTATCCTGATCATCCAGACAGATTTGATCATTGGTATCAGGTGTTGTGTAGAGAGAGTGTGTGTGGACGCTGTTACTGGGAGGTTGAGTGGAGTGGTACAGTGGAAATATCAGTGTCATATAAGAGCATCTGCAGGAAGGGAGGGGTAAATGAGTGTAGATTTGGACGTAATGATCAATCCTGGTGTTTGTACTGCTCTGCCTCCAGTTGTACATTTTTGCATAACAACAAAAAGACTAAACTCCCTGCAGTGTCCAGTTCCTGTAGAATAGGAGTGTATGTGGATCACAGTGCAGGAACTCTGTCCTTCTACAGCGTCTCTGACAAAATGACCCTCATTCACAGAGTCCACACCACATTCACTCAGCCTCTCTTTCCTGGGTTTAGCATTTATTCTTTTTATACATTACAAATGTTGTTGATTTGCTCTAAAGTGAAATTTTGTGATCTAACAACATAGATTGTTTTTTTACAGTATTTTATCTGTACATTCTCAAAAAAATCATTGTTTTTGACATGTTCTGTGATGTTTACTCTAAGCATTAAAAACACAATTGTTCATTATTAATAAGTTGTAATGATGATTATTTGTTATGACTAGCATTGTCTGTGTTTTTCTTTTCATTATTTAGCTCTAACAGCTCTGTATCTTCAGAGAGTGTATATACATTCAGTTCTAGCAGATCAACTTCAATGAACCACTGATGTTTAAATGAAACACATCCACCTGTATCTTTTACAAGCATAATCTTTTTTTTTTTCAGCAAATCCCATGAAGAAACAAATTACATTTAATTATCCCGATGTAAAAGATGTGTGTCAGCACTATATTAACTCACTGAGCCTCTGTCCGGTTTTTATGGAGTATCCAAACCTACATATTGTAACAATATAGATTTACGAGTTCACACTTACAAATGATTCAGGAGCAGTAAATGGTAAGCGTATTTGGCGTGTTGTCCGAGGAGAGGGCTCCGAGCTCTGTATTTAGCCCGAACCTGGAGCACTCCCTCCGTATCCTGACTTTGATAGGAACGATTAACTGTGAGGAGTCGGGATTATAGAGAGTTAGGGTGGAGGGATGCCGTAAACTGTCAAGAGCTGTAGGTGAGTCAAACATGTCTATATATACATGCTTCCTCTCATGCTGATAGGATGAGGTGTAATTGCTGATGACAAGTTGATTGCGTTAATCCTTTGAAGGGTCTCCTCCCGAACTTTGTTAATAAAATATCATTTATAGAGTTACTCTTTGTCATGCCTTCTTGTTTTTTTAAAAGAACTAATTATAAAAATGTGATTGAATTTATATAGACACAACTTTTTCTATGTATATGCATTGGCAACAGTCTACTTTTTAGATGGAGTTTTCTTTATTATTTCTTTAAAATGCTAACGGTTAGATGGTTGACTTTTGCAATATTTTGACGAATGAAAAAAACATTTGACAATATAACAATATAAGATTAATGTAGATGTCAGTTATTTTCATATAACTGGTTACATGTTCGTTTTAAAAAATGACTAAATTTGAAATACCCTTCTCATATATACATAGTAAATATATGTAATGGTGTGAAATTTATTAATTACAGTGAAACAAACCATTTCCATTTCTATTTGCTATGAAGTGTTTTGTTTATTATTTAGTATATATATATATATATATATATATATATATATATAGAGAGAGAGAGAAAGAGAGAGAGAGAGAGAGAGAGAGAGAGAGAGAGAGAGAGAGTGAGTATATATTAGATATTTAAAGCAGTGGATTATTTTGTCTGTAGTTGGAATGCTGGTCATTGTGATGAATTCAAAATGTTTAATTTTTAAATTATACCAGCTAATAATAGAGATATAACATAAACATTATCATATTACTGTATGTATATATATATATATATATATATATATATAGTAGTTAGTATTTTACCCATCTCTGTATACTCACCCTACACACCTTTTCTCTGCAGCCAGAGGGCGCGCAAAGATTAAAAAAAAAAAACAACAACAAAAAAACAGATTGAGCATGATCGTACTCTCCTATGCGCACTAATATGATCGTGTTCATGTTATATTTCTATTATTAGCTGGTTTAAGTTAAAAATGAAAAGTTTTGAATTCAACACACAGTGACCAGCATTCCAACTACAGACAAAATAATCCCCTGCTTTAAATATCCAATTCAAAACAGAAGACCAACAACTTGTGTTTTGTAAGCTTATTGTATGCTTATATAGTTTGTAAAGTATTTTTGCGGTATTTGATCACGGTGCGGCGCACTTCCGAGTCTCGTTCCCAGTGGCTCGCAGCACGTCGCGCGCCCCCGCCCCCCCAAACCGAATACGAGAGTGCGCGCGAGAAACGCTGCGCGAGACATACACCGAACAGCCCCGATAAACCCCGCCGAATCCACGCGCACGGGAAAAGAGACACTGGGAAAGAACAGCAGACGCCCGAGAAAGGAGTGACAAGAAAGTCCACCGCCGACGGTAAGATTCTGTCACTCTTTTAGCAGATGAAATGAACGCTCAGCCTCAGTTACATTAAGAATTTTGTCTTGTTGGAGCGTCTCCGGTGCGTGAAAGCGGCTCCCATTTGGAGAGACGGAGCGCACGGTACTAGTGAACCGGGGACATATCTAAATCAACTGCACATTTCAGCACGTCATTCAACAGGGGGAATTATGTATCTGAGAATTTGATTTCTGAGATGCACATAAACATTTCAATAAGTCAGCGTTGGAATTGACGCGACTGAACTGAGTGGACGGAGAGGGGCGTGTTCTGTCTCCGCGCGCGTGCATGCCGTCGCTCTCGCACTCTTGATTAGTATTTTAATACAGATACTGAAAGAAAATTGCTTTCAGGTGAATTAAGGAATATTAGGATGAAGCGCAATGGGCAAAGCGCGTTTTCTGACGCGCAAATTGATAAATGACGGGGTTTTCGGAGAAGTCATCATTTTATATAGAAAAATGATTTTGTTGATATGATTACATTAGAAATGTTGTGTTTTACTGTTGACAGACGCGGATTTATGTTCACCGCCCTCTTTTGTCAGACCTGGCGCACGTTTTGCAGCGCTGTCAAACTGGTGCATACGCGTGCGCGCACACGCACCCACCCACGCGCGCACACACATACAGATATTACGGAACGAAAGCTTATTAATAATATATACACACCAAATCCTTACAATTGATTAATGCATTTACACACATTTTTATTACACTTTACGATGCTACACAAAGGCAAATAGACAATTTCCCCACTCTGTCCCTCATTAGTGTAAAGTGAATATGAATATTTCTTAATGCATCAACGCGTCTTTTATGATAAATATTTTTTTTGGGTGGTTTTATCCTTTCAAGCTACAACCGTAATTGCCTGATCCTTTGTCTCTGCAAAGCACATGCGCATTGCGCGTGGGGTGTGGATGGACAACTGATGCTTTTACCCTGTATATCTCTCTCAATTGGCTTAAAATGTACTCTATTATAATGCACAACTGTGTTTATGGCTTAAATATGGAATATTCTTGAATTCCTCCTAGAGTCTAAGTGAATATTTTGTTTGTAGAAGAATCTTTTTTTACGTTTCACGGCGATGCGGCAGACAATGAACCGAGTGACCGTGCGCTCGCGCCCGCGCCCGCCTCCCGTGGGAGGAGGGGGGGGGGGGGGGGAGAAGAGTACTCAGACCCCGCATATTAAAATAAGACCGTGTAAAACGTCTCCGCCCAATAATCCTGTCTATATTTTTTTTTCTCTCGGATGAGAGGTGGAATTATGAGACGGAGGTGAGTTTGATGGAAGGAGCAGGCGGTGTAATGCGCGCGCGCGAGGCTTCATAATCCACACGTTCACGCGGACCAATAACTCGCCGCTTGAATGAGTCACGCGTCTCAACCTGGACGCATCAAGTCAAACTGAGAAATGAAAGATTTTTTGACATGCATGACATTTTTTGAGGTTTCCGTTTGCCAAAATGTAGTCATTTTAAACGTAAGCTATACACAACATTGAAATAGATAGATGTTCCCACAAGAAAAAATGTCTAGTGTGTAAAAAAGGTATTGGGTATTGATTATTGATCTTCTGTAAACAGGATTGATGACATAAAACGTTGTTATAATGGTTGGTACACTTTGGAAATTGCATCTCCTGCTCTCTCTCTTTCTGTTGTGCAGAAAGAGAGAGAGAGAGAAATGCATATCTACACCAGTTTCTCATTTATTTGTCCAATGAGTTTGTATAATGTAGAAGAGCCTGAAGGTAACTCACACAGGAGCCACTCACCCACCAAAAACATTATTAACCCGACATGAGTGCCAGCATTTTACAGATCTGCACCTTTGGTTCTGTTCTGCGAGTTCATGAGGTGAATTAGTAATAATCTTGGTAATTCTTGATTGTCAGATTCTCTGTGCTGGGTCACCCGCGGAAACATGAAGAGCAGTGATTCATGTCAGTGTGAGATGCCCGGTTTTAAGCCCAGCTGGAGTTTAGTGTTGCAGGAGCAGAAACGAGCAGGACTCAGGAGGAAGCAGGGAGAGTGAGAAAGATCTGTGTAGTCTGATGGGTAGTTCATGATTGCAGATGCGTGTAAGAGGAGATTTACAGTCCGAATCAGTGCGTATTTGTCTGGTTTCAGGCGGTGAGGTCAGAAAGAATAGATTTTTCAATTTTTTCCATTTTATTTGCAATTATTCCCATAATTTTCCCCCTTCCATTCAATATGACCATACAGCAATAATAATAAAAAATGTTATATGTTATTATCATCATTATTATTCAAAAAAATATTTTTTATTATTTATATATATATTTTTACTATTTATATTTTTACTGTTTATTGTTCAACAAATCATAAATAATTATTTTATTTTACATTCAAATTACATTTACTAACTTTTATGGCTGTAAAGTATTTATTTTGGTGAAAAACCACTGGGAGACCGTAAAATTTCTCTTTTAGTTGACAACAGATTTTATCATTACACATTGTTTTCAAATGGACAAATAAGTAAGTGGACAAATCTCCCAGTGCTTTCAGAGATGACGATCATGTGGAGCAGCATCTACTACAAAGCAAGCCGGACACATATCGTCCAGCTAAAGAGTATCACAGTGTAGTTTAATTTTGGATCCTGGCTGAAATTAATGATGTAAATGCAAATTCACAATCTAAAATCAATGGAAATCTATATACAGAAAAATCACTTCTCTGTGGAAAGTGGAAGAAAGAGAGGGAAGGGGATGATTACCACCCAGGTTAGATTTGAACCTGGATCCCTGTGGGCCAACAGCTCACAACACCCAAGCAACCAGGCAAAACTCCATAGCAACACCCTAGCAACCATGTGATCAAGTGCTCTGCCTCACAAATAAAAAAATCGCTATGAAAAATCGTTGCAAGTTTCTTAGTGAACACTTTCTGAAATCTTATAAAGATTTTGGTGCACTAGGTGCATTCAGATGAATGTTTAAGTGACTGCGATTACAGTTTTCAGTGTTTGTCAGAAGAAGAGCAGGGAAGACATGAAGGCAAAAGAGAGACGGGAAGGAGGCAGTGAGACAGGATGGCTCTGACAGAGACAGAGGCAGCTCAGCCAAGCAGAGCTTTGAGTGTATTTGTGTGTGTGTGCGTTTGTTTGAGGAAGATCATTGAAAGGGACAGATAACTCAAGCACATCTGAGATGGTCCCAAATTAGAGATGCATTCAAAATCACAGTTATTTTTGGATTTGTCACTTAACAAACGGTGAAAAAAGCCATTTCAAAGACTACGTACTCATTCTGTCACACCGTTGTTAACGACTTCTGATTAGCGGAGCATTCTTTTATTATTTGATGTTTTCCTCAGGCAGCCTTAGTTGTGTCTGCAAAACTTGATAAGTTTTAGTGTCAGTCACTAGTCAGGTTCTGTCCCGTCATCCTTTGCGGTCTGTGTGCGCTGTGTGGAAAGTGATCGGTGGCTTTATGCGCTCTGTGAGAGGAGCTGGAGAACTGAGCCATTGAGCCTGGTATTGTTTCACATTCACATGTGAACAAAGCCATATTTTAAGGTTTCAAAATAATTATTTTGCTTTTAAAATGATGTTTTAGTTGGAGTGCGTTTGCAGGTTGTTTTCTGTTTTTCCACATTTTCCTTACAAGATACAGCAGCTAGTTTTGAATAAAATCAATTGAGTCCATTTTTTTGGGTAATTTCTCCATGATTCTGAACAGACAACTAAATAAAATAACAACTATTTAGTAAAAAAGGCTCTGACAAAATGTTGCTGCAGTCTATTTAAAAAATATTTAATTTAATTAATTTGAATAAATTATTTTTTAAAAATCGGTTTGATAATATGATTGAATAGCTATGTTTCCACCCAAAGTTACGAATTTAACTTATGCGCAAAATGGGAATAACGAATAAAACATTTGTGAAAAAAAGCAGCATTTCCATCCATGGAGTCGAAGAGAACAAAATCACTTCCTTATAAACTGCCACTAAATTTCACTAAGAAAAGTAGGAGAAGGCACTGTATACAATCATTTTTGCATAAAATAAATTATTTGCATCTCAGAGCGAGCAGACGAAACACAATAAATGCATTTCGGAGGCAGATGCCTGCTGTTTCGTGTAAGACTAACTCTTAGAGGTAATTATACCGAACCACTTTGACAACAGTCTTGGCTCAGGCATTTCAGATGCTGTGCAACGAGATTGGTCTGCAAATTAGTCCAATTATGACGTTTTATCGTGCAGTCACATGGTTTTTCTAAAGCGCATTAAGGAATTGATTCGGTAAATGTGTTTCCACCATAGTTTGTGTTTATGTTTTCTTATAGGATAAAAAAGTATCCAAACTCAAATGATCGGTAAGTTCTATAATTTATACAAAATTGTGAAATAATCCTAAATGCGCATAAAAATAGGTAGATGGAAATATAGCTAATGACTCAGTCATAAATAAAGGCTTTATCACTGAAGGAATCAGCGTTTTTTTTTTTAACAAATCAATTAAATCTTTTAACAGTCGCTTATCGCCACCTACTGGTGCAATGATACAATCGTTATTCCAGCGCCAAGTTACGGTACTTACAAAAGGTGATTTGCTCTATTCTGATCACTACTGTAGACGTCTGTGTTTTTATCTGAAGAAGAAACTTCTGTGATACTATTTGTATATTGTCGAAAAGACCGTTTGTGAAGCCGTTTCGTACCTATACATAATAAATGCTTTCGCAAACACCAAGACAGAAGTGAATATTCCAGTGTGATTTTATGAAAGGTTTAATAAACACAGGAGAGTCGCTGTCATTTAGGCATGAGATGGTGATCTTTCGCAATCTTTTAACGATTAATCGTGCAGCTCTAGGGTCCGGTATTGTTTTGGACCCCATTGTGTTTCATTGTATGGACAAAACTTGTTGAAACATCCTTGAAAAAAACATGACAGAATTTCCATTTTTGGGTGAACTATCCCTTTAACACTTCATGTGCTTAATTATTTATTTCTGTGATGATCATGTGTTAATTATCAACTGTTACCTCGCAGCTCAGATTCCTTGATTCTGTTGATGTGTGTGTCATCATGGAATCTCTCTCTGGGTTGCCATGGCAATGACCTGAAGGAACTATAGAATGAGCCAGAATGGCAGCTCTCCTATGGTTCCTACGGCTACAGCCAATCAAAGGCCAGACCCCCACTGACCCCACCTGTCTTTTTCAGTCCCTTGGAGAAAGATACTCACAATACACAGTATTAGCACTGGATGAGTGTATTAGACAGGAGAAATATGGCAATGACAAAAATGTACAGAATGACAAGTTATAAATGAGTTTTATCATTATTTACCATATAGAACGTTGTGGAAGGACAGACAGGGGCGAAGGCATATTTAAAAACACTTTCTGTTGTGTTCAGGACATTGACTGTATAATCAAGGCCTAATGAACAATGTAGTCGCCTCTTGTTTGGACAGCAAGTTTTCTACAAGAACGAAAACATTAAACACTGTAGTTTTTTTTTTTTGGGTGATATGTGGATTATGTTTAGACTAAGCCTAAATCTCAGATAGTGAAGACAACATACCTCATCTTTTGTAACTGTATGAATCTTTAAAGAGTCAGATATAAAAACTTATATCATATTTCCACTGGATTGAGTGGTAAAAGATGGCAAGCAAAGAATATAATCAAAAAACGTCTGTGGAAAAAATATATATGCAGAATTTGAATGATCATTCTTTAAGAATACTTGTTAAACTTAAAGCATTCCTGATTTGTATTTGAAATTAATAATATTTAAATATTTGAATTTTATAGTAATGTCATGTCACACCGCAGGACATAATTTGCCTGGCGCTGTGAAAAAAGCTTAATAAATTATATAATGAGGAAAAAAATCTGCTAACCTCTAACAGTTTCAGAAACAACAGTATTTGAACTTTTACAATGCATACAATTCTCAAGCAATTTAGAACTTTTTTTGAAAAAAATGCTGTTTCACCCTTATTTGTCAACTGCCCATATATATATATATATATATATATATATGGGCAGTATATATATATATATATATATATATATATATATATAGAGAGAGATAGATAGATAGATAGATAGATATGTGAAGGAAAATCTACATAAATATAATTTATGTTGTTAATTTAATTAATTTGTCAAACTGTAATTTTATTATAAAATTATAAAAAATACAATTCTACAAGAATTGTAAAATTTATTTTGAGTTACATAAATTCTAATTGTGAAAACATCCAAATTAGTCTCCATTCATGATAATTTTTTTTCAAAATTCAAAGCAACGGCACGTTATCAAACACAATACAGAATTTGAGATGTGGTGGAAATGACATTTGTTTGTTAAAAAAAAACAACTGAATTCTCCTGTTATGCTTGTGTACTAACTTTGCAAGTTGACAGATTAAAAGTGGCCATAGCTGAAGAAACAGCCATAAGTGTGCACTACATTTACACAAGTGTGTGTTCAGGTGAGGGAGTTCATATTTCATTTTATCAAGCATCTGTCAGTAACAAGATTTATGGATGTTTGTACTTGAAGGACAAAACACGACCAAATCTCAATCATTATCACGAAACACACATAGCAAGGCTGCAACTTAGGGTGAGGTTTAGGGATTGTGTGTGTGTGTGTGTGTTACTATCTCAGACTGGATCCATTGAGAGTGTTGTTAGGAACCATGACATGTCTTAAATAAACACACACACTCAAAGTCACAGTGCATTTTACCATCAGTGAGTCGCTAAACAATCATCAGAATAATGTGCTCTGTACACTACTGAAGAAAGAATCTCAAGGTCTTTGTGTGTGGACGCGTGTTTTTGTCTGCCAGTGGTGTTTATGTTCCCTCGCCATTGTTTTCATTAGAGCAATTTCCATCCTGAGAGATGGCTCTGTGCGTGTAGGATGAAGAATTTTACCAGGTCAAAGTTTTCACAGTTCTCAAGACACTGTCCAAAGGAGTTAGTAAACCACCTCAGCGCTTGTAGAAACACAATCAAGGATTTTACATCCTGACATCTGTCTTTGTTGCTTTCTTTCTCTTTCTGTCCATTTTAACACTATTTATCTTAGTACTGGTCGTGGGTCTATGTTTTATTCAAAAGTGTTCATTTAAAACCTTCACTCACGTTATTGTTTGTTCCTGAAGTAGTAGTTTCTAAATGCTAATTCCTAAATGCAAACTATGTACACACACACTCACTCACACACACACACACACACACACACACACACACACACACACACACACACACACACACACACACACACACACACACACACACACACACACACACACACACACACACACACACACACACACACACACTCAAGGTCCAAATATTTACCTTGCAAAAAAAACAAGGCACATTCTTGTCATACTAGATTTATCTCCTAATTTAGACTCAATAAACGGAGAGTTCACCAATTATTTCAAATGTATTTCTTTTGTTGCTTGTAAAGTGATTCAAGCTTGGTAAAAGTGCTATTTAAGTTAAATTCAACTCAAATGCATCATCTTGTTTTTTAAGATTTGAAGAGCACATTTACTCGGGATACACATTTTAGTCTTCAGTCTGGTGAATAATGCAATAAGCCATGACATGTTGTGCATTACAGTGCTTTACTACAGTTAGGAAGGGGTATTGTTAAGTACAATGAGTGGCTTATTGACTTTTTGAAAGGGCAGCAATATGACAATACATTAGCGTTCAATGGGCCTAATGAAATGTATTAATAATCATTTGTATTAATCATTTTCTCACACATTATATAATTCATTAACTTATTGAATGAAATGTTTCTTATCTTCACAAAGGCTACTTTTATCCAATAAAATAACTAAATTGTATTAATTAATATATTATAAAATGTAATTTATTCCTGTGATGCCAAAGCTGAATTTTCAGCATCATTACTCCAGTCTTTAGTGTCACACGATCCTTCAGAAATCATTCTAATATGATGATTTGTTATTATCAGTGTTGAAAGCAGCTGCTTAACATTTTTGTGGAAGCTGAGATATATTTTTTCAAGATTGTCTGATGAACAGAAAGTTTAAAAGAACATAATTTATTTGAAAAATGTAAATTTTTAAAGGACAATGTAAATGTCCTTACTGAAAAAAAATATTACAGACCCTAAACTTTTGAATGGTAGTGTACTAGGTCTAGGAGAATGTGTACATCACATTTTTACTTGGCCTTGAACTTCCTTGGTAAATTAGGATCATTATAAAGAGCTCAGTACTGTTTGCCTGGCACAATTTTTGAGTACATTTTCTACTTATAATGGCGATAGTAATTCAGCAAATGACCGAGAACACCGCTTTTTGTTATAATTTGGCCTTTTTATGGTTTAATGAATAGGACAGTGTAGAGTTCAGACAGGAAAGCATGAAATTGGCAAAAGACCTCGAATTGAACTTGGGTTGCCGGAGGCACAGTGGCGCTATATATGCCGGCGCGCTGCCCATGACACCCAGACTGTGGTGTGGTCAGTCACACTTTCTGCATTTGAAACAGCCAATTTATGTGTTTGGGTCAAGTATGACAGATTGTAGTAGTCTGCCTTATCCTAGCTAATTTCTAGCATTTCTTTAATGAATTGTGTGCTGAAAGTAAACTGTTTTTACCAGCTGCAATTCATGTTTTGTGAAATTCTCTCTTCGATTTTAGTTCCATATTTAGTATGTCAGTTAACCTCTGGTTGTCAGATGGTTATTAAGTCTAAACTGTGTGCACTGATCAGGAAGAATCAGGAAGGAAGTAGTGATCACTTGGAACACACAGTTCTGGCCTTTAAAAAAACATGTTGGCTACTATCTGGTGGGGGAAGTTTAGAAATTAAACAGAACAATTGTTACATGGAGTGCAATATGTCAGACTCTTTCTGTCAACTGTTGCTCTTTCAGTCATCTGAAAGCACATTAACCATTTGATGCTTAAATCATGAACTGTCTGACCAAGAATGATCAATAAAACAAACTATCACAATATTCTTCATATGACTCATCCTCGCATATTTACTTTTCAGATTATCCTAACCATTCAAAGAAAGAACAAGAGCTTGCAGTTTTGCGATCTGCTCTGAGTTCTGGGGTTATTCATTAGCCTGAGCTTGTGTTTACGTAGAGGCCCGAGCCCTTGCCAAAAATGTGCTAGTGTGTGTGGTTGTTTGAGTACATCTCTAGGGTTATGAGTTTATGTGTGTGTATGTGTGCATTTGAGCTTGGAGGACAGACATGAAGTTATTATGGTGTGTGTGTGTGTGTGTGTGTGTGTGTGTGTGTGTGTCATACACTTAGTTTGAGTTGTCACATTCTCCTTGCCCTTTCTACCCCCTCCACTGAAGTCCGTCCGGTCTTCACTAAAATGTCTCAGGGATATGGCTCCACACTGCCTCCTGTTGATCTGGAGGTAAAACTTCTGCATCTGTATTCAAAATAAAAACACACACATGTACACTCACCTGAAAGGATTATTAGGAACACCATACTAATACTGTGTTTGACCCCCTTTCACCTTCAGAACTGCCTTAATTCTACGTGGCATTGATTCAACAAGGTGCTGAAAGCATTCTTTAGAAATGTTGGCCCATATTGATAGGAGCATCTTGCAGTTGATGGAGATTTGTGGGATGCACATCCAGGGCACAAAGCTCCCGTTCCACCACATCCCAAAGATGCTGTATTGGGTTGAGATCTGGAGACTGTGGGGCCATTTTAGTACAGTGAACTCATTGTCATGTTCAAGAAACCAATTTGAAATGATTCGAGCTTTGTGACATGGTGCATTATCCTGCTGGAAGTAGCCGTCAGAGGATGGTACATGGTGGTCATAAAGGGATGGACATGGTCAGAAACAATGCTCAGGCAGGTCGTGGCATTTAAACAATGCCCAAATTGCACTAAGGAGCCTAAAGTGTGCCAAGAAAACATCCCCCACATCTTTACACCACCACCACCAGCCTGCACAGTGCTGACAATGTTCTCATTCTGTTTACGCCAAATTCTAATTCTACCATCTGAATGTCTCAACAGAAATCGAGACCAGGCAACATTTTTCCAGTCTTCAACTGTCCAATTTTGGTGATCTCGTGCAAGTTGTAGCCTCTTTTTCCTATTTGTAGTGGAGATGAGTGGTACCCGGTGGGGTCTTCTGCTGTTTTAGCCCATCCGCCTCAAGGTTGTGTTGTCGCTTCACAAATGCTTTGCTGCACACCTCGGTTGTAAGGAGTGGTTATTTCAGTCAAAGTTGCTCTTCTATCAGCTTGAATCAGTCGGCCCATTCTCCTCTGACCTCTAGCATCAACAAGGCATTTTCATCCACAGGACTGCTGCGATACTGGATGTTTTACCCTTTTCACACCATTCTTTGTAAACCCTAGAAATGGTTGTGGGTGAAAATCCCAGTAACTGAGCAGATTGTGAAATACTCAGACCGGCCCGTCTCAAAATTGCTTAAATCCCCTTTCTTTCCCATTCTGACATTCAGTTTGGAGTTCAGGAGATTGTCTTGACTAGGAACACACCCCTAAATGCATTGAAGCATCTGCCATGTGATTGGTTGATTAGGTAATTGCATTAATGAGAAATTAAACAGGTGTTCCTAATAATCCTTTACGTGAGTGTATATGGTTGAATAAGGATATGTATTAGTAACTTATCTTGTTCTTCTCTTTCATATTTATTTTATCCTGCACATACACATATACTTTAGAGTCCATTATATTTATATTAGCAAGAGAAGGTTGGCTGCACACAAAAAGCTGTTCAGCCAGAACGCGAGTAAGCAAAATTATTCAAATACTAGATCCCAAAACCAATATACTAGAAAAGAAGTGTGAGTGAATATGGGTTAGTGTTAGTCTTAGTTGTATTTGGTATATTAGTCTTGTATTTTAATATGAAATACTATGATTGTGTGCTTGCTCCCAGAATGCATTGCTGCTGTTACAGCACAGTGATTGGGTCAGATTTTCTGCTCCAGTTCTCCACTCCCCCTCCTCTGCCTCGAGCCCAATGTGGGTGTGTGTGTGTGTGTGATGGAGTTTTGGAGTTACATAAGCAATTTGGGATTCAAAGTTACTCGTTTAGATGGCAACACACACATACATCTATACTACTGTTCAAGTGTTTGATGTCGGTACGATTTTTTTTATGTAATGATGATGAAAATGAAGCTTTGCCCCCACTAGAATACATTGCATTTGATTATATAAATGATTATTCTATCAATATTTTTTTCATCAAACATACTGAAATCTTGATCAATGCTCACCAAACTTCAAACATTGCAAATTAATGTCTGTACAATCGATGCTACACATTGTGTGCAAATTGTTTTAAATGTAGAATAAAAAGTTATATAAATAATAAAATATGTAATAAAAAGAAAACTCTGAAAGCAGGGTTTCGGAAAACAATTTGAGGAAAAATTCTAAGCAGAGTATTTTACATTACTTTTAAATAAAAATAAAATAAAACACAAAGTAAAGTATTACTCGAGTTCTGTAATCATGTTACTAAGTCATATAAATAAAAAAAGTCACTCTTTATTTAAATATCTCATTACTCGCTTTATATATAGAAACAAATTAATTGTGATTCATTTAAAAGCTAAAATTAATGTTTAAAACAAACGTTAAATTGTTTGATTTCAATTTGAAATGTTTTTTCAGCCCAAGTGACCTGCGTCCTGGGCCCTAGCCTCTACGATGGAGCTCTGTCGTGGGCTCTAGCCTCCACAGTAGAGCTCTGCTGTAGGGCCTAGTCTCAATGACAAAACTTCATCTGAAGGTTCAGTCTTACTGATGCATTATGTTCTCACTGAACTCTTTTGTAATGCAATTCTATGTATTGGAGCAGGAGCAAAAAGTGCTGTTCATCCGCTCCTTTGAATTTGAAGTTTGCAACGGGGCATTTGAATATGTGATGTACACACACTGACAGCTTATGCACAGAGAGTTTACAAGCCACACCAGGATCGTATTTACTACCAATCAGCAGGTTTCACACAGTAAGTGAATTTCAAGCTCCCTGTACAGATGAGACAGCTCACAGACACACACACTGCAGCGTATTGTTTAACGCTGAAACAGCGTGCTGCTGTCTGCTTGACTCAGCGGAGACGGGACAGATAGTGTCTATTGTTCTCTTACACACTGAAAGGAAATCATTTCCATGTTTGCATTGTCACATGTGTTTATGGAACATTCAACTCACATGCTGGCTTCACATGATTACTGTTCTCCTTCTGTCTGGAGAATAACTGTATGTGTGTGTGCAAGTGTGTCATTACACAGATGGTTGTTGAGCTCAGGAACGCTAAAGCAGCCAACAGAGAGAGATTGGAGCGAGAGAGAGAGAGAGAGAGAGAGAGAGAGAATGTTTCACGGCTCCTTATTTGGAATGGATCACGTGACCACCCGGTTGCCTTGGTAACTGCGGTTCTGAATCGCAGGTAGTATAGCTCAGGGATGCTGTCCTCTAAAACCCCCTCCATCTATCCAGATAACTATCAGGGCTGGAGTCTGATTACTGATTAATGATCTAGTTTTGATGCTTGATATGATAGAATCTTGACAGAGATGTGAGTTGATCCTGCTGAGCTTTTATTAGCTCTCTGTATCAAGACTGAAGCACATGTATTAAAGTAAACCCAGAGCAAAATATACAAGGTACAGTGGTACCTCGAGATATCCTTCGTATAATGAGTTTTTCGTATCT
Organism: Rhodeus uyekii; assembly: GCA_037043235.1. Taxonomy (NCBI): domain Eukaryota; kingdom Metazoa; phylum Chordata; class Actinopteri; order Cypriniformes; family Acheilognathidae; genus Rhodeus; species Rhodeus uyekii. The sequence goes on from JAWRVZ010000035.1 coordinate 4,535,128, forward strand.
TGGAACACATTTTACATGTAAAATGGCTAATCCGTTCCAAGCCCTCCAAAAACACCCCATTAAATTTCATAATAAAGCTAAATTGACCTATAAACAATGAAATAACGTAAAATGTCGAAGCTTACCTTTCGAGTGAGGCTATCTCCGAAAGTGGCGGCAGAGGAGGAGGAGGACAAACGGCAGATAACGTACGTACTGTGGCAAGGTTGAATGAGGACAAACAAACAGGTTTGCAGTGCACACGTCCCCAAGGGTGTTTATTGAACAAAAAGGTGACAACTCAACGTGCAAATACTGAATTCCTGGGGTCGTGAAGTGAAGAGGTCCAAAGGTCTTTGATGTTTTGGTGCCTGGAAGGATAGTGGTGTTCTCTCAATCTTCGCTCGAGTCTGAGGGAGTAGAGACAAAGAGCACACACGGTTAGCATATCTTGCAGTTCAGAACTAGCTCACCCTCTCTTCCTCCTTCTCTGCTTAAATCCTTTCTTCTTAATGAAGTCCAGGTGTGGCCCATCAGTGCCTACTCCTGGCTGTTGATGGAATGACGAGAAGTAATTATGGGGCGACGCTGAAGTGCACTCTGGATACTTGTCACACTCCCCCCCCCTAAGCGTCGCCCATGTCCTGGAGCAAAACAGGGGAGAAGATAGGGGTGGGCGGGGGGCTACAAGAGACAGACCTGACCAACCTGCCCACATTCTTGATAGTCCATCTGCATTTCCATTTGTAGCGCCAGCTCGATGTTGTACTTTAAAGTGGAAGTCTTGGAGGGCGAGAAACCAGCGAGTCACCCTGGCATTTGTGTCCTTTGCCCGGGCCATCCATTGTAAGGGAGCGTGGTCGGTCATCAGAGTAAAGGACCGTCCTAAGAGGTAATACCGCAACTCCAGAACTGCCCACTTGATGGCCAGGGCCTCCTTTTCGACTGTGGCATACTTGGTCTCGGCTGGCGTTAGTTTTCGGCTAATGTACACAATCGGGTGTTCTTCTCCGTGTTTCATTTGGGACAGGACAGCCCCCAGTCCAGAGTCGGAAGCATCTGTCTGGAGTGTGAATGGACAGTTAAAGTCAGGGGCATGGAGAATTGGGGAGGAGGTTAGTGCTGATTTTAATTTTTCAAAGGCTGCTTCAGCTTCTGACGTCCAATTCAGTCTCTCTGGCTGTCCCTTCTTTGTCAGCTCGGTCAGGGGGCAAGCTATTGAAGAGAAATTAGGAATGAAACACCTATAGTATCCTGCCAACCCGAGGAAGGCACGTACCTGGGACTTAGTTTTGGGCCGGACATATGAGCGGATGGCCTCCACCTTCTGTTCCTGGGGCATAATCAGACCGCGTCCGATTTGAAAGCCCAGGTATCGTGCCTCAGATAGCCCAAGGTGACACTTTTGGGGGTTGGCGGTGAGCCCAGCACGCCGCAGCTCTGACAGAACTTTCCTGAGGCGATCTACGTGGTCCTCCCACCGTTCCGAATGGACGACCACATCGTCCAAGTATGCAGCAGCATATTCCTGATGGGGCCTCAACAAGATGTCCATCATACGCTGAAAGGTTGCTGGTGCCCCATGCACTCCAAAGGGTAAAACACGGTACTGCCAATGGCCACTGGGGGTGCTAAAGGCTGTTTTCTCTCGAGATGCAGCCATGAGAGGGACCTGCCAGTACCCTTTTGTCAGATCCAGGGTGGAAATATATCGGGCTCTACCCAGACGCTCTATGAGCTCGTCCACTCGGGGCATGGGATAACTGTCAAAGATGGAAACTTCGTTGAGTTTCCGGAAGTCATTACAGAAACGGAGGGTCCCGTCAGGCTTTGGGACCATTACAATGGGACTGGACCATGGGCTCCGTGAAGCTTCGATGACCCCTAACTGTAACATCCGCTGGACTTCTTCCTCAATAGCCTGTCGACGAGCCTCTGGAACCCTATAGGGTCGCTGTCGGATGACCGTTCCTGGGGGAGTGCGAATTTCATGATGAATTACGTTGGTCCGTCCAGGTAATTCGGAGAACACATCTCGGAAATTTCTGACCAGGGATTCCAGCTCGGTCTTCTGAGTGCCTGACAATTGCGGTCCTACGTCCACCACTAATTCCTCAGTCTGTGAGAAAGCAGCCAAACGTTCTTGAGAGGCTATCCATTTCTTCAGAAGGTTGATATGATAAACCTGCTCTGCTCTCCTTCGGCCGGGCTGGCGAACTCTGTATGTTACTGGACCAACCCGTTCAATTATGGTGTAAGGTCCTTGCCAGGATGCCAGGAACTTAGAAGTGGTACATGGGACGAGGACGAGGACTCGATCCCCAGGTTGGAATTCTCTGGGTTGAGCGGGACGGTTATAAAGGCGCTGCTGGGCGCTCTGGGCCGCAGTTAAATGTTCTCGCACTAATGGCATGACCCGGTCAATCTTCTGTCTCATATCTCGTACATGCTCGATCACTGTACGATGTGGGGAGGGCTGGCGCTCCCATGCATCTCGGGCTACGTCAAGGAGTCCTCGTGGTTGCCGCCCAAACAACAGCTCAAAGGGTGTAAAACCCGTGGAGGCTTGGGGAACTTCACGGATACCGAAAAGCACATATGGGATCATGAGGTCCCAGTCTCGTCCGTCTTCCGCTACCACCCGTCGTAACATCTGCTTTAAAGTTTGGTTGAAGCGCTCGACTAGACCATCTGTTTGGGGGTGGTATACGGAGGTATGGAGCTGTTTGACCCGCAGGAGCTGGCATAGGTCTGCCATTAGTTTGGACATGAACGGGGTACCTTGGTCGGTCAGAATTTCTGCAGGAATGCCCACCCGGCTGAATAGTAGAAACAGTTCCTTGGCAATGTTCTTCGACGTAGCTTTCCGCAGGGGAACTGCTTCGGGATAACGGGTGGCATAATCTACAATGACAAGGATGTGTTCATGGCCCCGGGCTGATTTCGGCAATGGTCCCACCAGGTCCATCCCTATGCGCTCAAAAGGGACCTCAATAATTGGTAATGGGATGAGGGGGCTGGGTGGGGGTTGTCGCGGTGATGTTTTTTGACAAGTTGGACAGCTTTGGCAGAACCGTTTCACCTCTGCCTCCAAGCCGGGCCAATGGAATCGATCTCGAATGCGCTGGATTGTGTTGTTTACTCCCAGGTGCCCCGCCATCGGGTGTGAATGGGCCAGCTCCAGCACAACTTCAGTCTTGGACTTTGGCACTACCAACAGATGTTTTTCCTCCCCACGTCGCTGAGCAACACAGTAAAGCAGACCATTTTTCACTATGAAGTGTGGGTAAGGATGGGGCGCTGGGTGTCGGGACTCCCCCTCCACCTTTCTAACTTGAGACCAACAGTTTCGCAGCCTTTCATCATCCCGCTGTTCCTGTCCAAATGAGCCCCCTTCAGTGATCTGTTGAAAGAAATCAGTGTAGATATTAGGGGGTGAATTTTGTGACTCACCAGCTCTCTCGCTCTCGGTGGCCTGTAGGACTGGACGACTGGCAGTCCGACGCCGAGTCTCTTGCTTCCGATGGTTCTTCCGTCGATTAGCAGGTTGTATTGTGGTGGCTAGCAGGTGGTCAAACCCCGGCCAATCCCTTCCAAGCAGCACCGGGACTGGGAGGTCTTTTACCACTCCTACCTCCACGGGCCAGGACTTTGAGCCAGCAGAAATTGTAACCATTTGGGCAGGTACATAACGCGTATCCCCATGGACACAGGTGATGGGGATGGTCGACTTGCTGGTTGGATGAGGTTTGATGACCTGAGGTTGTACTAGACTCACCGCACTGCCCGCATTCTCCACCACTGTGGCAAGGTTGAATGAGGACAAACAAACAGGTTTGCAGTGCACACGTCCCCAAGGGTGTTTATTGAACAAAAAGGTGACAACTCAACGTGCAAATACTGAATTCCTGGGGTCGTGAAGTGAAGAGGTCCAAAGGTCTTTGATGTTTTGGTGCCTGGAAGGATAGTGGTGTTCTCTCAATCTTCGCTCGAGTCTGAGGGAGTAGAGACAAAGAGCACACACGGTTAGCATATCTTGCAGTTCAGAACTAGCTCACCCTCTCTTCCTCCTTCTCTGCTTAAATCCTTTCTTCTTAATGAAGTCCAGGTGTGGCCCATCAGTGCCTACTCCTGGCTGTTGATGGAATGACGAGAAGTAATTATGGGGCGACGCTGAAGTGCACTCTGGATACTTGTCACAGTACGTACACTTAACTTTACGAAAACACATAAAACATTTAAAGTTTCGGGTGCGGAGTGGCTGAGCTAAAGCACGCCAGCACGTACGTATGTCAGCCCATGACGGGAGGGATGCTGTCCAATTAGAGAGAAGGATCTCATGCCTTGGCTAGCATCAGGAACCAATGGGAGAGCAGGAGGATGGTGGCGAGTCTACTATAACTAAGATGGCGGCGTGCGGCGCGAGTTTCAAAATTGTTATGGGGCGAATCTCGGACTTTCAGAAACCTTTCGTATCTTGAAAACTTTTCGTATGTAGAGCAGTAAAAATTTTCGTCTTTGCTTTCGTAACTTGGATTTTTCGTAAGCTGAGCCTTTCGTATCTTGAGGTACTACTGTATATTCATTCTATTTTTGTGCCTTTTCTCACTATGACACCTTGGACAGAGACCTAGTTGCAGTTGTTTTTGGAGGGTACTTATTAAAAGCACGAATTACATATACGAATTACGTATATTTTTTTTTCTCAGTATGTCACTCTAATTTTGCAAGACATGTAGCGTTTGAAATGCTACACTTGAATTTCCACAAATAATCCCAGAGGAAAATTGTTTTGGTCAGTGAATCAATTATAGTGAAGCAACAGTTACCTTTTACATAGAGATTTCTTCTAAAATAAAGATAGTATATCATAGGATTCCATATAGTTTAGTTAAACTCAAGGTTTTCAAACTGGGGTCCATAAGTGAGTGCTACGGTGTCAGAGGAAAAGTGTGAGAAAAACAAATGTCAAAATAAATGTCTAAATAAATAAGTAAATAAAGAATTGATCAAAATAAATAAATAACAGGTTAAATTTTTTTTAAACTAAATAAATCAAATCTAAAAGTACAGCACTATTATCAGAAAAACTATGTAATAATATAAACCATTCAATATTATTAAATATGATTATTCATATTTAGCAAATAATATTTTAGACATATTTAAATATACTTTTTTCACAGTATAAATTTGACCTTTATACAAGAAACTATATAGGTACTTTTCGAATTTAATTTAATTTGATTATATTTAATTGTTTAAATTATATTTATGTCTGTGACATCAAAAAGATTGAAAACCCTTAGTATAGTATATTATAGTTTTAGTCTTCAGTATGTAACCAATATTTAAATATTTGGATGACAAATGTTCTTATTGATAAAACTTCTTGCAGACTGGAACATATGATCAAATCTGAACTCAGTCTGAGACGTTTACTAGGATCCATTTCTTGAAAAAAACATGATATGCCATGTCTAGACAAACAACAGTGGTAGCTTAAAGATTTAATTGGATCGTCTGAAATTTAGGCCCTGTTTACACCTGGTATTAAGAAGCGTTTTCGTCAATCTGATCATAAGTGGGCGACGCTAAATATAGGTGTAAACGTGGTCTAAATACTTTGAGCTTGTCATAGTCGAAAATGCATTTGACCCGTATTGCTTTCGTAGTGTGAACACTCATGTGTTCAAATGCTTTGGAACAGCCACAAAAGACCACCTACTCGCCGCCTACTGACATAACGCATAAACATTATGGGAAGCACATTAGGATTTAAACAAAATAAATTCTAACTTATTCCCAATTTCTAACATATGCTCACAGCGTTTGGCAGGGTTAGATCATAAACGACAGCTGTGTGTTTTTCCGGCATATCCTTTTGTGTTCATATGTAAATGTGTGAGCTTCTTTCGTCTTCTTTCTTGTGATCCGATCGACCAAAGCTCATCTTAATACCAGGTTTAAACAAAGCCTTAGCGATGAAGATGAAAGCACATGAATGGATCCTGCAATTTAAAGTCCTTATTTTGGATCGCACAAGTCACTCTGTTCCTTGCAGCCTGTGTTGATCGTTCTGTTTCTCTCTTTCATAGGTCAGAGGTAAAATGGGAGGGAAGCTGAGCAAAAAGAAGAAGGGATACAATGTGAACGACGAGAAGGCAAAAGAGAAGGACGCGAAGACAGAGGGTGCGTCGGCGGAGGAGAGTGAAGCTCCTAAGGAGAATAAGGAGGATGCTCCTGCCGCCACTGAGACAACCAACGACACGGCGGCAGCCGCCAAAGAAGCCGCGCCCGGTGCCGATAGCAATTCCACCGCAGCCAAGGAGGAGGAGAAAAGCGCTGCCCCTGCAAAGAAGGAGGAGCCTGCGGTGAACGCTAGCGCTCCTAAAGCCTCTGATGGCAAGACCAGTGAGGCTGCTAAAGCAGAACCCGCCAAGAGTCCAGATGCCCCTCCTGCCAAAGCGGAAGAAAAACCCGCCCCTTCTGCAGCTCCGGCGAGCGAGAAAGAGGCTGCGAAAGAGCCCGCCCCCGCCGCTAAAGATCCCGCCCCTCCTGTAGCCACAGCGACGGAGAGCAAGCCCGACGCTGAGTCTAAAAAGACTGAGGCTCCGCCCGCAAAGGAATCCGCCCCCGCAGAGCCGGTCACTGCCGAGAGCAGCCCCGCCCCCAATAAGGAGCAAGCAGTAGCTGTGCAGGATTAACAGATGGAACAGTGAACGACAAGATTAATGACAAATGAAAAAGAAAATCAAATTGAAATAATAAAACTAGCCCGCCCATTTTAAATGATATCAGTAATTATAATACAAATAATGATAATAGTAACAATAACGGTAATGATTTCAATAGGCTGGACTTTGATCATTGTGTTGGTGATGGACATGATCATGGTGAATAAGACTGGCAGTTATGATGATATTATCTTTAATATCCAATTGAACTTTGATACAAACCACCAGCCCCCAACTTTCTCTCTCTTTCTCTTTCTTGTTCTCTTTCTTTCTACCTCCATTCAATGAGGGGTGGAATAAAAACATGGAATCTATTCATTGCCATCCTCCAATTCTCACCTCCCTCCATTTGAGTTTAACGTGATGGCAGTGGGAGGGGTTATATATATATGATATATATATATATATATAGATAATGTGTGTGTGTGTGTGCGCGTGCGTGCGTGTGTGTGTTTGCGTGAGTGGTAGTAGTAGTAGTCCAGCCTCCCTGGTGCATACTTCATATTTCCTGTTCGCTGCTTTCTAGTTAGTGATTGGCATTGTGTCTTTGCTTATCCCCTGACTTTCCTTCTTTCTTTGTTTCTCTCTCTCTCTCTCTCTTTTTCTCACATATCAGTGGAAACAAAATCAGTGTATAGCACAATGCATCAAACTCACACATACACACACAGTATTGAATGTTAGCAGTATTAATGTTTTTTTTAAAGGAACAGTTCACCCCAAAATTCTGCCATGTCTTTATAAAGCTATATGACTTTTTATCTCCCACAGAATATCGGAGGAATTTTACCTGAAAGAGCTGATCTTTTTTATGCATAAAAAAGTGAATAGGGATTACATCTGTCAAGCAAGATTATGTGTAAAGAACGATTTAAATTTCAAAGACTTGGAATATAGTGCATGAGATGTATGAGATGCTTTTATGGTGCTATTTTGTCCTTTTTGGAGCTCGAAAGTCTTTGGTCCCCATTCACTTTTACTGTATGGAAAAGAGCAGCATGAACATTCTTCAAAATGTTTATTTTTAGGTAACAGAAGAAAGAAAGTCATACGGGTTTGGAATAACATGAGGATGGATATATTATTACAGAATTTTCATTTTAAGGTGAACTATCCCTTTAATTGGATGTTTGAAGGTTCAATTAAAGTGTGTATGTGAGTGTGGAAGGATTCAGCATTTTATGAATGGAGTTGTGCATGCTATGGGCATGCATTTTCTGCATGCATGCATGTATGAGTGTGTGTGTGTGTGTGTTAGTTAATGGAGTTCTGGTCTTTCTATATTTTGAAAGCAGCAGTTGTCATGATGTCAGAGAGACAGAGTGAGAGAGAGAGCCAGATCTCCAAACTCACCAAACAGGACACACTTTACACACTGATCTCTCAATGTACTGACAGAACAATGTGAGCGTTGTGTGTTTCTGTATGCGTGAGGCTGTGTGTGTGTTTTGCATGTCAGTGGTGGGCCTATTGTTGTATATTTTTGGTTGCTGTGGAGATAATGTTGCTACAGGTGATATTTCATTTGAATTAGCACACTCTCTCTCTCTCTCTTTCTTTCTCTGTCACTCCTTTCTGAAATTCCCTGGTTAAATAAAAAATTAAATAAAATGGAAGAACTGAGATATATGTACTTGTATACATGGAGCAACATTAATAAAATGAAAGAAACAGATTGAAAATCAGCTCACAAGTCTTGATTTTCTGCTTTCTTTTTTTAAAATCAATATATTTAATGAGTTTCTGTTTTCATGGATACATTTAGTTTTAATGTTTCTCCCCAACACATTTTAATCTATTATTTAATGCACATAACACAGTTCAATCAAATGAAAACTTCTAAACTCGTATCCTGACAAAACAAAAAGACTTGTCTAATTTTATCCGCAACAAATCTAAAGTGTTATGTAAGCTCTCACTGCAACAGAGGTACAAAGGACACATCTGAAGCATATATACCAAAAACCACGAGTTTATACATAAAGAAATTTAGATTTTCATGTGCAGCCAATCACTAAATGTGAAACTACATGCTACTAATAATTTAAATTAGTTGCTGCCTTCACGTGCTCTCTGATACTTCTGAAGTTGTGATTACGAGCTCATCGCATTCAAGTGCATTGTTGTCGGAAATTGGACAAGGAATCATGCAGGACACCAGGTTTATTCTTGCTTATTTATTGGGAGAATTTTATCAAAGCCAAAATAATATTCAGCATATAAATATTCACCGCACTATCTAGATATCTATTCTGGAATTTCTGTCAAATACAGGCTATTATGTAAACATACATTTAATACGTTTCAAAATCATATTTATATATGTAATTATACACTACTTTTCCACCAAAGCAAGGCAATGTAGCTGTTGTGGAAAAATTGATAAAGAATTACAGTCACAGCTGCAATCGTTCATGCCTTCCGCCATGTTTAAAGTTTATTGCCCGATCAAACTGGGAACTAGGTTATCAAAATAACCTAGTTCCCAGTGGTAAACACAACTTGAGAGGGCATTCATGGTCAATGTTTAACTAGGAAACTTGTATTAAACTCGTATGCTAATTCCATAGCAACAAAATGAATGCAGACAAAACAATTACTGTCACTTAATTATATAGTTACTTCTATCAAAGAAATATATGACCATAAAACCATTAATTAAAATGTCTATAAGACAGCTAACTGAGTTGCCAGAAGTCATCTGAGCTGTGCGAGACAAGCCTCAGTTGTGCTGCGATTCAGGTGAACCTGATTTCACCAAGTAAAACATGGATCAACATCCTTGTTGATCCTGGAACAACAGTCCAATCAGATTTCAGAGACAAGTTCACAGTTTATGTCGTCAAGTTTAGGCTTACACCCATCATTCTTACACCAACCTTATACACTGTGCTGAATAAACTGCTTTTGTGGGGAAACAGCTAATTTAACGTTAGTTTTGGACTGATCTATTTTTAAGACTTTCAGTGAAAACAAAAGGGAAGTCATGGACAATTGTGTGACAGTTTACAGCATTTCTAGTACATTTAGATGGTATCTGCAAACAATTCAATGACATCAAGGCTGTATTGCGATTAGTTTTCAAGGCATACGTGATAACGCTTTCTCCAATGGAAGAGCCACAAACCCTCGAATCTCCCAATAATAAGACCATCGAAAAACGTTTTACATGAGCTTGTGTTTCTGGTCTGACACATTCGTATGCGTGTGAATGGAAGTCAGTGGAACAAACACAGCTCCTTTACTCAGAAAAATAACGGTGAACAAAATGGTTGGCATCTTCAAAAATAAAGGGAAAATAGCTCTCGGAGTACAGACAATTAATAAAGGAAATTATTTTTGTGCTTCAAGACAGGGTGACTTCATACAATGCTAATTTGTGTTTAATCACCTTAATCATAATGAATTCTCCTGATGGACATTCGTGCTCTATGTTATTAGTTTATCCATGCACCGTCTGGGTTGGTTTTGATTAAAAAACATAAGCAGTTTAATAAGCCACATTTTTAGAGGATTCAGAACTTGTTTAAATATTTCAGGTCTTCTCTCCTTTTATCTCCCTTTATCCATCTCTCTCTCTCTCTGAACTGTCTCTTCTCTCTGGGTTGACTGGGTTCATGTATGACTGCCTTTGGGCCTTAGTAACGGTCGCCAAGCCTCTGATCCCATAGCAACCGGTCACTTGCTTTTGTAAGGCAGAAGGAAAGGACAGACACACACTCTAACACACATATCAACCCAAATGTAACACTCCTACAATTCTGACGGATATCATTGCTGACTGTGTCTCAGACACTTCTCTATCTGTTCCCCTCGATTTGAAGAATAACGAGTTCTGCAAATCCAAACCTAAATCTAAACCACAGCTATGTTTATAAAACCAAATTATTTGAGTTCCAGTGGTCCACTAACACAAACAAATACAGACAGATCAGAACCCAGGAGCGATTATATGATATTAAAAGGTTATATTTTCATCACTTTCACACGCACACACACACACACACACACACACACACACACATACATGAATGAAACAGGCGCTAACATCAACATTAACACCTGATTGGATATGGAGGTAACCATGGATACTGATCTTGCCTAGCAACAGGCTCAAATGCATATGTTGTAAACCCCGCCTACCTAAAGGAAGCTGAAAGAGCACGCATACCTGCACATTTTCGCACACACATACCTGCACATGCTCGCACACACAGTCTCTCATTTGTCACTATCCACCCACCTCTTGTTTTTTCTTCCTGTTTACGCCCCCATGCTCCCCCCAGCCCGAATCAGCAGGGTCCCTGGAGGGAAAATTGCCGCCTGTCATTGGCTGACTGCATCTCCATGGTGACGCAGCTGCAGCTGTGTTCGTGCATGCGACAAAGAGAAACACAGCGTTTGTAAATCTCGTCCCAGCCAATAATGCTGTCAGATCTGTAAACCGAAATTGCTCACTACAGTCACCTGTGCAGGTGTGTTTAATCCGTGTCACGGAAAGTTGCTTTGAAAAGTAATGCATTACAATATTGCATTCCTCCCTTAATATTAACCAATTGCATTACTTAGTTATTTTTTTATGATAAGTAATGCGTTACGTTACTTTTGCATTACTTTTTCTCTTATCTGGGCTAGGCTTGTTTGTTTGATCGTGTCCCTCCATTGTCAGCTACACAACTACCATGTCAGCTACACAACTACCATCAGTGAATACAAACAGAAGCTTAGCCGAACCTGCTTGACGCGTGAGAACAAACCTCATTGGATCTTGTGGAAGTTGAAACGTGTTGAGTAACATGAAAATGAACCTCATTGGTTCTTGCGGAAGCTAAAAATGTGTTGCGTAATACGAGAATGAACCTCATTGGTTCTTGAAGAAGCTCAAACGTGCTGCGTAACACGAGAATGAACCTCATTGGTTCTTGCAGAAGCTCAAACGTTCTGCTTAACACGAGAATGAACCTCATTGGTTCTTGCTGAAGCTCAAACGTGCTGCGTAACACGAGAATGAACCTCATTGGTTCTTGCTGAAGCTCAAACGTGCAGCGTAACACGAGAATGAACCTCACTGGTTCTTGCTGAAGAACAAACGTGCTATGAAACATAAGAATGAACCTCATTGGTTCTTGCTGAAGAACAAACGTGCTATGAAACACGAGAATGAACCTCATTGGTTCTTGCTGAAGCTCAAACGTGCTGCGTAACACGAGAATGAACCTCACTGGTTCTTGCTGAAGCTCAAACGTGCTGCGTAACACGAGAATGAACCTCATTGGTTCTTGCTGAAGAACAAACGTGCAGCGTAACACGAGAATGAACCTCACTGGTTCTTGCTGAAGAACAAACGTGCTATGAAACATAAGAATGAACCTCATTGGTTCTTGCTGAAGAACAAACGTGCTGCGTAACACGAGAATGAACCTCATTGGTTCTTGCTGAAGAACAAACGTGCTATGAAACATAAGAATGAACCTCATTGGTTCTTGCTGAAGAACAAACGTGCTGCGTAACACGAGAATGAACCTCACTGGTTCTTGCTGAAGAACAAACGTGCTATGAGACATGAGAATGAACCTCATTGGTTCTTGCTGAAGAACAAACGTGCTGCGTAACACGAGAATGAACCTCACTGGTTCTTGCTGAAGAACAAACGTGCTGTGTAACACGAGAATGAACCTCACTGGTTCTTGCTGAAGAACAAACGTGCTGCGTAACACGAGAATGAATCTCATTGGTTCTTGCTGAAGAACAAACGTGCTATGAAACATGAGAATGAACCTCATTGGTTCTTGCTGAAGAACAAACGTGCTGCTTAATACGTGAATGAACCTCATTGGTTCTTGCAGAAGCTCAAACATGCTGCGTAACACGAGAATGAACCTCATTGGTTCTTGCTGAAGAACAAACGTGCAGCGTAACACGAGAATGAACCTCATTGGTTCTTGCTGAAGAACAAACGTGCTATGAAACATGAGAATGAACCTCATTGGTTCTTGCTGAAGAACAAACGTGCTGCGTAACCCGAGAATGAACCTCATTGGTTCTTGCTGAAGAACAAACGTGCTATGAAACATGAGAATGAACCTCATTGGTTCTTGCTGAAGAACAAACGTGCTGCTTAATACGTGAATGAACCTCATTGGTTCTTGCAGAAGCTCAAACGTGCTGCGTAACACGAGAATGAACCTCATTGGTTCTTGCTGAAGAACAAACGTGCAGCGTAACACGAGAATGAACCTCATTGGTTCTTGCTGAAGAAAAACGTGCTATGAAACATGAGAACGAACCTCATTGGTTCTTGCTGAAGAACAAACGTGCTATGAAACATGAGAATGAACCTCATTGGTTCTTACAGAAGCTCAAACGTGCTGCTTAACACGAGAATTAACCTCATTGGTTCTTGCAGAAGCTCAAACGTTCTGCTTAACACGAGAATGAACCTCATTGGTTCTTGCTGAAGCTCAAACGTGCTGCGTAACACGAGAATGAACCTCATTGGTTCTTGCTGAAGCTCAAACGTGCTGCGTAACACGAGAATGAACCTCATTGGTTCTTGCTGAAGAACAAACGTGCAGCGTAACACGAGAATGAATCTCATTGGTTCTTGCTGAAGAACAAACGTGCTATGAAACATAAGAATGAACCTCATTGGTTCTTGCTGAAGAACAAACGTGCTGCGTAACACGAGAATGAACCTCACTGGTTGTTGCTGAAGAACAAACGTGCTGCTTAATACGAGAATGAACCTCATTGGTTCTTGCTGAAGAACAAACGTGCTGCGTAACACGAGAATGAACCTCACTGGTTCTTGCTGAAGAACAAACGTGCTATGAGACATGAGAATGAACCTCATTGGTTCTTGCTGAAGAACAAACGTGCTGCGTAACACGAGAATGAACCTCACTGGTTCTTGCTGAAGAACAAACGTGCTGTGTAACACGAGAATGAACCTCACTGGTTCTTGCTGAAGAACAAACGTGCTGCGTAACACGAGAATGAACCTCACTGGTTCTTGCTGAAGAACAAACGTGCTATGAAACATGAGAATGAACCTCACTAGTTCTTGCTGAAGAACAAACGTGCTGCGTAACACGAGAATGAACCTCACTGGTTCTTGCTGAAGAACAAACGTGCTATGAAACATGAGAATGAACCTCATTGGTTCTTGCTGAAGAACAAACGTGCTGCGTAACACGAGAATGAACCTCACTGGTTCTTGCTGAAGAACAAACGTGCTGTGTAACACGAGAATGAACCTCACTGGTTCTTGCTGAAGAACAAACGTGCTGCGTAACACGAGAATGAACCTCACTGGTTCTTGCTGAAGAACAAACGTGCTATGAAACATGAGAATGAACCTCACTAGTTCTTGCTGAAGAACAAACGTGCTGCGTAACACGAGAATGAACCTCACTGGTTCTTGCTGAAGAACAAACGTGCTATGAAACATGAGAATGAACCTCACTGGTTCTTGCTGAAGAACAAACGTGCTGCGTAACACGAGAATGAACCTCACTGGTTCTTGCTGAAGAACAAACGTGCTATGAAACATGAGAATGAGCCTCATTGGTTCTTGCTGAAGAACAAACATGCTGCTTAATACGTGAATGAACCTCATTGGTTCTTGCAGAAGCTCAAACATGCTGCGTAACACGAGAATGAACCTCATTGGTTCTTGCTGAAGAACAAACGTGCAGCGTAACACGAGAATGAACCTCATTGGTTCTTGCTGAAGAACAAACGTGCTGCGTAACACGAGAATGAACCTCATTGGTTCTTGCTGAAGAACAAACGTGCTATGAAACATGAGAATGAACCTCATTGGTTCTTGCTGAAGAACAAACGTGCTGCTTAATACGTGAATGAACCTCATTGGTTCTTGCAGAAGCTCAAACGTGCTGCGTAACACGAGAATGAACCTCATTGGTTCTTGCTGAAGAACAAACGTGCTACGTAACACGAGAATGAACCTCATTGGTTCTTGCTGAAGAACAAACGTGCTGCTTAATACGTGAATGAACCTCATTGGTTCTTGCAGAAGCTCAAACGTGCTGCGTAACACGAGAATGAACCTCATTGGTTCTTGCTGAAGAACAAACCTGCTACGTAACACGAGAATGAACCTCATTGGTTCTTGCTGAAGAACAAACGTGCTGCTTAATACGTGAATGAACCTCATTGGTTCTTGCAGAAGCTCAAACGTGCTATGAAACATGAGAATGAACCTCATTGGTTCTTGCTGAAGAACAAACGTGCTGCGTAACACGAGAATGAACCTCATTGGTTCTTGCTGAAGAACAAACGTGCTATGAAACATGAGAATGAACCTCATTGGTTCTTGCTGAAGAACAAACGTGCTGCTTAATACGTGAATGAACCTCATTGGTTCTTGCAGAAGCTCAAACGTGCTGCGTAACACGAGAATGAACCTCATTGGTTCTTGCTGAAGAAAAACGTGCTATGAAACATGAGAATGAACCTCATTGGTTCTTGCTGAAGAACAAACGTGCTGCTTAATACGAGAATGAACCTCATTGGTTCTTGCTGAAGAACAAACGTGCAGCGTAACACGAGAATGAACATCATTGGTTCTTGCTGAAGAACAAACGTGCTGTGTAACACGAGAATGAACCTCATTGGTTCTTGCAGAAGCTCAAATGTGCTGCTTAATAGGAGAATGAACCTCATTGGTTCTTGCTGAAGATAAAACGTGCTGCATAACACGAGAATGAACCTCACTGGTTCTTGCTGAAGAACAAACGTGCTGCGTAACACGAGAATGAACCTCATTGGTTCTTGCTGAAGATAAAACGTGCTGCGTAACACGAGAATGAACCTCATTGGTTCTTGCAGAAGCTCAAATGTGCTGCTTAATAGGAGAATGAACCTCATTGGTTCTTGCTGAAGAACAAACGTGCAGCGTAACACGAGAATGAACCTCACTGGTTCTTGCTGAAGAACAAACGTGCTATGAAACATGAGAATGAACCTCATTGGTCCTTGCAGAAGCTCAAATGTGCTGCGTAACACGAGAATGAACCTCATTGGTTCTTGCTGAAGAACAAACGTGCAGCGTAACACGAGAATGAACCTCATTGGTTCTTGCTGAAGAACAAACGTGCTATGAAACATGAGAATGAACCTCATTGGTTCTTGCTGAAGAACAAACGTGCTATGAAACATGAGAATGAACCTCATTGCTTCTTAAGGAAGCTCAAACATGCTGCGTTGAGGTTCAAACACGAGAATGAACCTCATTAATTTTCACACGTCAAGCCAACGTGCTTGATTTTCCGTTTACCACAACTGATCTGATGGATATTTATGTGAATAAAAGTCTAAATTCAATGATATTATTTTGAAGCATCAAAGTGGTATTTTTGTAGCTGTCAGAGGGACAGAAAGCTCTCAGATTTCATCAAAATGATTTTCATTTGTGTTCCGAATTTTTGTGTTCCATTTTACATCCCAAACAATACACAAATTTTAAAGTGCACTTAATATGCTTTTTCAAATATTACCTTTCATGCAATGTGTAATATAGCCATTTATGAATATAAAAGGTCTGCAAAGTGCACAATAAATAAAGTTATTGCTTCCCAAAAGAAAGAATCAGCTATTTATTTCACGTCTTATGTGAAAATTAAAGTGATTTTTAGTTTTTTTTTTCCTTGAATGCATGTAAACCTATTTTTAAACGATGCATGCAGACCTCCAAAACAAAATTAAGAACCTTTAAAACACCATAATAGGGGCACTTTAAAAGAAGAATTAAAGTAAGTGCTTCTATAAAATTACATCTCTTCCTTTAAAGCCTCTGAAACCGGCCCCATTCCCTTCCACTGTAAGTGCCTCATTGCAAACTCTTTTTGCAAATGTCAACATTTTAATTTGTCAATCAATTTGCTGTTGATTGAGCTTAAATGGATAATTAATAAAAGACAAAAAAAACTCATCATCATGTATGACTTTGTCTGTTCTGCAAACACAAATTCTAAAGAATGTTAGTAGCCAAAATTATACAGGGTAAAAACAAAAATGCATGTTTGAAACAACAATAATGAACGTAAATGATGAATTTTAACATCCTTTAGAGCATTATACCAATTTATCACATTACAAATAATTGGCAGCTGCAATTGAGTTCACATAGGTTGTTATGTCCAGGGGTGTAGATGATTTCTAAATATGTCAGGAAGAATGTTAAGGTGCAAGAATCCCAAACCTTAATAGATTAGATTTTTTTTCTAGAGATCTAAGTTGTCAAATATTATTTGATCTTTCACATATTCAATCTACAAACAGCAATGTGTCTTTATGTGTAACTACAATTCTACTACTTTGTGGAGCTGCAGCTTAGTATATGAAAAGTTAGTTCATCCAAAAATTTACATTTTGTCATTAATTTCCAAACCCGTAAGACAGGTTGAATTTAAATTTGAGGTTGAATCAAC
The DNA here is from genome assembly GCA_037043235.1 of Rhodeus uyekii. NCBI lineage: Eukaryota > Metazoa > Chordata > Actinopteri > Cypriniformes > Acheilognathidae > Rhodeus > Rhodeus uyekii. Next base: position 4,552,298 of record JAWRVZ010000035.1, read on the forward strand.
AGATTGAATTTAGCATTTAATTCAAATAAACATCTTTGACATGCAAGAACCAGTGAGGTTCATTCTTGTGTTACGCAGCACGTTTGTTCTTCAGCAAGAACCAATGAGGTTCATTCTCGTGTTACGCAGCAGGTTTGAGCTTCAGCAAGAACCAATGAGGTTCATTCTCGTGTTACGCAGCAGGTTTGAGCTTCAGCAAGAACCAATGAGGTTCATTCTCGTGTTACGCTGCACGTTTGAGCTTCAGCGAGAACCAATGAGGTTCATCCTCATGTTACGCAGCACGTTTGTTCTTCAGCAAGAACCAATGAGGTTCATTCTCGTGTTACGCATCAGGCCTGCAAGAACCAATGAGGCTCATTCTCGTGTTACGCAGCACGTTTGAGCTTCAGCGAGAACCAATGAGGTTCATCCTCGTGTTACGCAGCACGTTTGAACTTCAGCAAAAACCAATGAGGTTCATTCTTGTGTTACGCAGCAGGTCTGCAAGAACCAATGAGGCTCATTCTTGTGTTACGCAGCAAGTCTGCAAGAACCAATGAGGCTCATTCTCGTGTTACGCAGCACGTTTGAGCTTCAGCAAAAACCAATGAGGCTCATTCTCGTGTTACGCAGCAAGTCTGCAAGAACCAATGAGGTTCATTCTTGTGTTACGCAGCACGTTTGAGCTTCCACAAGAACCAATGAGGTTCAATCTCGTGTTACGTAGCAGGTCTGCAAGAACCAAGGAGGTTCATTCTTGTGTTACGCTGCACGTTTAATCTTCTGCAAGAGTCACATTATTACTTTGCATACAGTCACACAGAGGAACGAGTTGACGTGGAGTTAATGGTTACAGAATTTTGTGTTATTCCTTTAACAACCATATGAAACTGATTTGACAAATAGTTTTCTGTCTTGTGATGACGCATTTACTATTAAAACAGGAAGTTTGAGCAGGACGTCACAGTTGTGACCAGTTTCCTAGCTGGTTGCAGGTGGCCTTAAAATATAATGATCCTGAAAAATCACCAGGATAGATATGATGAACACCTTACCTACATTAAATATATCCTGTCAGCGGCCCATTCTAACAGTATTTAAATATTCATAAGGCTTCATGCATAATGCAGTACCTGAGTGGTGATCCAGTCTGCTGAGAGGCCGATGGGAACCCAGCTCCTCCCTCCTCCTATCACAGGAAACATGATAATAGATTCTGAATTTATGATTAAGAATGCCATAAAGAATGATCAATATGGACTGCCATCTGCTGGAGTACACACACACACACACACACACACACACACACACACTCACTCACACACACACACACACACACACACACACACACACACACACACACACACACACACACACACACACACACACACACACACACACACACACACACACACACACACACACACACACACACACACACACACACACACATCTGAAACAGCTGCACATTAGTGGGGGAGGGTGCCTCACTGTTGTTGCCAAGCAACAGCAGACACACCATTTTCAGAATTGTGACTGTATGGGAGCGATGAGAGAAAAAGTGTAAAAATTAAAATGGCTACTTCTGTGTGAAATTGTGTTTCAAATTGTTTTAATTATGCTTTAGTTGTCAGACAACAAGTGATTGGTAGGTTGTGAAGGGTAGACAACTTACCTCATATAATGGGAAACATCATTTTATTTATATATTTACTTTTAGCCAAGATTTTACTGCATGCGTCTAAACTGAAATAGACTTAAAATTCCTAAGAAATATTCACTAGAAGCAGAAGTGATAACTATCCCCTCTCAACTTATCTTACATTCATATAATTTTAAAATATTAATGATGACAAAAAATAGTCTACAGACATGTTATGTGTCATCTACCCGTGTGTGAGCATCCAATGCTGAGGAAAAAAAAATCTGCAAACTGTTCACAGATGGCTTGTCAAGTAACAAACACATCATCATTCCACACACACACATACACACACACCCTACAGTGCCACAGCTGAGGTCGTATTTGTGCCAGTTTTCAGGCATTTTAACTCTTTGATCTTTGAACAATCATTTCATTCCCCCTCAAACCCCTCCTCTATCTCTCTCTTCTCCCATTTTTTTATTTCCCCTCACTCACTTTGTCACTCTCGGCATCAAAGCTTTGCACCGTTCACCATGGAAACTGCCTTCATTCAATTTTATTCGTCGGTTTAAAAAACAGAGAGAGAATAACTGCATCCTAGAGTGAGACAGGATGACGTGTTATTAGCCCCGCCCACTCGTCAGAAATACAGTCGGAAGAAGGATGTCCGACTGACAAGACGATGGTCTGTTTCCACCTACGAGTGGGAGAAAGTGGGAAGAAGAATTTTAAAAAAAAAAGAGAAAAGAGATGAAAAAAAATCCCTGTGGAAATATAATGTGAATAATTAAAACCGTAAAATATCACATGAATTCCAATTTACTATTGAATTAAAAACATATTAACAACTATTAATTATTTACTAATATTAATCGATAAATCACGGTGGACACGTGCACACATTCGCTCACTGTATGTTGTTCACTCTTTTGAGCTGATTCGGATTTAATATTCAGTCAACACCGCCCTCTACAGGACAGACCTGCACTTCCACCTGATCTGCACCAAATAAGATAGTTATCAGATTTTTAAGTTATATATTTAACTTATCACATATATAAAACTTCACCAACTTATATGTTCTAAGCCAGAACCCGAATGGATTTTAAAGAAGAAACCAAAACATCTGTCAGCATTAAATAAAACATCACATACCTTCAATTATAAATCCATGGCCATTTTTCTCGTTCTCCTTTGTAAATTGTTCGTCTCGAGTCATAATCATATTCTCTTTGTATCTATGATCAAATATAGGCGATCTGTAATAGAAATCCAGTTGTTTGTGCTTGTTGAAACATCATATGAAGCTAAAGATTGAGCAAGGAACTGACATCGGTTGCTTCTTGCAAAACTATAGCCAAAGTTCTAACTCAGCATTCTGATATACATTTAAGAAGCGATCACGTTATGTCGGGATTAAAACATATTCTGATTTGACTGACAAATCCTATTTGGGGTAATCATAAACTTGAGATTCATTTCCAAGGTCGATTCAAAATGGATTCAATATCAGGTACAGTCCATGTTAATTTTTCTTAAGGACAAAACAAACACACACATAAAAAACCTCTCAAGTAGCCTAACTAAGGGAATCCTGTCAGCTGGCACATTATAAAATTTAAATAAATAGAATGAATAAACGTCAGCGTGTAAATATTAATATGAATTTACATGACTATAATATTAATATTAAATAATATATTATTACTATGATATATAAAAAAATAATCTATTATTAACCGATTTGTATACAATGAATATACAGCGTTTTTTAATAATAATAACGTTTAGATATTTTATGATATAAGAGTAAAAATAGAATAAATATGTAATATAGTGCATGTATTAATCGAAATGCTTAATTTTACTAGCTATGCCAATGGCTTTCCTGAGGTAACATTACATGGCATGTTGTTTATAAACTGATTTGATGTATTTCTGCGGATTGATCCATTACAAGAGACACGATACATTAACAGTAAGTTGTACTGTATTTTTATTATTGCTGTAACTAGAGGAAGAGATGATCACTGAAGAGCACCAAAACTGTTTTTTTGTTGAATAAAATGCAATAAAACTGCATGAGAAAATGGGTGTTTGGCGTGAGAGCGTGAGAACAGTGTCAATTGCGTGAGTTTTGCGCTGAATGCGTTCAAGAACACCCTAGCAACCAGTCAGGATAGCTTAGCAACCAGGTGGAACCCTATAAAACTTTTTGAATGCCTGGCAACAAGCCAGAACAAATGAGCAATATCTTGTCTCACGTGCTTTCTAGGCTCTCAAAGTCACCATGAAATCAAAATTGATGTTTCTTTTTTTTCAAGGACTATGTTAACAATTCTGAGTAGAATCTCAGAGTGAGAATAATTCCGACATGACGTGAACGCAGTATTGGATCAAACCATTCATACGGACCTTTATAAAAAGGAAGCTCAGACCTTTCTAAAAAAATTAAACCCCTTTATTGTTTCTCAAATACAAAAGAAATACAAAAAGAAACACAAACAGCAAGAGAGACACTCAGTCAGCGGCAGCAGTCTGAAGTACAGCTCAGTCTTTTGGTTCAGTACGCAGTCTGTTCTCCTCGTCCAAGATCTAGGCCAGGTCGTTCTTGTCCGTGACCTCGGCGTGGCTGGTGTCCGAGCCGCCGGGAGCCAGCAGAGTCCTGCGGTTGTAGTGGTGGCCCTTCATGATGCCTGAGTTGTTGTTTTCATTGAGGATTTGTTTCTGTTTCTGCCGGTTGAGGGACTGGACCAGGCCGAGCACCACGGCGGCGAGCGAGTACTGGCCCGTGAGCTTCCTTGGCTGCATGATGAGCGGGTTGGGCTGTACGCGGCCCGTCAGGAAGTGCGTGCGGATCTTGCCTTCCTGTTCACTGATGCCCTTCACGTAGATCTCACCTCGGTACTCGAAGGCAAAGCCTCGCTCGTTCAGGATGGCGTAGGTCTCCTCTGGGAGCTGGATCTTGCCGCTGACACCCGTGCTGTCCATACGACTTGCCAGATTGACCGTCTTTCCCCAAATATCGTACTGCGGCTTTTTAGCGCCGATGACTCCAGCCACCACAGAGCCATGTGCCATACCTGAGGGAGAAAGCAAACACAGCGTCAGCATCAGCAAATTCACCCTGTTGAAAAGACATGATGGTGCAAGCTGCAATGGAGCTACATTTCAGCCTCTTAATAGAGTGCAAAAGCCCAGTTTCGGATTTATTTTAATCACAAAACACTGTGTTTTTGTGTGTGATGGTAACTTAATCTTTCATGACAGACCTGATGAGTCAGATGATGAGTCCTGAAGCTGTCAAAAAGCCATGAGACGTTGATTTAAATTAATTAATTAGACTATTTTATGACACGTTAACATCTAGGCTTTTTTTAAAACGGTAAGAATAGAGTAGAATCAGCTAAAAATATAGGTAAATAAATAATAAACTTATTTGGAAGAAGATAAGGGCTAAATAAACAGGAAAATGTATTTATCAGAATTAAAAATTTTTTTTATTTATTTATGTGATGGCAAAACCCAATTGATCCTTCAGAAATAATTTTACCATGCCGATTTGGTGCTTTAAAAAAACATTTCTTCTTATTATTAGTTGAAAATAGTTGTGCTGCTCAAAATCTTTGTGGAAATCTTGATACATTGAAGTTTTCAGAATATAAGTTTCTAAAGAACAGCACTTATTTAAAATAGAAATCAGTTACTTTTGATACATTTTATGCATCCTTGCTGAATACAAGTATTCATTTTCTTTCAAAAACAGATTTTGGGTACAGAAAGATAAAATGTAGAGTTTTTTAGGTGCACTTGTGATAGAAATTCTAGAAGTTTTAAATGTGAACTACATTACCCATGACCCTAAAAGGATCAGTAACCATGGAAACGGGAATAGTGACTGCCCACTCCCACAATGCATTGCAAATGATGTACCTGTGATCAAGCAACTATGAATATTTCATCAAAGAATGATTTTTCAATTTTTATCTATTTATGTATTGTCATTTTCTCTGTGCTGGTTAATTTCATTCATGGCTTTAAATTTACATTAAAATGTTCTGAAATTCCTTTGGAGAAAAAATAAAAGGGTAAAATACGTTCGGAATCAAAGCTTATAAAAAAAGTGGGCAGTCACTGTTGCACATGTGTTTCTAAATGATTTGTGTTTAAATCATTCTCTTACCGATTCTGAGTTGGAAGTTGTTAAATGAGTGTTTGTTGATCTCCTGAATGCTTTCATTCAGAGCAATGGCGAAATCTGCCAGCGCACACAGATGCCCCCATTTATCCTCACATTGCTATGGTAACACACATATATAGAAAGATTAGTGCACAAGCTAGCCCTTTTTATAGATTTCAATCTACAGACACTGCTTATAAGACATCAGATAATATGTTTTAGCATGAGTGAGCGTAGGTTTGGGTAGGTGTGTGTGTGTTTCATACTTGTTTCTCAGGAGAAAGTCCTGACACGGCCATGTACGTGCTGCCGATGGTCTTTATCTTCTCGATGTCCTGAAATCGCTCCTCCCCTAGCAGCTGTAGAAAGAGAGAATCCTTCAAATATGACAGTCTGCATATGTAACATTAAACTTTCATCCGCAGCTTCTGAGCAGGTGTGATGAATCTGTGCGTCTTGGATGAATCATGAATATTAAAGTGCCCCAGTTTGCTATTTTAAAGGTTCCTAATGTTGTTTTGCAGGTCTCTTATAATAGGTTTACATGCATCCAAGGCCAAAACCCTCCCACTTTAATTCATAATGTACATAGTAGTATCCCCTCTTTTCTCACAGTGTCTGAAATGGTTCAATAAAGGATTCAGCCTCTTTAAACTCCTCCTTTCCACGAGCCTACTCCGCTCTGATTGGACAGATGGCATTTCCGAAACAGTTCGCCGATTACCTCCAGAGGCTTTCTCAGCGCATGTGTACATAAGTGATCATGCACATTTGCTGTACATGTTGTTATGGGTCCTGATCACCCTGTCAGGATATATTTTGCGATAACAACTGGCTGGATGTATATGATCCCACTTACCACATAAGCAAATAATTAGACATGAAATATTGAATACAGTAGAACCCGGACTTACGAAACGCTCTACGTACGATAAAAGATTTCGGGTTTTTTTTGCCTGAGTAACGACAAAATGCAAAAATACGAAATCTCAGCCGAGGTGACAATTTCGGAGTTTTGCTGAGAGCTGAGAGCTTTGCAACAATCTTCACATCCATGGCTAGTGATTAGAAAAAAAGTTTAAGTTAACTGGGCACAAAATAATGGCGATGTAGCACAATGAAAGTGAAAGTGAAGAAGAGGATGCTCTCCATGGAGACGAAAAGGGAGAAAATTGAGAAGTATGAAGCTGGGATGTGCTTGTCCGCCATAGCGAAAGAATATGGCCGTAACCCTTCAACCATAGGGACCATACTGAACAAGCATAGATTTATTATAAAATTAAATGTGGTGTTTTCGTAGGGCTTGGAACGGATTAGGCAATTTACATGTAAAAGCCTGACCGACTTACGAAAAGATCGACTTACGAAGCCAACCTCGGAACGGATTAATTTCGTAAGTCGGGGTTCTACTGTATATTACATTTTTTATGATTTTATTAGCTTTTTTAGAGAGAGCAGTTGCCAGCAAATGGCAAGTTCAAACTAGATGGATATTTAAGGCATATGGTACCACTTATTAAACAATATTTCACCACATAAATAATTACGGGGTGTTTTAAAATCATGTGTACAATCACAAAATGGTAGCAACTGCATTTGTATGAAACAAGAGAGAGAGAGAGAGAGAGAGAGTCCAAAATACCTGAATGGCATAATTAAATATCTGTTCACAAAATATTGATTTGAGTTTTTATATCTTACTGGCTCGCAAAACTTCCACAAGAGACAACGTTCCTAGCAAGCATAAAGCACCAACTTCAGTTACTCAGATGAGCATGTGTACCGCTGGCTGATGCGATTGACCAATCAGAATTAAGTTTTCCACAGAACCATGTAATAAACATTGATACAAACAGTGATGGAGGTGTCGGTTTTAACATATCAATCCGAGTCTGAGTCCTCATCCTTTAAGTGCATACAAAATGGATTTACTTTCCCAAAACAGAAAACAGCGTCTTCTTGACATGTCAACAACACAAATCAAACTCTTCCTGGCCTCCAACTACAACTACAGTGTTTGAGGATGGGTCAAAGTAGACATTGTTCACGGGCAGCCAATGAAGACCACAGGCAGGCATTATGCAAATATGTTACAAACCTATGTCTGTTCAAACAGGAAGTGAGGCTAGAATTGCTGGTAACTAACTGCTGGTAAAGCAGTTCAGAATCGATTCTTTCTTTGAGAGACAATAACTTTATTTGTTGTGCACTTTTATCTTTAAAACTTTACAGACCTTTTATATTCACAAACCTCTATATGACATTTCATTTTCATTTCTGAAAGAGCAGACTACAGGCACTTTAATAGTGAAGGGATGGTGCATCCCAAAATGACTAATCTGTCATTATTTACTCTGTCATTAGAAACCTGAATGCTGTGTTCATAGAATGGGTTTAGATCCACATAAGATCAATAATAATAACAGAAAATAATGTCGTAATTGTCATTTCTTGGTGGACTGTGCCTTTAAATGCATGAGTGTGTAATGGTAGAAACCTGACCTCATCAAAATCAGCGATGATCTCGTTGAGCAGCCGCAAACACTCCACACCCTGATTATTCATCTCCGTCTGCGAGTAAAAATCAGCAAAGCCTGGAATGGAGGCGAACATCACTCCCACCGTGTCATATGACTGCGAGTACAGCTCCTACGGATGGAGACCACACGTTAGAACTGGAAAGAAGTCAACTTCAGAGAACTTTGGTTCAATTTGACAAATGTAAATACATACAGAAATGTGGGTCCAATGAACAATACAGTGAATGTGGTTTATGCATAATGTGTGGACCACTAGAGGACAGTGTTGCTTTATAACTAACACACTTGATTACCTCACAAGTGGGAGTCAGAACAGATGCATCTGATAAGGCTGATATCTGATAAATGCCAATACAACACATACAACATACAAAAAAACATGGTTTACATATATTATATAATATAATTAATTGTAGTATGCAATAATAATTATATAAATGAATACATATTTATATTTAATCAATCTAAAAAAAACAAAATGTTCCAATGGCAAATAATGTTTTTGTGCATGTGTACAATAACTATAACAAACACACTTGATAAACTCATTATGCATCCAAAAAACAGGGTCATTATAATTAACTCAAACCAAAAACCACAACAACATTTTCATTACTTGAAATAAAATAAAAGTGAACTGAGAATATAATAATTTTAGGTAATTTATGGCATTTCATCTAGTTGCCAAGACAACATTTCTCATTTTAATTTAGTTTAACTTGAACTAAATTAAATGAAAATTAATGAAAGCTATATACACATACAGTATTTACAAAAATCTAAAATGACAAAAACGCACAACAAAATGACTATAGCTAAAATGAAAATGGAAATTAAAATATGAATTAAAAAGTTGAACTTTTACTAAAATAACAAACAAAAACTGAAATAAAATGTAATAAAAATGATATAGACATATTTACAAAAAACTAAAATGACAAAAACAAAGCAAAATGACTAAAAAAATGAATTAAAAATGTTCATTTATACACTGCTGACAAGCTTATATTTGATATATAATTAAAATACAACAAATGCAAAATTAAAAAACTGATTGTTTACATGTAATACATTAATGTTATTAATTGTAGTATGCGATAAAATGTTAATATAATATAAACAATTTTTTTATATAGAATGAATAACCTGTTCAAACAAAAAAACTGTTGCAATGACAAAAAACGTTTCTCTGCAATGTGCACAATAATTATAAAAGAGAACGAGCCCTGTGTAAATGAAACAGACCTCATTTGCATTACATAACACATCACAACATACGCATCTATACCACACCTTGTGCAGATTTATTCAGACTAATTACGCACTAATGTGTTTAAGCCACAGTTCTAAGTTTTCTGTTTAGAGAGGGACCTGTGATCAACAGCATGAAGTTAAACTCTCTCCACACACCTTTCAGGATCGCAGACACACGCCCTGCTGATGCATGATATCATCACTGTACGCCTTTACTGCCGAGCGAGTGCACGTGTAAAAGGTCAGTGACAAGCGTAGAAAACAGGTAATAATACATGTACTAACTGTTAGTCACTGGACCAAATTACTGCAGTACCCTTCAAAAGTGGCAGGTTTTGCGAGCAAGACTGTGTGTGCATATCAGAGGGAAAGGGATCATTTTCTCATCGTAATAATAGCAGAGAGTGGCGTAAATTATGGTTCACACACTCAGACGCGCACACACTTTGAGCGTCACCAGTTAAATCATGCCTCAATACTCCACCTGATTATAAATTAATGGGATAATTAAAGCAACTCAATACACTCTCCCACACACACAGGCTTAATGGATGCATTTTTTATCTGTGAGTTATACAGCTTCATTATTTAGCCTCCCTATTGTCTGATTGACTGACAGCAGAACATTCCAGAACTAAACAGAGGAGTCACATCAGGAGTAGAAAGCACACAAACAGACACAGGCTGACTTAACAAACTGAAAAGGAAAGAACAAAGGAATAAGAAACAAAAAAAGAAAACAGCACAAAAGATATGTAGGCACATAAAAACATGGCTGCCACAAGATAAACAATCTATGTTGCAAGCACAACTAAATTGACCAGAACCATAAGCTTGTTCAAATGGGAGAGCATTTTAATTATACTGCCTACTAAGTTACCTTATTTTAGTTTACATTTACATTTATGCATTTGGTAGACGTTTTTATCCATTCAAGAAAGACATTGAATTAGTTCTTGCTTTCCCTGGGATCGAACCCATGACCGTGGCGTTGTAAACACCAATGCTCTACTGATTGAGCTACAGGAAAGCTGTAGCTAAATTCTAAAATCTCAGAATCTCGGAAAGCTCAGTGAAAAAAAGAAATCCAAGTTCTGTGCAATTAAAAAAAAAAAATCTGATAATATATAAACTATCATTCAAAAGTTGGGTTATTCAACATATTTTGAATGTTTTTGCAAGAAATCTCTTATGCTGCGATTATTGGATCAAAAATATTTGTGAAAGTGAAATAGGTTCAAAAAGTTGAATTATTAGCATCATTACCCCAGTCTTCAGTGCCACATGATCTTTCAGAAATCATACTAATATGTTGATTTGTTGCTCAAGAAACATTTCTTTTATTATCATCAATGCTTTTATTTTTGTGGGAGTCGTAATTTTTCGCAATTTTTTGATGAATAGAAATAAACTGAAATCGAAATATTTTGTAAAATCTTGTTTTTACTGTTACTTTTGATCAATTGAATGCACTCTTGCTGAATAAAAGTATACATTTATTTCCTATTTCCTCACTTATTTTTTTTAAAGAGCGCTCACCTGTCTGTTTGTATGGAAGTCCGTTTCCGCCACAGTTGAGAAAAAAAAAAGATTATTTAAGTCGAAATAATGACTTAGTATCTCAAAATAACGAGAAACTTGCAATATATACTAAGTCATTATTTCGAGAAAGTTTCTCGTTTTTTTGAGATTCTAAGTCATTATTTCGAGAACGTTTCTCGTTATTTCGACATACTAAGTCATTATTTCGACTTAATCTTTTTTTTTCTCAACTGTGGCGGAAACGGGCATATGTTTGATATAGTGCATAACCTTAAATAAATTACTTGTACTTTTTTAGTTTAGCCATGTATAGTTATTATCAATTTGTGCGTATTTCTTCATTGGTTTTGACTTCTACAGCTGCAAATCCTTACAAAAAGTTGACTGTCATGCCAATAAAGCACAATAAAGAACAAAGAGAGTGGCAGTGATTCATCCTCTCCTCGCATGTTCTTGCTGTCTAAGTGCTGCCATGTTTTCCCTGTCAAACTAAAGAAGTGAGACACCCAGATCCATTCTGTCTCTCTACCTCATTGTCTCTGTCTTTCTCCAGGAAGTGGCGTGCGACATGGCTGGGGAGAATGTTCCGGAGCATGTTCTCATTGTGTTCACGCAGCTCTCGCATCTCATTTATCTCTTCCTTCGCCTGTACACGCCATAGGAAGTCCAGACGAGCAGTATACTCCAGCTGAGAGACAAAGAATGAAGCTAGTCAGACAACGATGAATAAAAGGCAATACATAACACAAGACAGCAAATCAGTGTTATCAGTCCTTTGCAGTTGTTTTATAAAGCATTCATCAAACTCACATAGGCCTTAGCAGAGAAGACCAGCTGTACAGGTCAGAGAGAAGTTCACTGTCTGCCCAATATCATCCGCTGGGGCCGGCGGCATAATGCTAAGACTGTCTAGCATTTGGGGGTAATCAGTCTTATTTTTCTACCAATACACCTTTTTATTTAAACGGCTTAAAAAATATTATGAAAAGTGATAAGTCTTAAAAAATTTATTTTAAGACTGTAACTTGTAAGGCTAGTCTTTGCCACTTATACAACCGGTCTCTGATCCCAAAAAAATATAATGAATACAAAAAAATATTATGAATTTGCCCCTGCTACTCAACTTACAACAGGCAAACAGTGAAGGACTAAAAAGTGCTATTATAATTAAAGTTATATAATATTGAAATGATATAAATAATTTAATTAATATTTATTTTCTATATGTATTTATCTACGCTCATATTATTATAATGTTTCGTATTTTGTACATTCACTAACATTCACACCATTTCTTCACTGTTTTTAAAGTATGGTATCTTATGCACTTATGGTGTCTTATGCACTTATCTGATAAAAAATACAGTAAATTTTGTGAAATACTACTGGAGTTTACTATTTTAAAATATTTTAAAATGTCATTTATTTCTGTGATAGCAAAGCTGAATTTTCTGCATCATACATTTTGAAAATCCTTCTAATATGATGATTTAGTGCTCAAGAAATATTTCCTGCTTAATATTTGGTGGAGAGTGATAGTTTTTGCAGGACTTTTTGATGAAAATAAAATAATATATTTTAAATGCAAATGACACTTCAAAGCAATTTAACAATATATTATATATAACAAATAGAAAAGGAAAAAAGCTTTAAGCCTCAAAAGAGAAAGAGAGAAAGAAAAAAAAGATAGTTAGCGTATGGCAAAACTAGGCAGATGAATAGCAAATACGCACTCAGCAAACACAATCCAGTCACTTGGGGAAAAAAGGCACACAAAATCCTAGCAACTAGAGGAAGAAAGCATCTGTAGGTAATCAATGACAGGAAAGATGTAGAGGTGCATGTTCTTCTTAAATGTGGAAAATATCTCATAATCAGACAAATATGTAGAAATGCTTTTAAAAATTGACTGCAAACACCCTTATAGGTTCATGGTCATAAATCAGTTAAATGTAAAAACAACAACAAAAATCCATTCGTAGCAATGGCAATATTCATTGCGCTCAAAGTGTTTTAACTTCTTTTTGTAGGTGTGAATTTGGCCCATTGATTTGCTCCAGTTTGTTGAGCAAAGTGTGTATACATAGTTTGTATATCATAATTTTCAATCAGTGCCAGATCTTCTTAGTTATTCACATTGTTGTTTTTGGGCTACTCCAGTAAGTTAAAGTTATTTTTGCTTTGGGATACTGTCCTGATCAAGCATCTATTCCTCGCTCTGTTTTAAGCTGATGCAGAGTCCCACAGAAAGGCTCTGTTCACACCTGGTACTACACCTGGTGAATTGTTTTGGGCGATCGGATTCCAGGTGCTTGGCGCTAAATACAGGGGTTAAAGGAGTTTAAAACATTTTGAGATTTGTCCACTTTCAACCACTTCCAGAAGTATTCAAAAATGTATTTAACCGGATTGCTTTCATAGATCACCTACTCTCCGGCTACTGGCCTAACGTGTAAACATTTTACTTTGTAAACCACTAGTTTGGTTTGAAGAGGAAAAACGTTGATTACCAACAGGCCCACATAGAATTCGACATGATCAAACGTCTTTTCGGGCATGATCATATGTAAATTGCAGGAGCATATTTTGTCCATTAGATCAAAAGATCTGAAATAGCCCATAGCTACATTTACACACCCATAGACCATCCCCTCAGAGAAATCAGGACAGAAGTGGTCAAAAGTGGACAAATGAGCCAGATTAAAACACCAGGTGTAAACAGGAATGTGTGAACCTCGTCTACTTGTGATCTGATCGATCAAAACACATCTTAATACCAGGCGTAAACAGGGTCCAAGAAGCCATCATCTTACGAACAAACTACACTATGGGTGTTATTCATTTTAGATTTGGACAGCACATATAAATTAAGTTTCAGACGGTTAACTTGTCCCTATTTACATAGGGCATTAAGATCCATCTTGAGTGATCTGATCACAAGTGGTCAGCCGAGACATTTTGCGGTGAGTCTCCTGTGACTGCTTGAGTTCAGATTTCATTGAAGGGTCTCTGATTTCATAAACACACACATCACTCTTTATGTCAGTGTTACTGCAGTTGACAAAGGGCAAAAAGTGCTGTCTAGAATGCACCAGGACAGATTAGTGTTTACACTACAAATCGCATCCACTTCTGACTACCTCTGTACAGTGTTTTCAGTGACTGGATTCCAAAATGTTTTGGGTCTCTTATGATTAGATAATCTGAAATTAATTTTATTTTCAGGTGTGTTTCTTGAAGTGATGGCTATGACTCCTATAGTCTCCACCTTCAAAGTCTCTCACTGTGTCCGAAATTGAATACTCCCCTTGTCAGGGTTCTGTCACTTCAGTTTGGGCTTCTAGTGTTATAGTTGACAAAACTCAGACACTGCCCTTTTGTTGTGTCTTGTGAGAGTGCGGGGCTTCTGTCGCACACTCTCGTGTCTGTGTGCTTTCATTTCGTCCGTGTCGCGCGCAGTTGGGGTGTTACTTCATGTGAAGTTGGGGTGTTACTTCACTCGTCACTTCATGTGAACACGCGGCAATGCGCGGCTGTGTGTTCATGTCTTGTTAGCGAGTACCCCACACTCCTTGTTACTCCCTTGAGTGTTATCAGCTGTTCTCGGCTCGTTACCCTTCCTCCTGTGCCTATTTAATCCCTTCGTGTTTGCTGTCCTGTGTCGCGTCATTGTTATTTCATGTCAGTTTCCTGGTTGTCCCTGTTTTGGTCTGTGCCCGTTCCACCCGGGTTTCCTGTGTTATGTTCTGTTTTCTGTTTATTTCGTTTAGTTATGTTTTCCCCCTCGCGGCAGTTTTGTTTTGTTTAGTTAAAATAAATCCTTTTTACCTGCATTACCTGAGTCTAATTGATCCATGACACCCCTAAATATAGTATGCAAAAAACAAACAAACAGTAAGCCAAAAGAGTAATATGTCCAAGTGAATAGTATTCGAAAAACTGAAGGTGAAAAGGTGAGAATGAGGATAAACATGGATAAACTATGAACATGGCAGATGTAGTACGTCCAAATGTTACTACCCATATTGATACTTTATAGAACATAACTTTTTAACGCTCACAAAATAAATTCAAATTTGAATTTAGTACCTATTCAGACAGTGTAGGACACAATTTCGGACACAGCATCAGTCTTGTTTGCACACAGTGCTATGCGGGACAGTCTGCATCTGGGTCACTTCTATTTCCTGGTTGAGCCCTGTGCCCTCTGCCCAATTTATGTGTTTGCTTTACTCCACTTAAGTTAACTTAATAAACATTCATGTCATTCAACTTTGCAAGATAAATCATTGCGATCCTTCATCTGAGGCTATCAGAACAATATAAAGCATTAAATGAAGTTTCAGTGATTTGAAATAAAATACTAGTTAAATAAGGGGTTTAAGACTTCTCCTTTTAAAATTTATTCAAATATAACTAATTGCATTCCTGTGATGCAAAGCTGAATTTGCAGCATAATTATTACACTCTTCAGTGTCACATGATCCTTCAGAAATCATTCTAATATGCTGATTTAGTGCTAAAAAAAGGATAATTGTCCTTTTCAGGATTCCTTGATGAATAGAAAGTTCAAAAGAACATAATTTAAGTTGGTAACACTTTAGTTTAGGATTCAAATCTAACTATTAACTAGCCGCTTATTAGCATGCATATTAATAGGATATTGGTTGTTTATTAATATGAAGCACATTTTAATGCCTTATTCTGCATGACCAACTGTAATAGTGTTAATAGTGAGAATTGGACCCTAAACTAAAGAGTTTTCCAATTTAAAAAACTTTTGTGCTTTTTTTATGTATTAATTTAACTTTGGTTTTGTCTCTTTTGGAGCTTTTGATACTTCTTACATCTACTTCTACTGAATGAAAAAGAGCAGCCTGGATATTCTGAGAAGCTAAACATCTCCGAAAAAACGTTAATTAAAAATACGTTCTCATATGTTTCAGGCAACATGAGAAGATGATGACATCACCATTTTATTTCTTTCCTACACTGTACTCAGTAAGAATCCTGAATGCTTTGGCAGTTTCGTGACCCTTCGCTGTGCGTCTAGACTTTAACAGGAAGTGAACCGTGCTGCGATTCAGCGTGGCTTCCATCAGCTTTCTTCCAAATGAAGAGCTCCAACAAGGTCCCCCCTAATTAAGCAGTAACACACGCTCATCTGCATACATTAATATCCAGCTTTAATTAAAACGGTTTCACAAAAGCTTCCAGATTGAAAAATGAATTTACTAACAGTCAGGGCATGATGTAAATGTTTGTGGATATGTATGAGCGTAAAATGCATGTGTGTGTGCATTTATTTGCTTGTGCTCTCAGACTAAATATGGAGCGAAAGATGATTTTATGAGGAATAATTAAACAAGTGGGGCAGACAGGGATGTACGACTGTCCAAATGATTATTAAAAACACATCAACAAGACTAACCTCCATTAACCTCTAAAACACATGCACACACAAGTTGTAGCGACAGACACACTCAGACGGGAAACAATTAAAGCGGTGCATATCATCGAAATGACTTTTGACAAACTATGAAAAGGGTTTAATACAAATGAGTTTTCTAAGTTTTAGGTTTCTTGGGAGGCCCAGTTTGGAATCTCACCGTTGTCTGGAGGTGTTCAGAACTTTATCGCTGTCAAAAAAGCAATTTAGACAGCTGAAGAACGGCAGCCGTTACAAAGGAGAGCAAAGTGAATGCATTGTTTTATCCAAGATAAAGTGATGTGCTAAGCTCTTTGGAGGTGACGTACTGTTTCTCAAGCTTCTCACTCAACAGATAAAACAAGTTATATCCCCTCATGCCTTATTCCCTTGAGTAAGGCATGTACCTTTATTCACAGGTTAATCAAGGGGAACATGTGCTGAATTTACCCCAGTGGATAATTGTATTGCTCTTTCAGAATCCAGTAGACTTCAGTTTATAGAAATAATTTTCTTTGTCCAAGGATTTCCATAAAATACCTTAGAAGGACTAAACACACACAAAAAAAATAAAAAAACTCAAACCATTTGTTCTCCTTTTAATCTCAGAGTTTCACACAATGCAAAGTTAACTTAGAAATCTAAACCTAACTTAAAGTAATATAGTATATGTTTATTAGTCTACTTTGCTTCTGTTTTGTTAAAATATCAACAATATCAAAAAAAAAAACGATTTTCTTGAGAAGCAACAAAGCATAATATATGAAGACCTGTTTTTAGAGATTGTATCTTTAGTACAAATGTATTTCCTCTTCACGGATTGATCTTTTTATGGCACTCCCAAGAGTGTTGAAAAATTATGAGATGAGAGGGAAAATGCATTTATGTTTGCTCACAAAACTTTTTATACTATTCATACACACAAGCACAAGCACACACACCTGTGCACACACTCCTGCCACACACTCAAATGCAATCATGCACACACATACCTGTTCTTGTATATGCCTACACATTTATAATTATATAATAATTTTAACTAGGCACAATATACCCTTTGGCGTATAATGTTCACTGGAGCGAAGAGATGTATTTTCTGTCACAGAATTTTTTTTACAAGAAAAATTTAATTAAAATCTGGATTAAAATACTTCTTACATCTTATTTGGCACAAAAATATTTTTGTAGCCGTCTGGTTTTCTGAGAATAAAAGGATTTAACATTAATTCCTGAGGTTCATCTCTTCTTCCCTCCAGCATTTTGAATGCATGATCTCAAAACAACAAAGAAATAAAAAGACAATAACTAAATTAAATCGAAGACAATGCCCAAAATGGCTTCCATAAATATCTGTTCACTGTAGTGGACGCCATGCATGAAAGGGTTGTGTCCTTGTTACACATGTTACATGTATTTACTATAGTAATAACTATAAATTAGGTATAATTACATAGAACTAACCCTAAACCAAACCCTAATCCGAACCTAACTTTGTAGTAAATACATTTAGTTAATTACTATTACTCAGTACTTAAATGTATAATTAAATGTTTAATGGGGACACATTTAAATAAAATGTAACCATATATTTTTCTTTTTGGTATTGAAAGCAAATGCTACATTTTGCGAGAGATCACAGAAGCACTAAAATATAATTTCTCCTTCAATCATAATGTCCCTTTAGGGGCTCTGTAATTGTTTTACATGTTGTGAGTATAAATAAGAAACAAGTGGAAAAGAAATTGCCAGTAAAATAAGAAAAAATACACCGACATTTATATCTTATGCTTCTCCAGTAAATTCACCTTGTTTTATAATTCATTTTGAGATATTTTAACTGGAAAACAAGACAAATAAATAAAACCAAATTTTAGTTAATTGTTTATTCTTAAGAATTTTTTAAATATTGAGAATAATTTTGCAGTAGAAGCAATTAAACAAATACATTATGTTAAATAACAAGAGCCAATAAACAATCATACACTAAGGTCTGAGAGCAAAACTTTCTTAGTCAGTTTATAATAAGTGTCTAACTCATTGTATAATTAACATTTCTTAGTGTTTTTAAACTTAAACTTTCGATTTTGAATATCAAATTTTCATTGTGCTCTCAGAATTAACTGCAGATGAAGAGCAATCCCTAATAAACACTGACTCGCAGTGACAGTGCTTGTTCATTCATCCGACACACCCACACACATACACACACACACACACACCAAGATGAGCATAAATAAGAAATGATCAAATCACTGTCCAAGAAACACACGCCAAGTCCCAATCCATAGGCCAAGCGGTGCCAGTGGCACCACCTGCCTAAATGGCACACTGTTGCCATGGATGTGAGGGGAGGGGGTAAATATGGACAGGCAGTTTATAGCTGGACACAAACACATGGCACACGCACAAAGCATTTCAGTCATATGTGAGACTCCATGCGCCTTAATCAGAGCGACGCCGACACCACACACACACACACAGACAAAGACACACTTTCACAAACCCAGTGCTCATTTCTCTTTCTCTCTCACCCATCACCACTCGGACCGACTCTTTCCCCTGATCTACGGCATCAAAGACAACAATCAGTAGAGTGAACTTAAAAAGCTTTGCACACACTGTGCGTCAGAGAGAGCAGGGCTTTTATATATTGACTGTGAGACCTTATGAAGCAGCCAATATCTTGCCTCCGTTTCTTAGAAACGTGACATTATAAAATGGGAACTGAATGGCCCCTGATCTGCAGTCAGGTTAGCGTGTGCGTGTGCGTCTGTTACCTGTTGGCCATGGTAGAACACAGCTAAAAGGAACATCGCCATGAGAAGCAGAGATGTCTCCTTGGTTCCCAGGAAGCTTTTGCTGTAACCAGGGTAACGAGACAGAAAGTCTCATGAAATCTGCAGCATGTTTATAATGTCCAGAGTGCAGTTAAGACAAACATCTGTCATAAATGTCATAAAGAGCCTCGATGATATAATAACAATGTACACTGTTTGTTAAACACTTATAACATCTGATATGAAAAAAAAAGAGAAAAAGGATTGTTTGATTTCTAAGGACGTGAAAATAAATTCTGCTAAAAGTTGTTCAAACCATTTTCAGGTTTTTAAATTTTGAGGTTTAGCTCTTGATTAGGGCTAATTTGTAGTTTAGTAAATGATTTTATCTAAAGTTATTTACAGTGTTCTTATTATATGGACAATACCTAACAGTACTTGATGCACAGACCAAGGGCGGATGGATAGAAAAATGGCCTGTACTTTGTATGAGTAGTACTGTACTTGCAACTAATTTCCGCATTTAAAGTATTTATCCCTTTTAATATACAGTAATATCTCGGTTTACGAGTGACTTTGTATACAAACAAATCGGTGTACGAGCATTGTATCGGAGTGCGAGAAAATGTTTCCCTCGCCCACGAGCATTTTTTGGTGGAAAAGTCCTAACGCTCAGCATCTTCTCGCAGATTTTTACTGGAAATATCCTAACGAAAGTCTCTCACAAAGCCTTTCACCCCTTAACTCGTTCATTCTCTCAGCGTCGCTCGGTTTGGTTGCATCATTCACCAGAGTGATACTTTTATAAGTGATTTACAACGGTTTTACCTCGTGTTGTTAACATTAATTGTGATCGCTATTGTTCACGTAGTTAAATATATACGTACAGTACAGCATATAGACAATGACCTCAAGATTAGCAAGAAAGAAGGTACGTAATTCTCCCTGTAAGCAGTAAAACCTTCCTCTCGTCTCCTTCACGCCAGCAGCGACGCTACTCAAAGATAAAGTGTGCGTTACAGTAAATTGTCAAGTATTTTTAGAGTTTAATTCAATTCAAATTGAATTGTCAATTATTAAGTAGTATTCATATGAGATCTTAATGGTTATAATTTTAACTGTAATTAATTGGGTAAAACCAAAAAAATATTTAAAATGGGCATTTATGGTCGTGTGGAACGAATCGAGTGATTTTTATTGCATTTTTAAGGGGAACAATTTTTAATGTACAAGAATTTTGAGGTACGTGTTCGCTCTTAGAACTAATTAAACTCGTAAACCGAGGTATTACTGTTTTAAATAATTATAACAAAAACATTTTCAAATTTTAAATACATTTTTCTCTATAGGAAAACCATTATATTCTTTAAAGTGCCTTTAAATATCTTTAGTGTTAAAAATTAATCACTTGATTTTTTTTAATTATTATTATGATTGGTGCTCAAGAAACGTTTTATTTTTATTATCAATGATGAAAATAGTTGTTCTGCTTAATAATTGTGTGGAAACTGAAATCTGTATTCAAGATTATTTAATAAATAGAACGTTTAAAAGAACAGCATTTCATAAAACTTACAGTTATAAACTTACAGTTATCAACCTAAACTTTTGACCACCACCTACATCTAGAAAACAATTTGTGACTGTATGACATCAATCATACATTTAAAGCTAATTGTCCACGTCAGCTTACGCACTTACTTGAGTCATCACAATTACGTCTATACTGTTCAAGTGTGATGTATAACTTCACTGTTTAGAACTGGCTCTTGAATGTGGGAGTTTGCATACGTACCTCTGATTGAGTGTCAGTGTGTCATAGCGGATGAACAGAGGTGTGTAGAAGGCCTCGGTCAGCACTGCGTAGATAGCAATCATGATCAGCAGGATGGCCAACTTCAGAACCGAGTTGAGTCTGAGGAACACTGCACAGGTCACCATCGCCAACACTCCAGTAAACACGAAATACTGTCAATAAACAGCCAGACAACCTCACCATTAACACCTCATCACTCTGTGTACAGTGAATGAATTGATTTTTGAATAGTTTACACAAATGCTAGAATTATATCAATCCTTTTAACAGACTGAAACTGCATGGCAAGAAGCTGTGGATCTGTTTGCGTGGGAGGAGGTGGATGAAAAGACCTCTGGGTAAAAGCAGATATCTGGGATTGAGGCAGATGCATTAAACGTCTGGTTCCTGAATGAGACGGATTTATCGAAATCACACCAAAGCTATAATAAAAAAGAGAGAATAAATATTAGTGGATAGATTGCATTAGAGAATATACCTGTGTAAAGGCAATATGAGTACATTTCCAATAACTTTCTAGAAATAGGTATTATGACAAGTAACTAATAAATAGCAGGTATTGAAATCCCATTATATTGCATTTATAAATTTTAAAAATGTAAGTCTGTTTTAAATGCTACAACTTAGCCATCACATTACAATTACATTGCGAAAATTTTATTCTGACATTTGCTAAAGATATTAAACAGTCATTATATTAGTGTTTTTTCCACTTTAAATGAGTGTTGGATGATGGCAAAAATGACAGATGAAGTACCAAATAATTTCAGTTGATAACCACTATGGTGTTGATATATTATGCTAATTTTTTAGGCATAAGCTGCTGAATTTTGAACAATTTTGTCTAAAGTCTGTCTCTAGAAACAAAGAAAATCAATCCAGAATTCTTGATTGGTGGGGCTCTAGAACTTTTGTATTAAAAAAAAATGAATACATATTTTTACTTACTATGTTGATCATGGCAGCCAGGAAGTTGATGAGGATGGAGAGGAAGATGACGACGTTCCGTGCAGCGTATGTTTCGTTCACCCAGCAACACGCTTTTCGCAAAACCAGCGGCAGACACTTATAGTCCTCGGCCGTTGTCACCACAACAAGGCAACAGTGCAGCAAGATGAGAACGGAGAACTGTATCACCATAGTGACCATCCTACACACATGAGTGAACACATTTTATATTGATATATTTGTGGGTGCAATCAAATATTCAAGTCTGCTATGGACCAAATTTCAGTGAAAAACCCAAATCGTACACTATTGCAAATATTAAGCTATGACTATATATATATATATATATATATATATATATAAACCCAAATAGATCATGTATCACCCTCAATATCAGTCGTGGTTCAGTATATGTATGTTCATGTGTTTGTTTTACCTTGCAGAGGGAAGTAAGCTCTGTATTCCAGTGATGAAGAAGAGAACAATGAAGGCACACACTAGATTAGACTTAAAGACCTCGTCTCTCATCTGGGAATACTGTAGAGGAAATACACATACAAACACATGTGTAAAAGTAAGGACAAAAATTCCTTTACATGACGACCACACTGACCACACCATGAAGGCAATGCTAACCACATAGGAGAGAGCAGGGTAGGCGCTCATACACACACATACACACAACTCCTGTGCTTTCTGGGTTAGTGAGAGGATGTATGATGTCAGAGCTGGAGGCGGGCAAACCAAAAAACTCAAGCACAGAGTCAAAGGCCAAGCAAGGGGCAAGGTCAATTCAAATGAGCAGAAATGAGGTGAGGTGCAAATAAAATGAATAAAAAGCGTTTTTTTAACTAAGATGGCAACATGCATGGTAGTGGATCATGAGTAATCTGAAATGCCGGGTGTGGGCAAATCCCAGTTGCTCAGGATGAATTAACGTTCATCAGCGATGGAGATTAAACAAATCAATTTGGAGACCAATCCAATCGGCTGGATTCAGAGCGTCATTTTCTTAAGTGTTGACTCTTTTTCTTTGCAGAACCCACTGATCGGATCAGGAAACACCCATTTTGTCAGACATTTTCCACTTTGTTGGAAAATCCATCTGAAGCTGGTGGCAAATGGTTTTATATGTTTTATATAGGTTTTACAGTAATTTTTGTCTTGTTTTACAGTACAAATATCTAAATATACTTAAATCAAAGTATAATTACTTAAGAATCAAAATGACCTAACTAAGATAAGTGTTGCTTTCTAATGTATAACATTTAAGTGACTTTACGTTTAAAACAATGGTGGTACGAAAAATACAATTTAAATTAAGTTTATTTTTCTTACTTAGTGACTTAATTTTGATACATTTTTCTTAAAATCTAAAATAATTTTGCTTCTCAATTAAATGTTTTTTGTGTTTTTAGGTCAGCATGAAACAAAGTCTTGCAATAGTCTTTGCAGATTAATTTGAACTTTCTTTAAATAATAATGTGCACAGATAAATTATTTATACTAAACAATGCAATATTCCATAAAAAACAGAAATTGTCCATTTTGATGTCATAAAAACTTTAAGAATGTTTAGATATTTGTAAAGGAAATCAAGACCTTTTTGCAGTGTATCATCGGGATGACCATATTTTACCAACAAGAAAGCAGTTTCTGCACTCCAAAAAACAGCTGGACAACCTTAACTTGATTTTTCAGATGGGATGGCAATTGGAAACATTTAAACCGACTGGTATTGCTGGCACATGTCGTCCTTTAGTTTACTCATGACAAAAACACTCTCTCGCCTCCTCCTCTTGCACCTCCATAACAAAAATAAAGCAAAAAAGAGGAAGTGAGAGAGCAGAGAGGGAGGGCAGGATGGCTGGAAGATGGGAGCAGGCTACCTTGTGCTCCAGCAGTGCTTCTCTAAAGGTGAGAGAGAAGGGGGAGATATGTTCTTGGCGGAGCTTGTCCCCGCTGCGCAGGGCGATGGTGCTCTGCATGCGAGCGTTAATTTCCTGTGAGCCGGCGCGCACATGCAGGGCTTGAGCCAGGTGGTTGGGGAGCAGGTTAATGGAGTGACGTGTGAGCGCAGCCAGAGTCTACAGAGGAAAAGCACATGCAGCGCCCATAAGTCTAAGAGAGGGTGTGTGTGTGTGTGTGTGTGTGTGTGTATGTGTGTGTGTGTTTGTTCATCCAAGAGCTCTGCACAACATGAATGTATGAAAATCAAATAAACACTGAAAAATGATTGCACAAACACATGCACATTTACTTCGCTAAATGAGGACTATCTTCTATTTCTATAAAATAAGGGTTATAAGTAAATATATATTAGCTCAAAAACTACTCCTGAAAACATCTGCATCAATTTATTTATTTATGAACTGTTTTCCCACCTACAACATACCCAGATGTCCTAAATGAAGGCTTTGCCAGTTTTTTCACAATTTTGGCACCAACCAACAACTTTAGCTAAAAACGTACAGACACACAAACATAACATGATTCTTTTTTGTACAGCAAATGCTCTGGACTGTAAGTAATAGGCTTTTCTAACTGCCTACAGCTTAGCCCATCTTTTAGAGTGGATATAAAAAAACAACACATCATTGCAATGTCTAGTAGTTCCATTGCCTTAATGCCGCAAAGCCAGACCTTTCATATCAAGATATTTTAAGTATCAGAATATGAGGCTGTTCCAGTTCTCCCTGCTGCAAAATCCAGCTAAAACCAGATAGATTGTTGATTTTTTACATGGTTTCTATCTATTCCAACCAGGCCTACATGGTTGAATTATGATGGGTCAGGAACAAAGCCTGCAGACTCAGTTTGCTTGGCTTGGTTGCTTATAATGTGCAATTTAGCTTGGATGTTAAAGTAAAGCTACAACATAAAAATATAAAAAACATAGTGCCAATTTTCTTTGTTTACCATATTTAAACTATGTAGCACTTGCAGGTTTCATTTCCAGCAAAAATAACTATTTCACGATACAACCTTAAAGGATTCTGGTCATACACCCCACCTCTGGTCTGCATTATAAAAAGGATAATAAAACCTGACAGAAGATTTCAAAAACAAATAGCTGAGGTTCATATGAGGAAAGGGGTTAAACAAAGATAACACTAGAATTAAACACACCATACAAACATCATGACATAAATGAAAAATGGCATGAGCGGGACCTGGCTAAGTTCAGGCCGTTCAACTAAACCTGATGACTTTTGTTTTGTTAAAAAAGTGATTTATACTCGAGACATTTTTTCTTGTTTTAAGCATAAACTTTCAGAAAACAAGACTTTTAACAATGTAGTTTCTCAAGTAAATGTGTCTTAATTTAAGAATGTTTAGATATTTGTATCGGAAACCAAGACTGGGTTGCAACAATACCACGTAAGAAAATCATTTTTGGCACGGAAATTAGTTTAACTGTTTACACAAGTCATTTCCGAAATAGCAGGAAATGCTCTACGTTGGCAGCAAGGCCCATACAAACAAACTCAGACAGCCATACAAAGCTCAACACATAAAGCGAGACTTGACTAATGCAAGTGTCTAACTAGCCAATTCAGTCGATTAGTCTGTTACCTTTGTGTGAATGTGACAGACTTCTAAACAGAAGAGGGCAAAATGTTAGAAAACAGGATATATGTGGCTAAGCGAATGACTCAGTACTTTAATAAGCGCAAAAACACAGCCCATGCAAATATAGTGAAATCATCTTCTTTTTTCTTTGACAGTAGAACTGAATAAAATGTGTGGCTCTTGCCAATTCATACAACCCAAATAAAAAAGACACTTAGTTCAAACCCAACAGAGTCAATCACACTGTTCAGAGGAATCGTGCTGTCAAAAGCGATTACATGGAAGAATGAGAGAAGACCTCCATGTGTGTGGGTCACTAAACATTTCTTTGCAGCAAAACCAGTAACAGCAATTTATATCACACATATGTGAACTGGAAGTAAAATTGAAGCTTTTTCTTACCATCACAGTGTAGGCATGTGTTGTATTATATTAGAGCGTATTTATCAGCGGAAATGTCAGCACAGGGGTGGAGGTCAAAAGGATGGCTGACTAGCAGAGGATTTTGCATAAACAGGATCTGACACACAAATCTGATTTTGTTTTGACTGTTGAAAGTATCTTTAAATTGGACTATCATCTGTGCCGTGAGCTGAAGCTGTGGCCACTATGAACTGTGAGTCATCTAGAGAAACACTAGAATTACAATACTCACTCTCCATACTCACAAATATAAATAGGTGCTGCTCCTCCAAAATATTTGTTTTATATATATATATATATATATATATATATATTCCTGCATATAACCCGCGGGTTATACCAGATTTTACAAACCCTGCAGGGGTGGTGCGGATTATATAAGGGTGTGGGTTATATCACATATTTTTTACATGTAATAATATTTCAATATATTTGTTACGTCCCTAAGGACGTAAGGTTTTTTTTGCTGTATTTTCTTTCTGTTTTTCTTTCTTGCGAGGGTTGTTGTCTCTGAAGGTTGTACTGTCACTCTGACAGCTGGCGCTGATAGGCTGTCTGACCTGTCAATCATGCAAGAAGACAGTGATAGACTTCCTGTGCTGCTGTACTGTGCTGTAACATGGTGTGGTACAGCCCTCCCTCTCAGTCACTGATTCGCTCCCCGCTATGCTCTGCATACATGCTCTCATTCATAATAATAGCTTTCTAGGACTATGCATTATTTGGATAACTGGTCAAAAATAAGTTTTTCCAATCAGATTGTCACACCCTCACACTTCATGGACTTTTAGTTAGTTTTTATTCAGTCACATGTGTTCCTTTGTTTATTTCCCGCCACTCATCAGTCACCATGGACACTAATCATTATCATCACAGCTTTTCATCATTTCTGTTCATCACACTGTGTATTTAAGTTCTCCACCTTCAATCTTTGTTTTACTGGCTGTTGTTTGAGTTCGTGCATAGACACGCTGTTACTTTATTTTATCTTTTTGGATTATTTTCATAAGAAGCTTTTGTTCATTGAATCTTTTTGGACTTCTTCTTCATCTTGTGACACAGATTGTGTTACCTAGAGCTAAATTAAGAATAATATATTTAATATAATATTAATCTACATCTGTCCAATTTTAGTGTTACTTGTTTTAATAGTGTGTTGTACTTTATTGGCTTTTTTTTTCTTTTTCTTAAATTCAAGATCATTAAAATGATAGAATTTCAGTAAAAAGTCTAATATTAGTAATTAAGTGCATCCAGAATTTTCAATTTTAGCCCATAATTTTCATTTTGGTTTGCTAGTTCAAAAATATTTTCACAGTTAATATGCTGAACCACACCTGTGATTAATCTCCTCGTATACCTGTGTGAACTTGAGGTTCATACAACAACTAAAACCACCCAAAATAATCATAAAAAAGCCATGCACTGTATATGGACTTATTCATCAGATCAAATAGTGTATAATGCTTGCTCATGTGTATAATCATAATTTCATTAAGTGATGTGAGCAAATCTGTTAATCTACTATAAGCATGGGCATTTTCATGAAATAAAATAAGTTTTTAAAAGCAGATTGTGTGTGTTTGTGTGCTGAGATTGGCATGAGTGTGTGGAGTCTTATCAAAGACATTCAGCAAGGGTTCTTCTAAAATGTAAAAGCAAAGTAAAGTGACAATATTTTATGGCCTTGAAGACCCTAAAGAGAATTTTGACTTTGAATTCTATTCAATGAGAGTTATTCTCTTTAGCAGTTACAGAGAAGAGTTCTGCCTTGGATTGATGCTCAACATGACCTTCACAGGGTTGTACAGCGATAGCAAAAAAACCAATGTACAAATAAAAGCACTATGAACTACCCTTCAAAAGTTTGGGATCAGTAAAATATTTTAAAAGAAACGAATACTTTTATTCAGCAAGGACAAATTAAATTTATCAAAAGTGATGAATTCTATTTCAAAGAAATGTTTTCATCTTTCTTGAGCAACAAATTAACAATTTTGTTTTTGGATCATGTGATTCTAAAGATAGGAATAATGGCTCCTGAAAATTCAGCTTTGCCATCAATTTACATTTAGATTCAAAATACATTTACATTAAATTACATTTTAAAATACAGATTAAAACAGAGAAGTTATTTTAAACTGTAATAATATTGACATTTGTACTGCATTTTTGATCAAATAAATGTAAAAAAAAATCCTACTGACATTTGAAAGTTAGTGCATATTAGTAAAAGCTATGGATGGCAATTTAATGCATAAATTAAATTGAATTAAGATCATGCCTGCTGAAGTATCAAACCATAATAAATCAGTGAGCAAAGGGCGATTCACATTCATCAGCCTTATGCTCATTCCTTCTCCAATAATTAGCAAACATTGCTTCTGTATTACAATTCAGATGCATGCAAAACACTTTTGAATCTGACTGTGAACAGATTATATAATATTTGCAATCACCTTGAATACACCTCTGACCGAGGTGTTTACATCAAAGTCTTTCATTCTAGTTGAGCAATTAGTCAGATTATGAACTGAATGAAACTGACAAAATCTGGATGTAAAATCTGGAAGGGACATACCAGAGAATCAGTCTGAGATGATCTCTATAATCTTCTGGTGCTTTTCATATCAGTTACATATTCAACATACATTTCTGTAATATGGAGAGCACAAAAACTGACTTTCTGGTCTTTAGTTCTCTGATCTGTCAAAATTCAGGTCTATGTTTTGATCTGGATTTATTGATTGATTTTGGAACTGATCAATAATAAATGCTTTCTCTTAGACGAGGTCCCCGTAAAAATCCAGAGGAACTACTCTCAGTTTGCATTGTTTATATGCCTGTATGTTTTCGATTCTCCATGAAGTTTTGGATTGTACATAAAAATACAAGGACTGAGACACTAAATCCATTACCAGAACCACCCTTCGGCAGAACAAACACACCCAAACACCCACTAAAATACTCAGTCACTCACTCACATACACACTGTGGCTGCAATGCGTCACTGAGGACAAAGCCTAAATAGAGAGACAGAGAAGAGAGAGGGAGAGGATGTGAGATAAAGGAGAAGAAAAGAACAGCAGATGAAAGAGAAGAGAAGAGAGAGGGAGGGAGGGATAAACGAAGCATGAAGGAGAAAAGGAATCCTGCTTCTGCCTTACAGACATTCCTGTTGTCATGGATACCAGCCCTATAATCTTACATATACACATGAACATGTCAGCATACTTGTGTTTGAACAGATCTTAAATGGCTCACGCACACACAAACACGCGTCTAATCAACGTGAAAGCTTGTGCTCTCAGCTGATGTGTAATTGGCTGTTGGCCCTGCCAGTCATACAGTGAAAACTCTTTGATGTGTTAAGATGACTGCATGACAAAGGCAACAAAAGCACCGCATTAATCAAAGACAACATTCCCTTATGTTAACCATGTCACCATAGCAACAGCCTGGCAACTCTGCCCACACCAAGAGAGAGTTCTGCATCATAATCAGCTGCACATGCCACAAAACCCTTCTAGAACATTGTTATGAGCCATACGCAATGAGAACCCTCCAGAAAACTTACTAGAACTCATTGGAACACTGTTTCCACCTTCAGCCCTGAGAATCCACTAGAACACCGTCCCTTACCTTATGGCCTTGGAAACCATTCAGAACACTGTTTCCACCTTCAGAACAATGTATTTGTCTTACAACCTTGAGAACCCACAAGAACACTGTTCCATCCATTAAACCTTGAGAACAATTCAAAACACTGTTTCCACCTTTGGAACACTGTCCCTGTCTTACAACATTGAGACCCCATTAGAACACAGTTCCAACCTTCAACCTCGAGAACCCTTCAGAACACTTTCCCTATCTTATATTCTTGAGAACCCACATGAACACTGTTCCAACCTCAAACATTGAGAACCATTCAGAACAATGTACTTGTCTTACAACCTTGAGAATCCACAAGAACACTGTTCCATCCTTCAACCTTGAGAACAATTTGAATTATTGTTTCCACTTTTAGAACACTGTCCCTATCTTACAACATTGAGAACCCATTAGAACACAGTTCCAACCTTCAACCTTGAGAACAATTCAAAAAACTGTTTCAACCTTTAGAACATTGTCCCTGTCTTACAACTCTGAGAACCCATTTGAACACAGTTCCAACCTACAACCTCAAGAACCCTTTAGAACACTTTCCCTATCTTATATTCTTAAGAACCCATATGAACACTGTTCCAACCTCAAACATTGAGAACCATTCAGAACAATGTACTTGTCTTACAACCTTGAGAATCCAAAAGAACACTGTTCCTTACCCTAGAGCCTTGAGAACATTCAAAAAACATTTTCTCTTCCCTACATCTTTGTAAATCAGCTAGAACACATTCCTTATATGACCAAGTTTTTGCTTTTAAAAACACGAGAAAATGTTTTTTGAGTGTTCTCAAGGCTCTAGGGTAAGGAACATTGTTCTGAAGGATTCTTAAGGTTGAAGGACGGAACAGTGTTCTTTTGGATTCTCAAGGTTGTAAGACAAGTACATTGTTCTGAATGGTTCTCAATGTTCATGTCTGTTCACACAGCAAAAGTTTTTGCTTTTAAAAACACGAGACATAGGGGAATGGAATGGAAAAACAAAACTTTTTAAACACTTCTTTTAACTGAAGTGCTGCATTTTTAGAACGCTGTTCCTAACCTTTTAGTTGCGGCATGAGATGCAAGACACAAGTGCAGTGGTCAAAGATGTTCTTCTAGTTTGTTTACATAGAAATCTATGGAAAAGCAGCACAAAAATACATTCTTTGTGTATGGCCCCTTACATATGTCCTTACAGACCAGGGGCCTCATGTACTAAGACTTGCGTTGAATTCATACTGAAACATCACTTACGGACAAAGCTGTGAATGTGCGAACGCACAAAAAAATCCAGATGTATCAATCTCTGCGTTCGAAGGATCCCGCGCATATTCTCTTCGTACATCCCGATTCACGTGAAATTGATCGCACATGCACGAGCACAACACTCCACCCAGTCTCCTCCCTTAATTAAACTGATTTAAATATGGTAATGAGTCCACGTGGGAAAAGGAAGCTGCACGAAAATGAAAGTGAAAGTACAGAAAGTGAATTGGAGGTGCTACTATCGGAGGTAGAAATTAGAAAAAAAAATATTTGGAACTTTGTCCTCCGGAATTAATAACAAAAGGAAAAAAAATATGAAAATATGGGGGAGTTTAGCTGATGCCGTCAATGCGGTTGGATCTGAAAGTTGCACTGTAAATGGTCCTAAAAATAAATGGTCTTACAATTGTCTTTAGTGGATAACCGCGGTCTTCTGAAGGGTTGTTGTATAATTAAATGCAAATAAGTAACAATAAAAAGTACTAGGGGAGCGCGGGGCACAAAGTAACGCGGGGTAAATAGTAACATAGACTTTTTAGATACCGGTAGTTGCACGGTCTTAAATGTGACGTGCTAACGGGCTTTTCATCACACTGTTTTCACATGTCTTCTGGCCAGCTTTCGAGAAATTGCAGCGAAGTTTGGATGAGAACCACAGGAAAAACTCTTTTGGCAGCATGTAAATATTTTTTGATATAGGCTAGTAGTTATTTTTCGATTTTCAAAGAATGTGTGAAAGTATGTTAGTCCAATCTTATATTGTTGTGATTATCATCTTCTTGGCTAAAAGATGGTACCATTTTGAAAGACGTGAAAAACACATAGCGACTGCTAGCCCGTCCTGAGGTAAACAAGACAGCGCGGGGTCAGTTGTAACACTATGTTACAACTAAGCCACATTGAATAGGGTGCATCATTAATCATATATTTTGCATTGTATTAACTTATTAAAACGTCATGTCATTCATGTCATTACATTGTTCAAAGCATAACAAATGTAAAAAATAAAGGGACAAATATATTTAATTCACAAGTTATTCTTATGATCATCAAGACGCAACTTTTTTAAACAAATAAAAATACGTGAATGAACATTCATTGGATAACATGGTGTTAAAACTAACCCGCTGTCTGTTACAACGAGCCTCGCTCACGGGTAAGAAGTAACATTTTACTCCTTGCGCTTTTGCCGATACTGCACAGAAACGGTAGGTCCAACGAACATGAAAACAGTGCTCATTTATAGGAGAGGCTTGTATGTTGTTTGTATAAAAATATGGTTTGTCTAACCCTATTACTTTGTTCATTATTTGGCTAAAACCAAAACGTGTTACGTTGTGCCCCACGCTCCTCTATTAGATAGAACCATAACTTTAAATGCATCACGCATGCTGTTTGATCTTGCTACAATATTTGTTAGGCGTATTTGCGCATCACATATAATCTGCACATTTATTGAATAGAAATGTTTCCGATTCACATATGCAAATTCATCTTCAGATGGTGCCTTATATGTGTGTGCAGTTGATCGCTCCGTTTACATTAGGGAAACCGGCTATCGTTGCAAATTGCATTTTAATGTTTGGCTGGTCAACTGCATCATATATGAACCATCAAATGGGCATTGCGCGGCGTTTCGCGGCGTTGCGCGGCTCAAAGACGACTCGCTTATTTCTGAGCGGTCTGCCAGTTCTCTTTGGAAATAATCATTTGCCAGGAAACCAAGCGTTGTCAGCACCTGTAACGGAATGGGTATTGCGTGTTTCCTCGCTGTCTCTCTCTCTAGATTCGGACCCAATTAGATTCGGAGGATAGCCCTTGTAAATCTGACATGGCTGATTAGCCAGTCATCATCCTGGGCCAGAAAATCATTGTGGTCCCTAAAAACTCGTTCTCTTCGGATTCTGCCATTAGCAGTGTCCTCTAATATTGCCAAAGCTGCCATTGCCAGACTAAGGGTTGTGTCAATTTGCACTTGCTTTTATATGTTCTTACTTAATTGCATAATTTATAGAATATTCCCATAAGGCTTGTGTGACAATATATACGGTATCAATTATTTTATACATTGCAAATTAATAGCAATGCTTCCCACAGACTTGAGGAACAATTCGTTGTATAATGTTTGCAGCTTCACTTCATTGCCTGTAGGAGTCGCCAACGGACAAAACTATGAGAAATGAACTTACGCCAGCCATGAACTTGCCGTGGAGAAACGCACATTGTCACGTTAGTTTCACTTTTAGTACATCCGACCGTGAGCGTGAAAGCTGGCGAACGCAATGTTTTTGTGCGTAAGTAGTGTTGATACATGAGGCCCCAGGTCACCATTTAAGCTACAAAGCCTACACACAACCATCCAAAACAAAACAAACCAAACCAAACCAAAAAAAAATGCAGCAAAAAATGTAGAAGTAAATCAGGAACTGACACTGAAGTCAAAGACAGGTGCAGTGAACAGATACAGAGCCTCTATTTAAGCATGATTTTCCAGCTGTGTTTGAGGCTCAAGGTCGCTCTGAGGTCGCTTTAATATGTGTTTTCATAACTATGCCGGTTTATGTCTGGTTGTTTGATTGTGTGTGTATTGCACTCACATTCTGTTTGCCCACTATGTTATGGAAGGGAAGTTCAGGGCTCCATGTTGCCTCCGTGAAGGAAGTGTTAGAAGTTCTGTGATCGGATTGGTTGGTGGAATCCCTCATGATGTCCTCAGGCAACGTAAGCAAGCTCTCTTCTGGCTGCTTGATTAGGAACGTCTCGATGTTATGCCTCCGAAGGAAGTCGTTTCGGTCCTTACCATGACCCTCTTCCACCTCATAATCACCATTTAGACAGTCTAGAGCCGCTTTAGAGATGTGGATCCTCCTGAAGGGGTCGAAATTAACTACAGATTCATCTCACATATCCAAAGCACGACACCAAAAACTCAATTAATTTCTTCCCACATCATTCCACAAGAGTAGGTGGTGTCCATAAAATCTCTCTTTTCCATCATGGTCGGACATGTTTGAGGGCAAATGGATAATCCTACTGTACCTCCCTTGTATTTAATCACCAAAGAGGGAGATGTTTTGTGCGTACATGTGTGTATCTTACCCAGGTATGCCCCCTGACTCCAGTTTGTTGGCTATGTCGACATCCCAAGACCAGACGTCAAACTGCCATTTCCGCAAACCAAGAACTCCACACAGAACTGAGCCAGAGTGGATGCCAATTCGCATGTCTATGTCATGCTTTGTACGTGAACGCACATACCTAAACGTGAAAATAGAAAAGGTTAGCATGGATAGGTTCTGTTCTGTAACGGTGATGCTAAACAACTGTTGAGCTAGAGACCTCACTGGGACAAGAACACTAGGTTTATAGGCAAGTTAAAATACACATCATTCTGTTACTCCTGAACAGGGTAACAGGCAGAAGTAAGTGGCTGTTTATGAAAAGCGGAATCGAGGTCACACTGTCACTGCTGTGTGTGTGATGAGTGTTAGTATGAGTGCTGTGATATCTGACTGTAAGTGCAGTACACACATACACACCTGCTGAACATGGGCCTCTCATCTGCTATCTAGCCTCTATTAAGGGTCAATAGGACTGGTCTAGTGGCCTCTTTCTCACTGTCATTCACTCACTCATTTTTCCTTGCTACGGACATACCGTACTATAGACTTCCAGTGCTTTAAAATCAAGCTAATAATACTTAATAAAGACTAATCCAAATGCAACTGGTGAAATATATACAGTAAAACCTCGGTTTACGAGTTTACTTCGTTCCAAGAGCTAGTTTGTAACTCAAAATTCTCGTACACCAAAACAGTTTTCCCCATAAGAATGCACTAAAAATCACTCAATTGGTTCCACACGACCATAAATGTCCACTTTAAATGTTTTTTTTGGTTTTACCCTATTAATTACAGTTAAAATTATAACCATTAAGATCTCATATAAATACTAATTAATACTTGACAATTTACTGTAACGCGCACTTTAGCTTTGAGTAGCGTCGCTACTGGCGTGAAGGAGACCAGAGGAAGGTTTTACTGCTTAGAGGGAGGATTTCGTACCTTCTTTCTATATGCTGTACTGTACGTATATATTTCACTGAAGATTATAATAGCGATCATAATTAATGTTAACAACACGAGGTAAAACCGCTTTAAATCACTTTTTAAATGTATCACTGTGGTGAATGATGCAACGAACCGAGCGACGCTGAGAGAATGAGGGGTGATAGTTAAGGGGTGATAAAGCGGTTGGAACCGCGTGACTGTTTTATGAGAGGCTTTCGTTAGGATATTTCCAGTAAAAATGCGCGCGAAGATGCTGAGCGTTAGGACTTTTCCACACAAAAATGCATGTGGGCGAGGGAATATTTTTCTCGCACACCAATACAATGCTCGTACACTGATTTGACTTTCCATTCTCGCACACCAATTTGCTCGTATACTAAGTCACTCGTGAACCGAGGTATTACTGTATTAACATTTCCTTTGCCTAATTTGGCAACCTTTAGAAAAGAAACACAGCAAATGAGATCATCAAGTCGTCATCTCCATGACTTTCCTGAATGGAACACAAATACAATTAAGTAAATAGTTCTGGAGTGGAGTTGCCAAGCTTAAGAAATGGCAAATCCATAACTGTCCTAAAACCCATAAAAATCTTAAAAATATACAACTCATGCTTATAAATCATGTGCATTTGACAGCTCTAAAGCAATATAAAAGCCCTTTAGAGTGACAAATAGTAACAGAAGTTTAAGTCATTATTCACTGACAATTTTCTGCACCAGTGGACTGTTTACCACTGTGATTATAGAGTCAATGATTTGTATCATTCAGACAAGCTTTGTGAACTGGATCAACTTATTCTGATAAGATCAGATTCAATAGAACCATTTATTTACGAATTGGGCATCGTTACTTCAAATTGGGCTAACATTTAGATTGACTTCCCCGTTTAACAATCTTTCCTGTTACTTTTTAAAAAACAATTATGAACAAAGGATGTTTTTATAAGGTATATTGTGGGGTGAGTTTGTTAAACTGAAATTTTTGCAGCAAATTAATCCAACTTTAATTGGTGATATGTTCTTATTGCTTTATTTGGAAACATTCATAAGGC
Organism: Rhodeus uyekii; assembly: GCA_037043235.1. Classification (NCBI taxonomy): domain Eukaryota; kingdom Metazoa; phylum Chordata; class Actinopteri; order Cypriniformes; family Acheilognathidae; genus Rhodeus; species Rhodeus uyekii. Next base: position 4,588,441 of record JAWRVZ010000035.1, read on the forward strand.
ACATTGAGAGAGGTGTGAGATACTTTTCTATGTGGTTGTTTATAGAAGGTGTTTGCTATTGCAATAAATGTAATTGTGTATTGAAATGTGTTGCTGTGATTTTCATTTTAATCTAAATCAACTGTAGTTTACAAATGAGTATTTTAGTACTAACACATTTAGCATTGATCAAAGCATCTTTGCAGTTCCAGTTCTTAAAGTCCAGCTAACTAAAGTGAAGCTGTCTTAACTCTCCAATTTAGTTCAGCTGAGTAAGATGAAGTTTTCGTTTCCAGACAAGAAAGTAAACCTCAAATAAGCCCATGCAAAAAAGGAACAGTCAACAAATGATTTTTTTCTAGTAATCTAACATGATTGTGTCTCCCAAGCACTGGGCTGGATATATATTCTTCTTTTATGTCAACATGTGTCTATTTAGGCAATAACATTTCTCGGCAATAACCTGAGTAATAAATCCTTGCAATCCAGCACTCTTGAATCATTCATTTTGTGTTGGCTGAAATGGTTTAAAGTTACCTGATGGTTTTGATCATGCTGAGGCCCATCTCGACACAGCAGTGGGCATGATCTGGTCGAGGCTCAGGAAGGCCAGAAACACAATAATAACAATCCCCCAGTATTTTGATCCTCAGACAATGATGCTCCTGAGGGGAAAAGGAGAAGACGTTTTTACAGTAAATGAAGTCAAACTGTTGACAGAATTGTTTAAATGTAGTATAACTGAATCAATCGGACTATGTTAGCTTATCCAAATAAAAGTCATTTTTAAGGGTCAAATCAGGCAGAAATAGCTGCTTAAGGTAACAACTGCACAGTTTCCCTCACATTGTGTATATATAAGAGGATGTAATCAGTTATAACTGCAATCACCCTGTAATTTCCACAGTCTCTATCTGTGTTAGTTATCTCTCAGCGTACCAGGTTTTTGAGTAGAACTCAGAGAGGGTGCTAATCATAAGGGCACCACTCATTCATTCTGTCTCTCTGAGATCCATTACTCAAGCCTACTGCTGTATTAACGTCTTTTTATCGCTTGGTAAACAGCTGTATGGAAACAAAGGGTTGTTACACCTGTATCCGTCATTTGTCAATCGTAAAACAACACCACCTACAGCTTGATTAGCTGTGGACTGACTCGTGATAACATGTTTGAAGCACTAGTGCTAATCTGCAGGCTAAGTGAATGCTTTTTACATAAACAATCCCAAACCATGGGCCAATTTAAAGAATATAAACATAGATACTTGCATTCAATGCTAGTTTCACAACGCTTTCCATACTCTAAACATCAACATAACAGCATGATGCTAATAAAGAGCCTATTAAATTAAACTTCCTGCAGAATGACAGAGGAAAAACCTACTCTTATTTGCATTGAGCCTTTCGAAAAAAAGTACTGTGGTGGTACAGTAAAGGTACCAGATGGTAATACCATTAGTTTTTATACTGTAGACAACTGTTCAAAAAAATTGGCCATTAAGACATTTTAATGTTTTTGAAAGAGGTCTCTTATGCTTTATTTGATCAAAAACACAGTAAAAAGAGTAATATTGTGAAATATTACAATTTAAAATAACCCTTTTCTATTTTACTTTATTTATGTGACGTCAAAGCCAAATTTCAGCAGCCATTAATCGTAAGTTAAGTCTTCAGTGTCACACGATCCTTCAGAAATCATTCTAGTACCAATCATTCCAATTTAATACATCCTTGCTAAATGAACGCATTCATTTCTTTAAAAAAAAATCTCTTTTTAATAGGTTCCTGTGCAAGCAATGTTAAGCCATGGATTTGGTTCCTATGGAACAGACATACTGATTATAAGGTACTCCAATGCACTTCCATGAATATTATGGTATTTCCAGGGTCCAAAAATATGCAAACATTTAAGAGATTACCAAATTATTCTGTATTTCTGCATATATCATGCTTAGACCATATTGTACTTCAAGTAATGAGAGGGTTAATGCACATTTCTCATCAAGCAGCGTGAGGGCGTTGGAGAAACAGAGAGAGACAGACAGCGAGAGGGTGAGACTGATTTGTGATTTGAGAATCTTCTGAGGATCTTCAAAGCGTTTTCAGAACGTGGCACGACGCAAACAAATCAAAAACATTACACCTGAAAACGTTGAATGGGACCGACAGCGCAACTGCCCAGTTAACCAGTGCAGCACTAACCACGCACATGTGACGTTTCTGAGTAAATATTGCCATCGGGAGAGAAAATGAATACTGCTCATCACAGTAAACACTGCTGCAGAATTTAATACAACATCAGGCCTGCTAACACGAGTGAGACTGCAAATTCACACAAACGAGCAAGGACACAAGGACATTTAAATATGACATACTGACACAACCATCTGCAAGCACACATACACCACATTGAATATCAGCATTATGCATCAGCAAGCCACTTTATGGTTGGTTAATCTTCAATGATTATTGTACCGACTCATGAATAAGATTATTCTTCATAACACATTTATTCCCTCCCCCAGTCTGAACGACACAACAAAAGAAACACATTTGTTAAAAATACAAGATCTATCGGCACATGTATACGTCTGCTAGTAATGTTGTTCTGTCTTTCAAGGGCAGCTATCAAGATTTGCACTAGCTGTTGACATTTGTATCCTCACAACTCATATATCAGTGTTATTAATGGTGGGGGCATGGACAAAGTTTTTATTTATGTGACTTTGCAACAGGCATTTAGCACATCAGTGCACTGCAGGACATGAAGCAGGGTGAGCCGTCAACCTCCTCTCAACTTTAACTGAACTCAGCTTATCAGGTGCCACTATAAACGCGAAGCCAAGATTCGCTGACACTGCCCTTGGCACACAAACATAACACTCTCTTTGTTTCACACACATTCTGCATCTGATATGTACAAGCAAAGCAGCAGTCTTAACTGCAACTTAAATAAATAAAGCACTAAAATGAGCATAATAAGAAAGGTAGTGTGTTGAATGACAATGACTTAAAAGGATAATCAATTACTCCCCCTCATGACTTTCTTTTTTCTCTGGAACACAATTTTGTGTTCAGTGGGGTTCGGTGTTATTTTGAACACCTACTAACACTAACTGTATAGACAAAGACATTTCTTCAAAATAGCTTCTTGTGTGTCCCACAGAAGTTAGAAAGCTAAACCAGTGTGGACAGTGCCTGATTAAACTGAATTAAGGGAGGATAAAATGCAAGTTTGGTCTCTTTAAACTCTCCTTTCTGCAAGCCTACTCTGCTCTGATCGGCCAGTCTGTTGTGATTGGCTATCATATGCAGTGTATGGGGACATACATAGGGACTGGGCCTGCTGATGACTCATTTTGGCAGTTCAGAATCAATTCTTATCTTTAAGGATACAATACATTTATTTGTCAGTGTCTTCTTTATAACTTTGCAGACATTTAACAGTCACAAACAGCTATATTACACATCGCATGAATGGTAATATTCAATAAAGCAAAATATGGGGCACTTCAATAGGCTTCCAGTACATTTTTCGCTATATTTTCTGTTCAAATTATGATGCACAAAACATTATTTATGTTTCAACAATAAAACCAAAAGAGAAGCCATGCATGACAAACTAAGTACACCCTATGATTCAGTGGCTTGTAGAGCCACTTTTTGCAGCAATAAGTTGATGCAATGGTTTTCTGTATGACTTTCTCACATCGTTCTGAAAAAATTTTGGCCCGCTCTTCTTTAAAATTAAAATTTGTGGGAATTTGTTTGTACACAGCTCTTTTTGAAAGTTCTGCCACTGAATATATTCTTAGCACCTTTCAATATGAGCTCTGAAATTAATGTGCTGCAAACATGAGACTTAAACAGAATAACTTCTCAACTTAAATATATAATTGACTTCAATGTCAAGGTCACCTGCTTCCAGATTATCAGCATGTCATGCCAACGCTTCAAACAAACAATATCAAAAACACATAAGCAAGAGGTTAATTGTGATATCGGGAGATATGAGGCAAATAACAATATGCTTTGATTCATTGCCAACTGCTATTTCAAGGAGTGTTTCGTGTTCCTTTACACTCTGAATGGCGCAGAGATATGGCTTACACCTGTGTGCATAGTTGTATATGTGTGTTAGGTCACTCACGTGTGCCAGTCGGTCAAAGCGTGCAAAGAGTTCGTTGAGCATTCGAACGAGTTCCTGAGCGGAGAGAGTGGTGGAAAGATTGGTGAAGCCCTTCACATCAGCAAAGAGAATGCTGCATAAAAAACACATACAAACAGATCAGCTAAAACAAATATATATATATATATATATATATATATATATATATATACAACATTTTTCCTAGACTGTATTTATACTTATACCTATACTTTTCCTAAGTATTACAACTAGCCAGTAAACAGGTTGATTGCTATATTTTAATGTGAGAAAAATGGGCAAAACTTCATAAATACACAAGCAAATTAAACTAATAAGATTAATATACTGGCTGTGCAAGCTGCACTGCCAATTAAAAGTTTAAGGTTAGTAAGATTTTTTTATCTAAAGGGTCATGTGACATTAAAGACTGGAGTAACAGCAGTTGAAAATACAGCATTTCATCAAGAGAATATTAAGTTTTAGCTAGCAAAAATGGTCAAATGGAATCAGTTTGGTTCATTTTGGCTATTTCTGGGGCCAGTCAGTGGCTCAGACTTATACTGTGACTGACTGTGCTGCAAAAGGCTACTTATTTGGGTTATAAAAGAGAGTGACTCAGCCATAATCAAGGATGACTGAGCCATAACGGTGGGTGACTGAGCCGTAATGGTGGGCGACTGAGCCTTAATGGCGAATGACTGATTCAATTCCATTTGATTCTTTTTTATTTTTTCCATATGACTGAACCAAAGTGGAGGAAATTACCTCACGTTCTCATAGCGGTGAATGTAGATACGGTGGAACTGGTGCTGTAGGGTCTCGTCCTCCACGTTAGTCATGTCGTTAATCATCTCCAGCACTACAAAGCGTGGCAGCACGGACAACACCAGGCGCTCCTAACACAGGTGCAGCATGGGTAAAGCACTTTATTAAATATGGACTTAAATCATTCAGCGACTGAATGCACACTTACACAAAAAAGCGTGTCAACCAGTTTACCAATTTAACTACCCTTCTAACCTTTAAACTGCTTTACAAATAATAGAGTAGAATTTAATTACAACTTCTTTGCATTATAGTAATATTTAACACCACACATTAATATATGATGCAGTTTCCTTTTACTGCAACAACAGCCTCAAATCATTTTACCTAGTGGCTATTTCCTTAATGGTTCACCAGTCAATCAAATATCCCCAAGCATCCATCACACATGGATAGATATAAATGCATAACATTGTCTTTTCGTCCATAATTTCCCAAAAAAATAGAAATGCATTTGAAATTTAATACAACATGAAAATAAAGAGTCTGAATGCTTTTGCAAAACACTGCAAGGAATATATATCTGTATATATATCTGTATATCTTTCTATCTATCTATCTTATCTATCTATCTATCTATCTATCTATCTATCTATCTATCTATCTATCTATCTATCTATCTATCTATCTATCTATCTGTCTATCTGTCTATATATATAACATACATACAGTATGTTAAAGCTGATGTGTGTAGTTTCTGAATATCAAAAAGTAGTTGCAAAAATAAATAATTTTGCCAAACAGTTCCTGGTCTTCCATTGGTTGGACAAACAGACAACAGTTAAACCCCAAACCCATGCCATTGAGTCAATACTGCAGTGGTGGGCTGGTCAGATGCTTAGACAAACAAAACCAGAATGTTTACACTTTTCAGGGGAAATTTATCTTAACTTACCACGTTAAACTGAGGTAGGAGAAAGTATTTTCAAATTGAAAAAAAAATACACACCTAATATTTCATTCTTCTTAGTGATGCTGCATGGATAAAGAGCTTGTTCTGCAAATATGAATTCAACAAGCCAGAGGTTTCTGCTCACCACTAGCTGGGCTAAAAGCAGCGGAAACTTGGATAGATGGACATCCAAAAGAAGAGGAAGCACACACACACACACACACACACACACACACACACACACACACACACACACACACAACACTGGTACCAGCATGGGCTCCACTTGACTGGCAAATAAAACCCTCTTCAGCAAACAGCCGGAGAGCTCTCAGAGCAAGAGATGGGAGGGGGGTAAGAGATGACGAGAGATTCCCAAAGGAACCTTTCTATACTAGCCTTCTGTTCCCATGAGATGCTCTTCTCATCTTCAAATCAATTACACTTACCCACTGCGGCTCATTGCTGGGAAAGGAGTGTGGTATACAGTAGCATCATTGTTTGTGTGTGCACACTTGCATGCACACTACCTTTTAAAAGTTTGTGGTCTGTTTTTTTTATTTTTATGAATTGATACTAAAATCATTTATAATATGTTACAAAAGATTTCTACTGAATATAATAGATGTATATAATCTATACAATTTATATAATAGATCTAAAAAATGATCTATATAATGCTCTGCTTTTGAACTTTCTATTCATCAAAGAATCATGGACAAAAGTTTCATCATTTCCAAAGAAAACTAAGCAGCAATAATTTCAATATTGACAATAATCTTTTAATTTCTTTAACAATAAAATGCAGTTCCCAATATAATTATCAAACAGAATTTAAGGGTAGAGAAAATGATAGCAAAAACCTAATTTGTGAACATGTGAAATTGATAAAAATGGGTAAATAAACACTTCTGTCAATTGACCAAATGAACACGATTTTCAAAATTGTCAAGAGACGGCTGATTAATTGGCCTCGGTAATATATACTGTACAAAATACTGTAATATATATACATTTTGTGTTTATCTTGGTAATTCATCGTATTTTGTTTAGCACACAAACTTCCTGGAAATGTCCTGAAGTACTCTGGCCACAGACACGCTTACATGCGTCACGGAGTGCGTGAAGGAACCTTTTGAAGTTTGCGAACACCAACCTGTCGCTGGTTTTCCGTCTCCAGGCGGAGACGTGCCTCGATGCACCTGCGTGTCTCCAGAAAGGCCTGTCGCTGGGCGCGGTCTGACAGGTAGCTGATAAACATCCCTGCAGTGTTTATGCATAAGAACAGCAGCACCTGAGCTAACAGCTGAAGAGAGAGAGAGAGAGAGAGAGAGAGAGAAAATGTTATTGACCTTAAGAAACCATTTATGGTGGTCCATTCATCAGTATTTACATCTGAAACTCAAATACAGCAGAAATAAGGTCAGAAATTAAGATTCTTTTAAAAACACTATTGTGCATTTTTATTAAAAGCATACTTTTACGCATTGGGATTATTCAGCTGATTTTCCTGCATTTTTCAAATGCATGAAATTGTGTCACTTGTAGCATATACAAGAAGATTTATTTAGATTTGAGATCCATTTCATTTTAGTGGATTAACGTGAAAAATATTTCCTCATTTTACAGATAGCAGCCACTGCCAAGTATATTTTATTTACTAGCCAAAGCCTTGAGGAGAAGCATACAGCAGAAAAATACTTAAATGCATATTCTAATTTAATTACAATACTATTCCCTAGGAACATAAGCTAAATGTCATATTTCTCTATATTTCACTCACAAACACACACAAGCACATTAATGTGCAATTAGGAAATGTCAGTCATACACTGCAGGCACAATGTTTTACATTTAACAATAAATCTAAAGCAAAGAGATTTTTAAAAACCCTTTAGTGTTTTGCTTTTCAGATCCAATAATTAATGACCATTTTGATTCGAATTTACACACTGTGATTTATCAGGATACATCTGTAAATATGAAGCTGAAACCATGAAGATTTTCCATTGCTGACTTTTTTCTTCCTTACTTATGCACAAGTACATTAGAACAAACAGAAACACATTCACAAAAATAGAGTCACTTACTGCCAATGATTTGCATATTTTTAGCTTATATAGAATGAACTAGCCTTGAAACATGACCTAGCCTTTAGGCAACAACTTAGCTCTTCTAATCTAGCTCTCCTACTAATTAGTTTCCATTTTCAAATTGGCTTATCACAAAAAACAAAAAACAAACAAACAAACAAATAAACAAAACAAAGGACTCATGCAACCCATCCACTAGGGGGAGCTGCAGATGTGAGAGAAAATTGAGGGTAGTTGCTAAATCCACACACACAGTTTCATGTATTCAGTCTGGATTAAACCAGGTAGCTCTCTAAAATCAATAAGAAATAAAATATACTGACTTTACAATAACTATATAGTCCTACACATACAGAAATACATACATACACACCTTCCAAAATGTTAATGATTGGCTGGCTGCCATGAAATTTCCAGGTTTTACAAGCTACAATTATTGTCCAGTCAAGGAGTTTCGACTTCATACTGAAACCAGATGCGACAAAACAGACATCAATACCATAAGACACAATCTCTTTGTCTGAACGGAGTAGAGTAGCCCATGAGCCATGGCTAAAAAATGACACACACAGAGGTGCATATTTATATATAGACATGAGAACAAACACCGTTAGTTTACTGCATTTGGAACATTTACTGTCATCCCTCTCCGAGGAATCCAAAAATAAACACATGCTTTCCCAAACATGTCGTGAAAATCTCCAGAGAGTGTGATGTAACCACCTGCAATCATTAACACTCTAAAATAATCACTGCAAAACATGTTTAAGCATGCCTTTGCACCTATTACTACAAAAGCCTCATAGGCATTTGTGCGTGTGTGCTTCAGTTAGACATCCCTTGTGGGAATCTAAATTTTATGACTGATTAACGAGACCCCATCTTTTACAGTTTCAATTAATCTTTTTTTTTTGTCCCGCGGGGCCATTAAAGGGCTGTCGTTTCAGACAGAGCCAAGCAAACGGGCCCTAATTATTACAGCAGAACCAATGCAGCAAACATTCTCAAGCATCAAACTAGCAGGCAAACTGACTTAAATATGACTTCTAATAACTGTAATTGTTGCCGTTTGTAGTTGTAAATGATATTTATACAAACACAAACAACACCAACATGCACTTTAGCAATGTATGTGGTTTAGAAGGTGAAAGAGTGCGCACACACACACAGAGGTCAGTGATGTGGACAGTTTTAATAGGAAAGCTCATTATTTCAGACTTTCCCCATTCAAATCACTGACCTTAAAATACATCATCTCACATTGTACAAATGCCTCTCCATGTAAGAAAAGATGAACAGCATACAGAATACTAACGATGAGTTTTATTGAATATTGCTCTTAGATGGTTAGAGACACTTTCTAGCTTCACGTTTACCTAGGTAAATTTCCCAATGTTGTTTTAAAGTCAGTTCATACTCGTACTAGAACCACAGCTGTAGTTCATCACATTAATTATGGACATGATCCACTAATATGTGACAAACAGAAAGTCACAATGATTTTGTCTTAATTTTGAACAATATATATAGTTAACACATGATTAATGTCTATTTGTGAAATGTTTTGAAAAGTATGATAACTTACGGAGCCCCTAAAGGGACATGGTGATATCACAAAAGAAGTGTAAGTTTAAAATAAACCTTTCTTTAAAACAGGTTTCTACGTTTCTGTGAGAAACTTTGCATTTGCTTGCAAAACATTTGCATTTCCTTGCAAAATTTTGGGTTCATTCGCAAAGAATTTAAAGTTTTTTTCCTTCCACCTCATTTTTTTCCATTATAAAGTTGCAATTATGAGTCAAAATTGTGAGATATACATTTGCAATTGCGAGACATATGGGCCAGTTGTAAGAACTAGTCTCAACGCTGTCACACAAAGTTTCAATTATAAGATATAAAGTTGTAATCGCGAGAAATAGTCCCAATTGTGAGATATTTAAAAGTGGAAACATGAGAATTGGCTTCTATAAAAAATAATGGCATTTTATCTATCAAATGAAATTCATGCATTGTGGCTTCAATATCTAAAACAAGCTTAGTGGCCACAGTAAATTTCATGCCGCTTTCATACCATGAGAATTTGCATAACAAATCTGTTAAATCACTGACTTCTAAATGAATACTTCAAACGCACCCACACAAACACAGTACACTTTAACTATAGCCTTTAACACTACAATTATCTCAACAAAGTACAGTGATATCCGTCAGCATGCAGCAGAAATCATTAAGAGTGACTGAATCTCATTGACTGCAGCAAATTAAAAGAGAAATAAAAACAACAACAACAACTGCAAAGTGCCTCCTAGACCAACAGATCTAATGAAACTGTTAATATCAACATTGTACTCCAGCCAGAGAGTCTTCACCACGGAGAGGAGCCGAACTGAGATTTAATTAACACTCCATTTAATTACTGGGGTTGATTACAGTTGTAAAATGCTGCCTCTGAGATTTCCAATAGATGGGCTGCTGTCCACCGATAATTCAACCAGCGAGCAGAAAAATTACAATGCCCATTTGATAAGCTTTGAAATTGAAATTTGACATTTAGGGTGTTTTTAAGTGAGGTCTCCATGGAGCATCTTACGGTAGATGAGCAATCAGGCATTGTGGGAATAGCTGTACTTTCACTACTGCTCGTTGTGACCTCTTGGCAGCTCTGAGATTAAACCTCACAACCTTTTCTTCTGACAGCCCAGACCTTTAAGTGCTATACAGGAGCTCTGCTGCATCTATAACTGAGATAACCTATAGAGCACTTCCCATTCCCAGCACTTTTCCCTGATGAGGTCAGGGTTAATCTCAGTCTGTTTTTAATGACTAGAATGGTCCTGTATTCTTCAGCCCTGTTAATCTTTAGTCAGACTAGATGCCATATTTAATTTGTTGTGAAACAGTCTGGTCAATATGTTGGAATTTTTATTCCTTGGCAATTTATTGCATTTTTATAAGGTTATTTACTGATGCCCAGGTACACAACGGTATTTAGATCTTTTTTAGATTATGATTATTTCACAACAGCATTCAGATTCATATTGAACAGCGTCACAGCCTCATTGACGTGTCAAATAAAATATGCCATCTACTCTTACTGAGGTCTATTATAAAGCCAAAACCTCCCCACTGCATTTCCATTCTGGCTTTCTGCCAATTGTTTAATATAAAAACACAGGATGATCTCGCCTTCTCACATTTTCCCTAATCCAACCTGATGAATTGGACTGTTACCTAGTAATCCTGTCCATGTTGCTTTCTAAGGTGTAATACTGATCTCAATACATTTTTACACTATCATTGTTAGCAGCAGCTGATTGCTCTCAAGGTTTCGATTACACGGCAGGACCATCTACGGTGTCAGCGTTCAAATGATAGATTGGAAAATACATTATTAATCACGCAGACATAAAAACATTTAATTGACCGAGCAGCCCGCTGATAATTGATTTCTGTACTGTATATGTGTGAAAATCTACACGAGGAAAATATGTTGTTTGCTCACCGTACACATACATTCAGGTGTATGTATACAGTGCACATCCCCCCCCCCCCCAAATAAAAACAATAAACTAACAAATCTGCAATGAATTTAGCCTCCTTAAGGGGATAGTTCGGGGTGGGGGGGATACTATGGAAGACAATGGGGCCCATCAACTTGAGGGTGAGTAAATGATGACAGAATTTACATTATGTACATTAATAACTATTACACTACTACTAATGCTACAGTATTTACATTACCATTTACATTTTTATATTTGGCAGATGCTTTTATCAAAAGCGACTTGCATTGCATTCAAGATACACATTGACATTCGAATCAGTTATTGCTTTCCCTGGCAATCAAACCAATGACCTTGGCGTTGCAAGCACCACACTCTACTGTTTGAGCTACAGGAAAGCCTACAACTATCCCATTCAAAATCTGTGATTTTGCTGAAAATTTGCTCAAAATCTGTGATTTTATGCTGAAAACAGCTACTGCAGTAACTTGTCTGAAGTGTTTTCACTCTGAATCCTTCACTCAAACTAAACTTTGTTATATTTAAGTATCATCTTTTTCTCCACTGCATATAGGGCAGCAATTTTGGACACGGAGTGCTGCCCCCACAAAAGATGCTCCACTTCTCTGTCACTCTCTGTTCCATAAAATAAAAGCAATAAAAGATAGTACAGTTTTACTAATATTGTGACAACAAAAGATTTGGTGCATGTGGATGTATATTTTGAACACTTTAAAAAATGTCTGCATTTCATTTTACTGGATACAAAATAGATCCGCGTCTGCAAACAAATTATGCTAGAGCTTTTCTATGAACTAACTTCCCTTTTTCTTGAAACATTAAAACATGGAAACCCAACATATATGTGTGTGTGTGTGTGTGTGTGTGTGTGTGTGTATGTGTGTGTGTGTGTGTGTGTGTGTGTGTGTTTATGGTCAGTCAAGCCATATTTGAACTCAAAACCTCACTCGTAATGCTGGAAACACTTTTCTAGCCCACATCTCCCTCATCCGCCAGCACTTTGTCTATCCACAATCCACCCTACTGCACACAACACTCTCACATTAGTCTGGAGGAATTTGTGAAGTGTCTTATAAATGATAGATTGAAACCCTGCAGGAGTTTCTATAAACCCAGAGAGAGCACAGGAAAGCAACCGCATGCTTACTGACGTCCATCTTACCCAGCCGTTGACGACATTCTAGTAGCCCTAAACACCGAAACAGGTGTGCAGTCAGGTCTAAGGGTGTGTGTGTGTGCGTGTGTGTGTGAGCACGTCCTGCAGTATGAGCGAAGGAGAGGGAAACAGAGATGGGAAACGAAGAGATGTTGGCAGACAAGTGTGTGAGTCAGAGAGCCCTTCTCTATATCTCCCTCCCACGCATGCTATTTTTACAGTCTACCTCACACAGCATCTTCGACCACTGCTTGGACACACATCCATTTTTTTGGGTCTGCTAGAGATGATCAGCTGAGTTTGGCTATTTTGACCTGAATCTGCATATAGGCATCTGGATCTGGGCTGAATCTGTGTGTGAAAGGACACCAAACAACTCTTGTCTGTCTGTCTGTTGCTCTCAGCTGTAATCACAGTGAATAATCTTTGCACCCTATAATTAACTCACGCAGCTTCCTGTCTTTCTTGTCTTCTCTTTTTTTTTTTTTTATACAGCATGTTTGCTTGTTTGTGTGCAGAATGTGTGTGCAGGTGAATGCCACAGAATAACTGTAGTGCCACTACGACTCAATTTAGATGTGATATGATATGATCACATGTGTGAAGTGTACTGGCCTGACCTCAGGTCAACTTGTCATTTACAATCTATCAAGAATCTGACAAAGAGAGAAAGAGGCTTTGTTGACATGCAACCACACGCATATGCAACCATATTCATGCAATTAAAACAGCGTATAAAGGGATAATACACCCAAAAGGGAAACGGTCATCATTTACTCATCCTCATGTTGTTCTAAAACACAAAATAACATATTTTAGAGAACACTGGAGTGAAAACAACTTTGAACCCCATTTAATTATATCGTATGGACAAAAAACTAAAAATTTAAATAAAACTACGCACATTTTTCATACAGTCATACAGGAAATGTAGGCAGCATATTATTATTTGGGTAATCTATTCCGATTCAGTTTTGTAAACACAAAAATATTTTTATAAATATATTTGATAAAAGCCCTCCTCAGATGTTACTGAAATTAACTAACTGCAGTGCACTATTATGACTGCTTTGCCGCATTCACGAGCTCTTCTTGACCTTTAATGACCTCTACAAAATTTGTACCACAAAAACAAGACTTCAATATCAGACAGAACAGCACAAAGCAGTCTGCAAAAAACGACCTTAAAATGTCGCTTTCAGCACCACGTTGGGCGGACAGCGACAATTGCGCCTAGGTTAAATGCTTCAAGCACTGAAAACGTCCATTTGCACCCGCACCACTACACACAAACTTGCCATGCTGTGATATTGCACGTTTCCCTGATTCGCTCTCGTCTCACCTGATTCGTGGAGATCTGCGCTCGAGGGGGCACCAGCAGCTGAAGCGCGATGTGCAGCGCGGAGGTCAGCAGTCCCGCCACGATGGCCCAGGTAAGAGGCAGTGGAAGCATGCTGTAGGTGGCAAAGAGCGTGAAGAGCACATACCCTATCCCGTCCCCGAGCAAGCCGTAGCCCAGTCCAGTCGCGAGGATCTGTGTGGCCATGGCGACCCAGGTCACCGCGCCGCTGTACTGCAGGTAACCGTGCGAGCTCGTGTCCTTGCGCACCACAACCAGAGCGCAGATGACCACCTCGATGCCCGTGAAGAAGCCGAGCAGCATTCCTTTGATCGGGTCCATCGGCGTGGACGCCAGGGTCAGGTGCAGCACGAGCAGTGTCAGCTTGGTCACCACGTCCAAAATGTTCATGACCACCACGGACTTCCGTCGCTGGCCCAGGAAGTAGCGCTGGTACAGGCGCTCGAGGTCTCTGGACTTGAAGACGTAGCGCAGCGTGGGGAAGATGACCCCGCGGTACGTGTAGCCCCAGCTCAGGAAGAAGTCCGAGTTGCTGGGCGCGCAGTCGATCTGCAGGAAACCCAGGTCACTGCTCGAGCGCTCGGGGAAGACTTTAGTCCCGCCGTTGTTGTGCCGGTCGCTCACCGACGTCCTGCCGGCGGAGTGCTTGCGCGAGCCCTGCGCGTGAGGCTCGTCCGGTGAGACGGGTTTCGGGCTGTGTTCGTGAATGAAGCGCTGCTCGGTGATGTGTCGCACGGCGTTTTGCCACAGCAGACGCTTCGGTCGGTTCCCGTTGTTGCTGGGGGTTTTGTTGATGGTGTACAGCTCCTCGCTCGCGCTGGAACAGCGAACCTCTGACAGCTCCATTGTTCCAGACGCGGTTCTATTCGCCTACACGCGTTCCCAGAACAGAGAGAGAGAGAATACGAGCAAGTGTGTGCGAGGGAGAGTTAAGGCGAACCGAATGGAGAGTGGAGAACACATCGGGACAAGCAGACTGGTCCCACGGCAGCTGCCGCTCATCATCATACGTCTCGTCCTCCGCGAACGTCAGAGCGATTCGGTCGCGCTGGCTCGTGCCATTTGGCTGCGCAGCGCTACAGCATGGCATGCGCCCGCTCGCGTGCTGAAAAACAGCGCATCTTAACGCGCTCTGGCGAGGAAAAAGCCCCCTGTTGTCTGCGTGTGTGACCCTCCGTGTAGCTGTGGCTCTGTTCTCTCTATCGCAACCAGGATGCACATTCAACAATGTTAAGGAGTCCTTTCAACAACGCCATTCCGCCCCTCGCGCGGTACAGTCCAGTCTTTTAGGCTACTTACGTATGAAGCTGTTCTGTGGTATTTCCCCCCCTGACTCCAGGAATCTTTGTCATATCCAGGGGGTGAGGTTTAGGGCTGGAGGTGTAGAGAAGACCTTCCTCTTCCTCAGATTTGTGACAGCAGAACGGATATAGAAGACGAGTGCTAAAATCCAAGAGTAATATCACTAAAAACTAAACCAAAAAACATGTAAGCAAAAACAACAAAACGTTGGTTTCAGCCCACTAAAGATACAGAGGGCTTCTGTGATGTTATACAGAAACATCTAGTGCGTCCGCTCATCTAGTGGAGATGGTATTTACACTGAGAAAGAGAGAAAGAGAGGGAGGAGGAGGAGTGTGTGTTTGTGTGTGTGTGTGTGTGTGTGTGTGCATGTCTGAGTTTTCCCGACGTCACGAGCTCCTTGCCCTTTTTTCCTCCCCGCGCGCAGCTTTTGTTTCGGACAAAGAGTTCAACAGCGTAATTTGACTGCTCTCAACGAACGAAAATAGATCAATTTAACACAAGTCAAAAATCAATACGAAAATGATTGTTATTAGCCTATCATCAATAAAACCCTCAACGGTAAAGATGATCCTCTTTGGGTAGCAAGTGAGGACTTCACGGGCAAACATTTATTAACAAAATGTCTGGGCTGACAACTAGATTATATGACAAAGAGGCCTATAATGTCACTTAAGAAGCTCATTTTCATCCTTCAAAACAAAACACTTTTTTTATGCTCCAGATTTAATGCACCCAATGATTGGAATCAGAAAACAGTGGATTGAATTGAACATTTACATCTCCAAAGGCGAATATCAAACAAAAAACGAGCTAAAATCTCAAATATGACCCACTGCAGTTCGCTTTTATCTCGTCTTTGCGATTTTATCAGGATATTTTTAGGAACATAACACACTTAACTCGAGCCGTTACCGTGACTCACCGGCTATTCGTCTTGTTCAAATATTTTACAGCGCGAGACCTCAACCGCGGCTGATCAAAGCGGGCCAGCGACGCCTCGCGAGTGACTCATCGCGTCCCCCGCTCGCGCTGCCTGCTTGTACCATAAGAGACTCTGGCTTACTTTCCAGGAGTTTCTCTCTGCGTTGCTCACTTCCTCGCTTTTTTGTTGTTTGCTCTGAAAAAAGATGAGTGTTAAACTGCCACAGGAAACAGTTGGAGGCAGCGGCGCGCGCGCTCACCGGCTGCTCCGGGCCTCCGCATCACCCCGCTGTTATGTTTATTCAGTTAATAGAAACACACAATCTGTGTGTAAAGGCCTAAGTTGTGAAGTTCATTACCAGCATCTGTTAGGAATGCTCTCTCTTTGGATTGTTTTAAGCAACGTCTGAAGACACATCATTTTAGTCAAGTTTTTAATTTACCGTTTATCAATTTGCGCTTTGAGTTTGAGAAAGGTACACTATAAATACAAATTGTTATTGTAATTATTCAAGTGCACAGGGCTGGATTATGAACCTGACATACCCCCTCCACTTCGTTTTGCAAAAGAAGTAACGCAAGTTACATTTACATTTATGCATTTTGGCAGATGCTTTTATCAAAAGCGACTTGCATTATATTCAAGAAACACATTGACATTCTAGGATCAAACCCATGACCTTCTCGTTGCAAGCGCCATGGACTACTGTTTGAGTTACAGGAAAGCTACGTAATCAGATTACTGTTTTTCAAGTAGTGATGCATTACTTTTAAATTTACAACTAAATATCTGGGTTCCTTTTTGCAAACGCAAGTTACTTTGTTTTCCCGACGGACAGCTCTATTGTCAGGAATCAGAAGGCTTTGTGTGTGAACATGATGGTTACTGTAGTTCTACACTAAATGTGAGCATTTAATAATCTCACCTGCACACAAAAAAGACTCAGTATTCCCCACAATGAATAAAATCAGAGAAATGAATCAGAATACTATGCAAACCTCAGATAATTAAATGTTAAATAAATCTAATATTTGCATGCATTTAATCTCACTTTATTGGCCATTGTACTTGCTGCTGACCTTCAGCTCAACCATAAGCAAAAGTAACTTCAGGTTTTTAGTTTTTATTGGTGAAGTGTTAAACTTTCTTTTTTTCTTCATCCTATTCTTCCATTATCCAGAATGGCAGCACAGCTGAAAGGTTTGTGTGAGCTGTACTTGAACTCCTGTCAACCTTATTGAGAAACTGCTTTACATTTGCCCAGAAAGCCCAAAAACAAGACAAAAAGTAATGCAAAAGTAACATAATACATTTCTTTTTAAGGGAGTAACTCAATATTGCAAAGCATTACTTTTCCAACATTGGTTATTTTTATTCAGTTTATAGAAACACAAAATCTGTATATAAAAAGCACACCTAACACCAGGGTTGGATCATGATTTTGTGACACCCCCTCCACCTCATCGCCCATAATGCTCGACCTCATATACTACTTTAAATGGTGATTTGGCAAAAACAAACAACAACAAAAAAAAGTTTAACATTAGGTGACTAAATACTAATCCCGTACTAGCTAAAACCTGGCTGGTTAAGTGTTAATTCATCCAAAAATAAAATTGGTCATCCTTTGCTCACCCTCTGTTGTTCCAAACCTCTTTTTTTGTGTGAAACAAAAGTTTGAGAAGGCTGATGCTTTAACCCAGCCAACAAAGCATGCAGGGACCAGACAATTATCCAAGTTCCAAAGTGGACAAAAGCACCATAAAGGTATGATAAAAGTAGTAAAAACAGTCTTTTGAAGCGAAACGATAGCTTTGTTTTGTGGAGGTGGAATTAAAAATGCACTTATGCATATTCAAATGACTTCAAACTGTGATCAGGTGTGAGACCAGTGGAGTTTGGCATCACTGATGTCAAATTGGTGTCTTCATGTGCCAAGTTTGAATGTGCTCCATGTTCCAGAGAAGAAAGAAAGTTTTGGAACAACAAGAGTAAATGACAGAATTTGTCATTCAATTAATGTTGTTCTGAAGTTTTCGCTGGCCAAACATCACATCATTATAAAACCACTGCCCATTTTATCTTCATTTAAAACTATTTTTTTTTACACACCACTGTTCATAAGTTTGGGGTAAGATATTTTCAGTTTCTGAAAGTGTCTTATGCTCACCAAGGCAGCATTTAATTAATAAAAATATAGTAAAAACAGTAAAATTGTATATTTAAAATGTAATTTATTCCTGTGGTGGAAAAGCTGAATATTCAGCATCATTACTCCATTCTCCAGTGTCACATGACCCTTCAAAAATCCTTCTAATGTGATGATTTTGTGCTCAAAAATCATTTATTGTTATTATAAATGTTGAAAACAGTTGTGCTGCTTAATATTATACTCCTTTTTTCAAAAATTGAAATAGAAATTTGTAACAATTAAAGTCTTTACTGGCACTTTTACTCAATTTAATGCAGCATTGTTGAATAAGTATTTTTTTTTTTTAATCTTATGGACCACGAAGATTTAAACAATAATGTATGTCGTGTTGAAGACATATTCACAACCAGACCTGAAGTCATAGGTCTCTCATAGTAAATAAAAACAAAAACAAAAGATGAGTCATACACAAAGCAAGAGGGGCGACATATATGTGTCTGAGGATGTCTTGTTGTATATGACAGTGTCACTATGCATTTGAAAGCAGTTTGTGTGTTGTGCAACCTGGGGTGGAGGAATGATGTAAGCAGAAGGCTGATGATATGATTGGATGAAGACATGAATGAAGAGAGGAAGTCATTCAAGTGTTGTAGGGAAGCATCACATGTTTGAGGAGGAATCAGTGTGCATATCTGTGCATTCATGTTTTAATGGTTAAGTCTGTGAATGCTGCTTCTGTAACATTATAGACCAAAGACTATGAGTGTTTTTTTTATAGCATATTAGAATGATTTCTGAAGGACGATGTGACACCGAAGACGGTGTAAATAGCTGAACAATTATTTGCCAAACTAATAAATACATTAAAATAATTTATTTTGTACAAGTTATTTTGAATTGCAATAATATTACACAATATTATTGCTTTACTGTATATCTCAAACTCAACCTCTACATTTATTTTGCTATCTAAATATGCTATGGAACATAACTAAAAGAAAGCCATAATTTTTATTTTCTTTAAAAACCTTTTCCCCTAATATTTCTGTTTAATTTAAATGAAAAAAAATTGATTTCCTAACATCTGTGGTAAACAACATCTATGTTCACACAAAAATGAAACACTTGTCATAATGCACTCACCCTTATGTTGGTCCAAGCTTGTATGATTTTCCATCTTCTGCAGAACATATTTAGTGAGAACTGTCCTTCCAAAACATCGACTTTCAATGTTTCCAAAAAACATGAAAAGAAAAAAAATTATTTGTGAAGATAGTAGATAAAAAATTTTTATGGAATAACATGAGGTTCATAAAGTTTAATTTTTGGCCAAACTACCTCTTTAAGCTGCAGTCACACTAGGCTTTGTCCATAGAAATTACATAAAACTCTGAAGCTTTTAAATTTATACAGAGGTTAATCTGATATGTTTACAGTAAATTGGTCAAATGCCAATGTCAGAATGGAAGGGGCACTCTCTTGTGTAAATGTAACTTTATAAAGCAATGTTAACATATAATATCTGATAAGTAAAAGCATGAAATCATATTGCAGTATTTATTATAAAGTATTCATCTGTGCAATTTTTTTTTTTATTCTTTGAAATCTTTAATCAAAATATTTTTCCTTCCCTCTCTTCTCTTCTCTTCTCTAATGATCTGTTTACTGGCACGAGGGCGGGACATCCTGTCACTCACATGACATCTCAGTAATTGCAAACCACAACCATCCAATCAATTCCTGATGGACAAACGTCCCACCCAACATTTCTTTTTATTTTAGGGTAACACATCCTAAAGAACAGAACAGAGAGGTCACCAGGGGCATCACATACAATTATGCTTTTCATATGTGGTTAACTTTATATCAGGATATCAGGGGTTACTTTCCCAATAGTTTCAGAAGAAAGACAGATATAAAAAATAGCAACAACAACAACAACAACAACACAGAGCAGGTAAGAGCAAAAAATTAACCAGGAGAATATTATGGTCCTTTAAATCCAGAAACCGTTTCACTTGAATATACACTCACCTAAAGGATTATTAGGAACACCTGTTCAATTTCTCATTAATGCAATTATCTAATCAACCAATCACATGGCAGTTGCTTCAATGCATTTAGGGGTCCTGGTCAAGACAATCTCCTGAACTCCAAACTGAATGTCAGAATGGGAAAGAAAGGTGATTTAAGCAATTTTGAGACGGGCCGGTCTGAGTATTTCACAATCTGCTCAGTTACTGGGATTTTCATGCACAACCGTTTGTAGGGTTTACAAAGAATGGTGTGAAAAGGTAAATACATCCAGTATCGTGGCAGTCCTGTGGGCGAAAATGCCTTGTTGATGCTAGAGGTCAGAGGAGAATGGGCCGACTGATTCAAGCTGATAGAAGAGCAACTTTGACTGAAATAACCACTTGTTACAACCGAGGTTTGCAGCAAAGCATTTGTGAAGCGACAACACAACCTTGAGGCGGATGGGCTAAAACAGCAGAAGATCCCACCGGGTACCACTCATCTCCACTACAAATAGGAAAAAGAGGCTACAACTTGCACGAGCTCACCAAAATTGTACAGTTGAAGACTGGAAAAATGTTGCCTGGTCTGATGAGTCTCGATTTTGTGTCAGAAATTGTATTTCTTATCTACTTATTAATCCTTAGAAGTATATGTACTTATTAAGCCTTATCCTTAGACGCAGGCAAGCTTATCAATAAAACTGGACATTCTGTTTTTCATTTGTGTTGCTAGCAAGCACAGATCCAAACTGTACCTAGTACACAAAGAATACATATTGTGTTTAGTCACCAAGCGTGACGAGCTGATCTGAGAAAAAGCAAGGTGGGAGCTTTTTTTAAAACTATATAAAAAGTTATTAAACTTTATGCTCTTTGCCTTCACATGCTTAGACGTTGTCTGTGTCTGTGAATGCCTTTCTTGCAAGTAATAAAGCTTAAGATTGTTAAACTTTTCGAGAATCTCACTTTATTGATTGCTTTATTGATAAACATTTAGGAAAAGAATTTCCACGACAATTTCTGTTGAGACATTCAGATGGTAGAGTCAGAATTTGGCGTACACAGAATGAGAACATGGATCCATCATGCCTTGTTACCACTGTGCAGACTGCTGGTGGTGGTGTAATGGTGTGGGGATGTTTTCCTAGCACACTTTAGGCTCTTTAGTGCCATTTGGGCATCGTTTAAATGCCACAGCCTACCTGAGCATTGTTTCTGACCATGTCCATCCCTTTATGACCACCATGTGCCCATCCTCTGACGGCTACTTCCAGCAGGATAATGCACCATATCACAAAGCTCAAATCATTTCAAATTGGTTTCTTGAATATGACAATGAGTTCACTGTACTAAAATAGCCCCACAGTCACCAGATCTCAACCCAATAGAGAATCTTTGGGATGTGGTGGAACGGGAGCTTCGTGCCCTGGATGTGCATCCCACAAATCTCTTATCCTATCAATATGGGCCAACATTTCTAAAGAATGCTTTCAGCACCTTGTTGAATCAATGCCACATAGAATTAAGAAAGTTCTGAAGGTCAAAATTAGGTCAAACACAACATTAGTATGGTGTTCCTAATAATCTTTTAGGTGAGTGTATGTCGCAATAGGGAAGAAACTGTTACAACTTTCATTTCATGCCAACTGCGACGTGCAACCCTGTAATTGTGTCACATGTAACAGAGCCATCGGTGTCCTTATATTTGAATGTATCAAGGCACTAGTTAATGCCTAAATTCATGTTCATTGATGGACATTATTGAACTTTCTCTTACACCCCATGACACCTTGAGTCAATTATGAATTTCATTAAACAATCAGTGAAAAGTTTGTTCTATGAAGACAATAATAAGCATTTTCAAAAACTGTCTAGAGATGGAATTGTAAACGCATAAAAAAATCACTACAACAGACCATGAATAAGCTTGATTATTTCCGCAGCAATATTGCGGATATGTTAATTATCACTGTAATACACACTGCCTGGCCAAGAAAAAAGTCGCTTTTGATTAATTTAAGTTCTAGATTCATGAGTGAAAATGATTCAATGGATTTAAAGGGGCTCGACACTTGCCTTGCCAATATAAGATCTTGAATACACCAAAAATTGATGAAATTTAATGTTGAGATGCTATTTCCATCAAGATGTGCATTCATTTTTGGACAAGATCTTGTATTATAATGCAAGAGGCAAACACTCTGTAAAGTCTCTCCAGCACATCCTAAAGACGTTCAATGAATTTAGGAAAAGGTGTTCATTACTGGAACACTCAGTTATAATTTCAGTGATTTCCGTAATTTTAACAGACAATAAATCTTGTATTTACCTGCCTCAGAAACATTCCAGCAAACACTGCTAATAGGGATTAAAAGTGAAAAGGGGAGACAATTATATTTTAATGCATCAATGTAAAAACAAACCTGAAAAGAGATGTGAGGATTTGGGGAGACAAACAAGAGATTCTTAGTGCATTCCAGTAAATCATTCATGAGATATATCGCAAAAATAAATCAGGAGAGCAAACCACAAATGCGCAGTATATGTTGTCCTTTCTCATACTGTTACAAAGTGAGAAAAAAGGAAAATAATCAGAAAGAAAAAAATGCATTGAGTGAGAAGAGCTCTTGCTGTTATACCATAAAATACCAAGCGTTCTGTTATTCTCCTAAGATCTGGGAGAAAAAAACATGAAGGAAATCTTTCAGCTCATTCCATCAAATTTACAAAAATTATTATTTGTAGTGCAACCTTATGAACTAAAATAATTTGTTGCAGTCTTTTTGAACGGAACTTTCCCAAACCTTAAGTGCATCTCTTAATCTAAAACGCAGTAGGCTCGTTTGGAAAAAGATGGGTTGTGGAAAGAGACATTCTTTCTCAAATTCACTTCACACACCTGTGCATGTTAAAGCGTGTTGATTGCAGCAATTATTGGATGAGATCATGGCTCAATACTAAGAAAGACATCACTGACATGATGACACACAATTATCTCTCTGTCCATCGATCTCTTTCCCTTCATCAAGCCGTCTGGTGAATAAGTGAATGAGAAGATCAAGGGCAAGGGAGGCGGAAAGAAAAGGATGCCGTGATGAACCGGAACACACTCATCCAAACACACCTCACACATTCACAACTAAAACAGAGCAAAGAGGAAACCTTCACTAAAATAGCCATTGAAAAAAACACAGAAAATACATTAGCACTTCAGCAGAAAAAGCATTAACACACACACACAGACTGTGTCACTGCTTAGAGTGTTTCAGCTCAGATAGGCATGAAGGACATTCTATATTCAGCAGACACATTTGCGTAATTATAGAATTTCTGCCTGGAAAGACCAGGTGTCTGGGCTTAATTTGTGTTTATCATGGTTGGGGTGTTTAAAATTAAATGCTTGGTCATAGCTTAATTCACTCCCCTTAATGTCTTTGTGTCTCTCTCTGGTCTCTCTCACACACACACACACACACACACACACACACACACACACACACACACACACACACACACACACACACACACACACACACACACACACACACACACACAATCCCACAAAGCTTAGCTTTTGCCACAAATCTTCCTCGCAGGTAAAAGACCTTCACGTCTCTACCCCAAACAACACAACACAGCAGGAGGCAGTAGCGAGCAGCTGAACAAACACATGTTGGGTTTCCATGTTTTATGGGGACTTTCCATGGACATATTGATCTTTATACTGTACAAACGGCATCCTCTAACCCTACCCATCACAGAAAACATTGTCCATTTAAACATTCTGTATGATTTATAAGTTGTTTTCCTCACGGGGACCAAAAATGGCCCCACAAGGACAAGGATTTTGGATATTGGCATCTTTGTGAGGACATTTTGTATCTCAGGGAGCAAAAATACCGTAAATAAATGCAGCATTCATGAAAATAGGGGATTTCATATAAAAATGACTTATAAATGCCAAACCTTTGAACAGTATCATAATAAGAATAGTAAATTTTACAAAATTGGATTCTAATTGTAGTTGTTTAAAATAATACTTCTGGTCACTATTATTTGAGTCAATCATATTCTTCCTAGAAAAATATTTTGAGTGCCTTGCTAATTATTTTGTCATTACATTTTTTTCTTATCATATTTGCATCATTGATATGTTTTAAATTCAAATCATTTCATTATTGTCAGTAATTTGTCAGTAATTCAAGTTATATAATCTTGAAAGTAAAACAACATTTGAACATGATTAATTTGTTCTTCAATTTCTAACGAGGTTAAAGGTCACCTAATAAATGTGAAACTAAAAGAAGCCGAGAGGAAGAAACAGACTAGTTGTTTAAACTTAAATTCCCATAATCCCACCCACATTTCTGCTTCCATGCTGTCTCGCATGCTTGCATGTGTTTGTGTGTGTGTTATGTGTGTATGTGTGTTGGATTCAGCCACCTGTCAGCCCATTCTGCTGTTGATGTTTCGAGTTCCAGAACTGTGGGAGTGATCCATCAAATTCAGCCCTAGAGTCCAACACTGTTCACACATTCTTCCGTTACTATGAGAGACGTGAAGAAGTAGGAAGGTGCAAGCAGGAAACCACAGACCTATAATTAAATACACATATCTGCATGTCTCTCTCACCTACTTCATAATTAATACTTTCTCTTTCCCTTTTTATAACTCATTTTCTATGAACACTGATCTTTCATTTGGGCCTTTTCACTTTTATTTTGAATCCCCCTTTCAGAGGCAGCCAACATTCTGTGTGTGAGAGAGAAAGAGACAGTGGCAGTGTTTCACAGGACGAGAGAGTACACTTAACACAACTATAAATAATGAAAATGCTCCATATCAAATCCGTTCTGTTCATAACCCTGCCGCAGATCCTAAACAGAATTACTTGAAAGATGAATTTTGAATATATACTCCTGTTCAAATATTTGAGGTCTGTAAGATTTTGAAATGTGTAAAATAAGTCTTCTATGCTCAGCAAGGTTTCATTTATTTGATCAAATTACAGTAAAAAACACTTTATTCCTGTAATGGCAACACTGAATTTTCAGCATCATCACTCCAGTCTTCAGTTTCACATGATCCTTCAGAAATCATTCTATTGTGCTAATATAATTTGCTGATGAAAAGAGTTGAGCTGCTTAATGATTTTGTAAACCGTGATAATTTCTTCAGGATTCTTTGTAAAGATCAAAATAACAATATTTATTATTTTAAAGGGATAGCTTACCTGAAAATGAAAGCTCAGTCATCATTTACTCACCCTCAAGTTCAAAGTCAGTCAAAGTCAAAGTCAAAGTCAGCTTTATTGTCAATTCTGCAATATATACAGTGCATACATATAGAGAATTGAAATTCCGTTACTCTCAGACCCAAGGCGAATACAGTTAACAACAACAATAATTTAACAGTAACAGTAACAACAACAACAACAACAGAAGATGAAGATAAATACAATAAAATTAAACTAGATGGATAAAGTGAGTTATGGAGGTAAAGTGGCGATGGCAAATAGTGCAAACAATAGTAAATAGTAATAGTGCAAATTACAAATTAAGGCAGTGCAAATGTAATAGGAGAGAAATGCAAGGACAACATAATGAGGTGGATGAATAAGAGAATAACTGATGGTGGGTAGGGGGTGGGGGGGGGATTCAGAGATCAGGTCCTTGGTGCAGAAGACGGGAGAGGTGGCAGAGTCGGGAGAGAGTTCAATGCCCTGACAGCTTGGGGTATGAAGCTGTCCTTCAGTCTGTTGGTCCGTGCCTGGAGACTGCGTAGTCTCCTCCCTGATGGCAGCAGACTGAAGAGGCTGTGGGATGGGTGGGTGGGGTCCCTAGCAATAGCAATTCCAAATTATTCCAAACCTGAATTTCTTTCTTCTGTTGAACACAAAAGAAGATATTTTGAAGAATATGGGTAATCGAACAGTGTATGGACGACACTTAGAGCATAAGTGTCACGTTTGGTTTGTGTTCGGCAGGTTTGGAACAACGTTAAATACTTGTTTTTGTAACAATCTAAAAGGTCCACTTTTGATCAGTTTATTAAAAGTATTAATTTTGAACAGTAATGCATGTTGATATATTATATATTTACAAAATGTTTAATGGTTAACATTTTAATGTATATTACATTAAAATCTGATAAAATATTAAAGCCATAACTTTTATAAAATGAATGAAACCCTACCGTTTCTTTAACGTGCACAAACATGCAGTATTTTTGTCCTTTATTAAAAAATTTAAACAAAGAAAAGAATAGTCCTTCTGAAAAGTCTGTTTAAAATCATCTATACTCAATGACTCTGCAATGACTTTTTCTTTTGACTGATGCCACCTAGGCATGACGCCATCTTTGACTGATACCATCTTTAAAATTTATGAAAATATAATAGAATGCATGTAATAATAGCAAATAACAATAGATATGAAAAATAAGTGTTATCATTGGGATATGATGAAATGCTCTGGAAGGTAATCTTGGTCTTCATATTCCATATCCCAGTTCCGTTTCAGTTAGAGGGTTGCCTATTGTATAAAAAACTATAAACGCATAAAAACCACACAGTCTTCGGAAAACTTGTTTGAAAGTTATTTTGGTTTGGTGAAATTACACACTGCAGTTTTAAACAAAATAATGAAAGAACAGAGGGGCAAATGTGTTATATTCATATTCATGTGTGCATTACCTCACATGTAAGGCCCTACTTTGAGACTTCATGGAAACGTAATATTCTCCAAAATACGGTATCAGACTGTATAATATGTCAAAATCAAATCAGATGTAAAAATCAGATATAAAAAACATAACTTACCTCTTGCAGAAGATACATTTTCCTGAATAGCACAATTTTGTCAAATTGTTTCAAGTAAAATGACCAACCTGTTCTCTCTACTGCTGCAGTCCAACTATTACTAAAATGTTCATGTTCATGTTCGCTCAGTGTCCAAGTACTTTTAAAATGATAAGCATTTCAGGTTATTTTATTCAAAGGCTGATGGCTGCGCACAAAAAAAAAGTCAGTTGTTCCCTTCTTAATAATGTTCAAAATCTTTTATCAATGGCATATAAGATTGATTGACAGTTCCACAAATACATGAATAATGCTTTAGAAATACCGTATCTCATTCTCATAGCTTTGAAACATTTTGCACAATGTGAATGTTGTACAATGCACAATGTTGTGCCCCCCCCAAAAAAACTGTTAAATCCCTCACTTTTCACACAGGAAGACACTAATTCCTTTTTGTCGGCTCAAGTTAATTGCATATGGTTTTTTAATCATTCAAAATAGAACAGCTATTTTTACTGAAGCTTAAAACTTGGGATTCAGTGTTCCTGTGTTTTTGAATTCTTTGTTTAAAAGAAACATTACTCTATATTTCACATAAAAAAATCATGTTATAATATCTCATAACATTTTTATAAAGGAGTTTCATGTGTTGTTAATATTGCACACCTCGCCTCACCATCTAATACAATGTTGTTTAAATCTTAAGTGTGTGAGAGTCAAATTAAATATTAAGTAAATATTAAGAATACTAGAATTATTAAATTGAGTATTTTAGATCTCACATTCTCAAACACTGAATAAAAAAACTTACATTTCCTTAAAGTGAAAACGAAACCTTGTTTATAATCTACTTCCACAACAAGGACGTAAACATTCTTGAAGGTTGAGCTGGATCAAATATTATAGTTTTTTTCCCCTTTGGCAGAGAGAGAGCAAGGGGGGGGGGGGTTCGGACCAGCCAAACAAATGTAACTTTTAAAGGGGTCATGAACTGAGAAATCAAATTTTCCCTGAGCTTTTGACATATGAGGTCATCATACTATAAAAATATCATGTAAATTTCAGAACTGAAAACAAGTCCAAAAACAGTTTTTATCGTAACCAAGCCCAATAAACGACTCGTTGTGAAACACCGCCTCCGCACAAGAAGATCAACGACTATTTCATCACAACAACTGGCATTCACTACAATTATCATTACCTTCCAAATGACCATAATGCTTGGAATGTAGTTATTTATTCATTTGAGCATTATTTATTTGTATCCAGTACATTTCACGGTGGATTCTTTAGTAAATCAGTCAACAATTTTGGTGCAGGCTTTGCAAACAGATGTAAGTAACTGTTTTAATTCTAATGCCTGATCTATGACCAGTGACATCTGATATGTAATGATTCATGTAGCTACAACTACTATCAACTATTACTGTTATAAGAGCGCATACACACTTTACACTGACGAGCTAAAACATTATGACCGGTCACAGGTGAAGCAAATAACATTGATCAAAATTGATCAAGCCACATATTAAGCTCTGGATAGATTAGATGGTTAGTGAACAATCAGTCCTCATAATCAACATGTTGCATGCAAGAGAAATGGTCAATAATAAAGATCTGAGTGACTGAGGAGTGAAGTTTTATGGCAAGGCGACTGTGTCTAAGTATCTCCCGGTCAGCAGTAGTGAGAATTTACCAACCGTGATCCAAGGAACGACCAATCAGAGTGCCTATGATGACCCCTGTCCACTGTCAAAAGTGCCTACAATCATTCACGGGAGTGTGACAACTGGACCTTGGAGCGGTGGAAGAAGGTTGCCTGGTCTGATGAGTTCCATTTTCTTTTATATTACTTGGAAGGCTGTGTACATGTGAGCCGTTTACCTGGTGAAAAGTGATGGCAGCAGGATGGGACAACAATCTGGTGGAGGGAGTGAGATGCTCCGGGCAATGTTTTGCTGGGAAATCCTAGGCCCGACCATTCATGTGACATAAATGTGTCACCTACCTAAACATTGATGCACATCAGGTATATTGATGCACATCAGGTCCAAAAGATCTCTGCATTCAGTTCTGAAGCATCTGACTGCCTACTCATCAAAACTACTTCGAAAGAGCTTGTCCTCCCCCATGGAGCTGCTCTACAGTCATATTATAAGACCCATTGATTCATTCTTAATGACTAGTGTTTCCTGACAGCATATGTCTGTCCTGCATCATGATCTTGTTATTATTCCAGGCACCGGGGGTCTGAATTTAGAACTTGACAAGATTTCTTTGCTGTGTGTCCTATTAGTTGCCATATATGCATTTTCTATTGAGCATTCTGAAAAAGCATCTGGTAAGAAAATAAACCGAAATAGTAGAATATGGCTACAGAAATACAGATCAAAATAAGTTTAAGTTAAAACTAAAACATTTTAATCTTAATCTCCATTCAATTCAAAATGTTCATTTCAATGTCTTTCATGATCTTTATTTGTTAAAATCTGCTCTATTCTGAGTGATCTGATCTCTCAGAGACATAATAATATTTGTGGGCGCTTCTCAGGCATTTTATAAAAAAGTATGCCCAGTCATTCAGCTTTATTTTTATATAAAATCATTGTCATCATTGTTTGAATCATCGTGTAGGAGTCCAGTTTTTTTAAACTTGAAGAAGGTTTGAGAGGATATTCGCTCTCAGTTGCAAATACCATGCTTGTGTTTATTATGCAATCCATCTATAAATCAATTCTAACCGAAGAACACTGAATAGACGGTGGGTCCAAATGCTATGAGTTTGTGAAAAATGTCAAACCTCCTCTGGAGAGAGAGAGAGGAAAAAAAAAAATCAAACTGTCTCTGTTTCTCTTATACACAAACAGTTGTTCTATGGGTCAATATTGATCTGAAACTCAGTGTGAAGCTTGTAGGTGGAAAACAAGAAATCCTTAAAAGGTGAACATGTAGGACAGTGTGTAAATAGTCAGAGAACCATACTTCAGATTGACTCCTTTTATAGTTAGATATGTACTGTATATGTATGTATACACTCACCTAAAGGATTATTAGGAACACACACTAATACTGTGTTTGACCCCCTTTCGCCTTCAGAACTGCCTTAATTCTACGTGGCATTGATTCAAATAGGTGCTGAAAGCATTCTTTAGAAATGTTGGCCCATATTGATAGGATAGCATCTTACAGTTGATGGAGATTTGTGGGATGCACATCCAGGGCTTGAAGCTCCCGTTCCACCACATCCCAAAGATGCTGTATTGGGTTGAGATCTGGAGACTGTGGGGCCATTTTAGTACAGTGAACTCATTGTCATGTTCAAGAAACCAATTTGAAATGATTCGAGCTTTGTGACATGGTGCATTATCCTGCTGGAAGTAGCCGTCAGAGGATGGTACATGGTGGTCATAAAGGGATGGACATGGTCAGAAACAATCCTCAGGCAGGCCGTGGCATTTAAACGATGCCCAAATGGCACGAAGGGGCCTAAAGTGTGCCAAAAAAACATCCCCCACACCATTACACCACCACCACCAGCCTGCACAGTGGTAACAAGGCATGATGGATCCATGTTCTCATTCCGAGACTCATCAGACCAGGCAACATTTCTTCAACTGTCCAATTTTGGTGAGCTCGTGCAAATTGTAGCCTCTTTTTCCTATTTGTAGTGGAGATGAGTGGTACCCGGTGGGGTCTTCTGCTGTTGTAGCCCTTCCGCCTCAAGGTTGTGCATGTTGTGGTTTCACAAATGCTTTGCTGCCTACCTCGGTTGTAACGAGTGGTTATTTCAGTCAAAGTTGGCCCATTCTGACCTCTAGCATCAACAAGGCATTTTCGCCCACAGGACTGCCGCATACTGGATGTATTTCCTTTTTCACACCATTCTGTGTAAACCCTAGAAATGGTTGTGTGTGAAAATCCCAGTAACTGAGCAGATTGTGAAATACTCAGACCAGCCCGTCTGGCACCAACAACCATGCCACGCTCATAATTGCTTAAATCACCTTTCTTTCCCATTCTGACATTCAGTTTGGAGTTCAGGAGATTGTCTTGACCAGAACCACACCCCTAAATGCATTGAAGCAACTGCCATGTGATTGGCTGATTAGATAATTGCATTAATGAGAAATTGAACAGGTGTTCCTAATAATCCTTTAGGTGAGTGTATGTTGATGGTAAACAATCATTTAAAAATATATCATGGCACATAAAATATGCATTGCTTGTCCAATAATGTAAATTCTGTCATCATTACACAACCTCAAGTTGCTCCAAAACCAAAACTTCTGAACCAGAGTACGATAAAACAGACCAAAATTTAGTTATATCACAGATCAGCTAAGCTCCAATGTCAACACATCACGGCACTCTCAATTACCAGAATACCAATCATTCGCACCTGCAGCTCGCCAATAGCCTCAGCATATAAGCACAAATCTCCAACACTCACACTGTGTCGCTTTTGAGTAATAGGACTCACTTACCGGCACTTTTCAAGTTTCCAAAGCCCATGTGCCTACTCTTCCAGTTCATCATTATCTCCTGTTCCGTGTTCCTGCAGTTCTGACACTTACTTGTTCCCTCACTGAGATGTGTGCACTATCATCCACAATCTCCAATCCATCGGTAACACAAAGACTGTCAGTATCTCTCTATTACTTAATCTACTGCCATATCTCCCAGCAAAGACTCACCTGCTTATATTTGTGGTATTAAAGGGACAATTCTTGTTTTCTTTTATCGCTGTCTTGATTCTCGGTTCTTTAACATGTTATACACTGAAAATGAAAGTTCCGTTCCGAACCACTCTTCATAGGATTTTCTGATAATAAAGAAAATCATACAAGTGAGTAAATAAAAACAGATGTTTTTGTTTGTTTTTATAAACCATTATGACCTTGCGTCTCTCTTTCCCTTGAATATTCACAGTTAGTTAAACTCAAACACAAGTTAAACTCAAGTAACAAACAAGCTCTCCAATCAAAGAAACAATCTCCAAAATACCCAATCACGAGAACATTTCCATATTTACTTCCACACTGGTAGTCCCCATACAAAATTTGAAATGTACATAATTAGGTTTGAGCTTCACACAAGTTCAAGTGTATTTAATTTCTATCTTCAGATTGATTAAGAGAATGATGATGTTTGGGTTTGTCAGCTACCCACATATATACAGACAAATAAAATATCCATTAACTTAATTTAACATTGTGATTTTAGGCTACCTTGCATATATGCAAAGGAAAATGTTTAAGAAGCAATCACTGCAATGCATGTGTGTGCATTCAATATTCAAATAACTAAAGCACTTTACTGAATGACTGGCAATACCAGCTGCACACAGCTACACCATTACTCAATCAAACTGTCCAAACTTTCATGCTTCATTAAACCACCAATATAAATGAGGCAGAAAATATGTGTGTGCGTGAACGCGCATGTGTTCGTGTGTGTGACCACAGAGAGAAATCACATCACACAGATTTGATGGAGATTATTGGTGAAATAGGATTATTTGGCCAGCATTTCAATAATTATTATGCAAATGTTCGCATCTGGATCTCAGCCATTATCAAACCGGTTTGTGCAACAGCATTGCAGTAACCTTTAACACGTTGTGTTAAACATTTGAGCCATAATACAATGTAAAAGCAATTAGTTACAGAAAATTGTATGTGCACATGAATGAGTGATTGAGATGTGTTTTCAGTGTATAACAGATGCTTGGCTAAAATGGAGCTTAATCACACATAATTCCTGTAAAGCAAAGGTCTTTATTTTAATACGGTGCATTCTCCCTCTCTCTCTCTCTCGATCACACACACATACAGGTTGTCATAGCTTTGGCTATTTGACTGGATGGTTTCAGCTTATCCTAAAATAATCCAGTTATTCACAGCAGGTTTGACACAGGCAGACTTAACTGAGCTTTGTATTATTATACATTATGACCACAGCAATGATCGGATTCTGTCGTAATGAAACGGCAGGCTTTTGTAACAACAAAGACATCGACAGCTAGTTGCAACAAACCCCTTCAATCCATTAGTAATACCCTTAAATATCCCCTGTGGTGAAAATCAAGTTTTAAAATGTTGCTTATGTGGTGTTTTTAATATGCTTTAAAACAAATCACTTGCAAATTCATAAGTCAACACCTTTGCTGAGAACTTTCTCCTTAACAGTCTCAAAAACATGGTTTGAAATCGCAGTTGTTCTCCATGCTTTGGCCAATTCCGTCACCGTGTGTGAAGCAGGGGGGTCTCAAGAGAAGCCAGGCTATATGTTTTTTATGTTGATATGAAAAACCGGCCAACTGTTCTCCAAGCTGCGTCAGAAAATACTGATGAACTCGCAGAGGTGCTGTGTGATTACGTGTCCTTCTGTACAGATATGATTATTCCTAATGAAACGGTTATAGATTTTTCTCAAACCAAAGAAAAGACCTTCTGTACAGAAACAGGCAGGATTTAAATGGTGATCTGATTGCAGTTAGAGAACTGAAAAGGCAGTGAGAGTTCAATTGAATAAGAACAAAATTAAATAAGAATAAAATTGAGAAACTGAGAAAATATGAAGGAAATGGCAGACTTTAAACAAGATAGAAGGAGATAGGGATAATAATTGAATGGTTTTAGTTCGGCAAAACAGTTTGCTGATGACCTGAACACATTTTAAGTTTTAATGATAATGATTTTAAATCAGATATAAACGTTTTTAAACAAAGGACTGCAAGCAATCAAGCTTTTAATGTGAGCATGAAAAGGGTTAAAGCTCTCTTCCAGTATGCAGAACAATGAGTGCTGAACAATTGTGAGAAATTTCATTAGATTTTTTCTAGACCCCTCAAGTTACAGTCTCTGAAATTCAGAGAAAAATCTATTATAGTTCCTGTAGCTTTACGACCAGAGCTTCAAGGGAACTCAATGATTTTAGGCTTTAATAATTCAATGTTTTGAGAAAGTAGTTAGTGTCGAGGATGCTAACCTTACTTTCTTCAATTGTTTGTTCAGACACTAGATAAAGCCAAAGGTCCATGCTAGACAACTATTTATTGATTTTTTTCCCCCCTCAGATTTTAATAGAATATGAGCCCATTTGCTGGTAGAGAAACCCATTTGCTGGTATTTCTGTTTAACTTAGATCTCAATATTGTCGAGTGGATTTTCCATCAGAACGTCAACAGTGTTCATTCTGACTTTCAAGGCTGTATTTTTTCACCTCTTTTGTTCATCATGTACACCAATGAATGTCGGAGTAGGTATGAGAACAGTTATATTATAAAGTATGCGGCTGACAGTGATTGGGAACCTTCTCCACGAACGTTTCTAAGGATATTGATTTTTAGAAAGCAGACTGAGATGGAACATGGTTTGTGTATTATTAGCAACACATTATTAGCTGTTTGATAACAGTCAAGCCAAAGGCTAATGATATTAATTACTGTTATGTGTCTGATGTTATAAAGAGCATTACATAAAATGCATTACCATTTTGATACATCGATTTGTAGACAAGCCTGTATAATTCATTCTTCCACTTCTGAATCCGTATCTGGTTCAAAAATATATGGCTGAATTAAACCAGTATTTTCACGTACCATTGTGCAGCGTTTACTACAGTACAGTTACTTTAAAGACTTATTACAAAGGGTTTTCCAGTCTGAAGGGGTTTGTTTGTTGTAACTGTTGCTCTGAAGTTTTGGCAGGTCAGGCCAAAGATTTTCATATTAAATCAATAATTAAAATTGTCATCCTTTACTTACATCTCACGTTATTTAAAATCGATATTATACATTTGAGGAACACAAAGGAGGAATTATAAAGACATGAATTATGTGGGCATGTTGTACTCTTTCCCGTTCAGTTCCAACAAATCAGACTACAGCTTTCAGGGTTCAAAAAGTACAAAACATTCTTATAAAAGACGCCCATTTGACTACATTCCAAGTTTTCTGAAACCATACAGCTTTGTGTGAAAAGATTTTTTATTTTAAGTTATACATTGATAATCTTTTCCTATATAGTGGTCCATTAATAGCTGGCCGCAACCGAATCATTAAGTAGAACTTTGTAACTGGATCAGTCAAATCTGTGAACATATCAGTGAGAGCAGTTTAATGAAAATGCTTGAATGATTCATTGAACAGATCAGACTTGAAAGAATGACTGGTTCATGAATCAGCTTCTGTCATGAACTCACATAAACAAACCAAGTATGTGTGCAAATATTATTATTATTTTGTGAATAATGAATTTTGTGTCTCACACAAAGCTTAACTTCAGAGGACTTGGAATAATACCAAAACTGGATTACAAGGTATATTAGAGCAGTGGAAACGTATAGAAAAAAAGACAAATAAATGAAACAATTAAGAACTAAATAAATAATTTAAAGTAAAAATGTAAAAATCATTTTATCAAAAATAAAGAAATATAATACATTCAAAAGTGCAGAGACGAAAAAACAATAAATGTAACAAACAAAAAAAATGAATGTAACGTTTCCAAATAATATTTAACACATTTATAATATTACATTAAATGTGTAGCTTCCGTCTACATTTTAAGATAGGGTTTCATCGCACAAGGATGATCATATTTGGGGGTCAGTGGCATCTAAAATAATAATAAATAACTGGTATAAACCACAATTAAGATACTTCTATTGTGCTTAGTGTCCTTTTTGGAGTTTGAAAGGTCACAGTTTTTATACTTGCATGAAAAAACAAAAACAAAACAGGTGATTGCCTACAAAAATTATCTTGCAAAGTGCGATAGAACAAACAAAGACACTATTCAATAGTAAGTAAATTATGCTAGAACAATTCCTTTAAGAAGAAACCTATTTGAGCAGTTCATTAACCTAAATCAAAGGCAATTGAAATTAGCCTATTTATTAATTTTAGAAGCTATATGGAGGAACAGATACTGTAAAATTCACACAAATGACCAGAGACTTGTTTTTTATAATGAAATAAACAACTTTTCTCTTCTACCCACCTGTTCCACATGAATCCCTGCAGTGTTATCTCTGTCTGTGTCTCTGAACGTGTGCGCGCGCGCGTGTGAGTGTGTGTGTGTGTGTGTGTGTGTTAAACGCGACGCGTGCGCTGCGCGCGCTCTCCTCTCCGCTCTCGTCTATCACTTCCGTGTTGGTGAGTCCCGACGTCACGCGGAATGTGAAGCAGGAAACGCGGATGTGTTGCGCTTAATCTGCATCTACAGGTATTCACACACAACTCTCTTTCTTTACTTGTTTAATTCTTAACCAGACAGACACAGCACCGCCATGTTTGATAACGCGTCCTCATATCTCATTTAAGGTAGATACTGTTGAGGGGTTTTGATCGGATTCGTTTAATCCGTATGTCTGTGCTTGAATGTGTGTGATCCAGCCGTTTCCCGATCCATATGTTGAGCCCGACCCTCCTTCCAAGCTGAGCTGATCCAGACGCAGTGCATCGGACGTGGGTTGGACGGAACCGAGTGGAGGAATGCCTGCCGGTAAGACCCGAGCCCGAACCCGCGCCGGTCACCCTCTCGACCCGCTGTCATTCTTCACTTAAAACGGTTTATGCTGCAAATGTCCTGCTGCAGTGTGTATGTTTGAAGAAGTCTGAGTCATTACTGGGGTTCTGCTGATCTCAGCTCTTCCCTGCTGCTTCTGCATTAACACGAAAGCACACAAATCAGATATGGGTATTACCATGGCTTTGGTTCTCTTAGTACCCTAAATACCAAGGTATTATACCAATGTGTTAATCATTCACTACCATGGTATTTCTAGGGTTTCGTTGTGGTTGTGTTGTACCCATGATCCCTTGCAGGATGGTGGCTCGTGTCAGACTCAGTTGAGGTGTTGGCTCTGATGCCATATACCTTGACAGCAGGTGGCACTGGCATGTGACTGTGTCAGCACAAAATCCTATTCGGCAGGGTCCAAGATGGACATCTTACATAATGCGTTTGGACGTCTGTGATTTTAGTGTTTCTGGAAAGCTTATGAGAGTCTCCTGCAGCCAAGAGACATCATTGTGCTTCTTTCTTTAGTGTTATTTTAATATCATTGAGTCTATTAGATTTTATTAAAGTTGGCAGGAAACGGAAGCTGTGATATTCTTTTCTTCCCCTATGTTGATGTAGTTTGAGATTTCTCAAATTAGAAAAAAGTCTAGGGTTGGACTTGAGCTTGCCCATCAGGAATCAATTGGAGGATTATGGATTGCTATTTCTGTGATGTCATGTGAGTGACGGTTCGCCCCGCCCTCGCGCCAGTAAACGCATCATCGGAGAAAAGATATAAGAGGGAAGGGAAGTTATTTTTAGCACATGAAGTAACATGAGTTTAAAAAGTAATGTTCATGGATAAATTATTATTAATAGCCACTACAAAATAAGAAAATTCAATTTTGATTTCATGGTGATGATTTTACAATATCGTTTTGTTGATTGTGCTAATGTTGCTGTAAATTAGCTTGCAAGATTACTTTGCTTTTGTTTACTTAATGGTGTTGTTGGTGGTTCAGTATAACTTTTTTTTTTTAATCATTATCCAATTTGCCATACTGTATTTTTTTTCTGGAATTAATGAGACTTTATGTAGTTTGCTGTTTGCAACGGTGTTTTGTTTGGTAAGTGTTGCTTTTGCCGTTTATGAGAATGTTTGTGAATGTTCTTGCGGTGTCAAATGCATTACTGAAAACATTATTTGTACAGTTTGAATTCTAAGTTCTGATTGAGAAACATTTGAAGCCTTTTTAAAATATCCAATATGCATTCACATCAGTTACACTCTACATTCATTTGGCAAGAATGGTTTGGCACCAACTTTCTGTATTTACATGTTCGTCAGTGTTTAATGTGACGGTCACTCCCATGTGTAAATAGTCTTTCCCACTGAGAGTTTTGTAGACCGTAGAAGCAAACAAACATTGCACATAATAAGTTGCTGTACTGCACTTAATGTTTTGGTGTTGTGTAACCAGTTTTACTCAACCCGCTCCAAGAGGGATTTGAACCGTGGTCTCTGGCATGGGAAGCGGGCGCTGTAACAGTATTGTTTAGTTTAGATTATTGTGTATGGTTTTGTGTGCCATTTAAATCAGTGTTTTTCAAAAAAAAATTGAGCCGAGGTAAATTTTTTCATTGAAAAAAAAAAAAAATCACAAGGCACACCACCAACCCGAAAATGTTAAAAAATGAAACTCTGTAGCCTATATTAACAATATACAATCATTCTTATCAAAGTATCTTGAATAGGAATCAAATAAACACAAATAAAAAAGTATTTTATGATTAATTAGTTAAAGTTTTTTAGACCAATTCGGTGAAATTGAATAATTTTCCACGACACACCTGACGATCTCTCATGGCACACTAGTGTACTGCGGCACAGTGGTTGAAAAACACTGTTTTAAATTGCCATAATTGAGCGCGTCACATTTTGGTGTTGAGTAGTTTGGAAGGGTTTGATTTATTTTGGTGTTGTTGGTTTTAACATTTGGGTAACATGTTATAATAACGTTTTATTTGTTAAAATGAGTTAACATGAACTAACAATGAACAATACTTCTGCAGTATTTTAAAGTCTTTTTTTAAATATCTAATACATTTAAAAAAAATAATAAATTAAACAATTTTAAATACATTTTTAAGCCCGCTGAAGTGCATTGAAACGCAAGCGTTATTCAGTGTTTTGATACAATTTCCACTGAAACAGGAAGAACATCTCCCCTTATTTACTCTGTGAACTCAGTAAATCCACAGTTTCCTCCTAATCCCCCATTTTGCTTTAAAATATAGTATTCTGTGTAGAATTACACAGATATGTCCGATATGTTTAGTGGTCTGCGCCACCTCACGCATGTGATCCGCTTTTGCATTGGCGGTTCCCTTGACACTATGCAAAGTATATTTACATATATTTAACTAACATTAACAAAGGTTAATAAATCCTGGAAAAATAGTTCATTGTAAGTTCATGTTATTTAATGCATGAACCAATGGTAAAAAATAACCTTATTTTACATTCGTACCAACATTTGTGATTTTGTTTTGTTTGCTTTATTATTTAGTTGGAAATGGTGTCATTTTGGCTGTATTGTTTTAATTGGGCATATTTGTTTCCCTGTGTTTTTGTGTTCACATTATTGCTGTTGACTGTAGTTATGTTTGATGTTTATGACATTATAATTTGCAACATTTAATTTTGCGTAAAATATAGTTTTGTATGCCATTTAGTTTCCCATTTGTGATTATAGTTTAGTGTTGCATTGTTTCATCAGCAGTATACCAGACACCCCTAAGGGTAGTTACTGCTGACACAGTTCTCAAAAGAGAAGTACAACAAATACACACACACACACACACACACAACACACACACACAATCTGAGAGTAAAGTGACCTCTCCACTGAAGTACAAACAACTCCCACACCCCTCAGAGGGAGTGTGATAACCTCTCTTCTCTAACACACACAGTCTATTTCTGGGCAGTCAGGACCCTGTAAGACGAGCCCTTTATCCTTGACATGGGATGAGAGTGGAAAATGGAGAGAAAAAGTGAGTCTGTAAATGTTCTATGTGGCTGCATTCACACAGGCCAGGGATGGGTGATATGACCAACGTTTTTTGATACTCTTGAAACGTCATAATTCTTATCACTTTTAATCTTGCACTCTACAAAAATAAAATCTCACCAACTATTAAATGCTTACTGAAGACGTTAGCAGTCAATGATAAAATAAGAACAATTACAAGCAATAGAACAACAAGAATTGCATGGAAAACCTTAAAGAACTTGAAATAAGAAACACCTGCCTACATTGTATAAAAACACTCCATGTCTTCACCGTGTAAATTAAATATACATTCATTCTTATTAAAGTGAGACAAGCGTGATTCAGTCGAGAGCATGGAGAGATTTTCTCTATTGTATAATTAACAATAATCACACAGATGACACCAGGTTTATTAGAGGCTGAATGCACGGATCCAACAAAATTTTTTTTTTTTTTTTTTTTTTTAACTGTTGAAAAAAGGAAATTCAGTTGTCAACCAATCCCTGGTTGTCATAGTGCATTGTGGGAGTTCCAGTGCACTGGTAGGATTTTGCGATTGAGACATACTTTAAGTTGGAAGCAGGGAAGTTTAACTCCCTGACCAGTGCGCTGCTGAATCTGAAAGAAAATAAATGACTTTGTTTATGAGGATATTTGCACGCGATACATGCGCGCGTATGTGTATATGTTATGAATGTATGTAAACATTGAAGCCCAATTAGGCCACAGAAAGAAGTCTGTTTTATGTGCGTGCATCTCTCAGATCTTGCGAAATGAGTTCTCTTTAGCTGCTTACTGCATTTCAATGCTTTAAAATCATTCATTTTTATAGTATAATATAGTTATTGTTATTGTTGTGAATGGGAATTTTCTTAGTCGTAGTTTATAGAATCTGGAGCATGTTAATAATAATTAAAAAAAACTTTGTCAACTAATCTGTTCTCCGCTTAAACAAAGGAGAGGTATTATGATGATTATTGTTATTATTTCAACTTGATTGTTACACATCCTTAACAGTTTCTGTTGGTAGAAAAGCATTGGGAAAACCTGACTTTGGATACAGAAGTCATTGCTTGCTAGTTTGCAAGTTTGCACACCTTGCTGAACATGAGAACTGCTGCTTCAGTGTGAATTTTTTGCCTTTTTGTTCTTTGTGTTAAAATATCTGGGCAGCAATATGAGCTCTTAAATGTTTCTCATATTGCAGTTAAAATTGTAATGTCCTTTTTTTTTTTTTTTGGTAATATTGACCAAATTGTTAGACCTACTAAGGTGTTATTACCATTTAGATTGACAGTTTAAGTGTCTGTGTGCATGAGACAATGACCCTTTCTTAAGGGTCATTCCGCTTCTTTCTCTCTCTGAAGGATCCCTCTTTGTTTATCTCTATCTCTCTCAACAATCTTTCTCCCTCTCTCATGGCTTTGAGATGATAATGTGCACGTTCGCAAAGCAAAGTTTGATCTTCTGTTGGCTATTTTGAGTGCGTGAGAGAGTTTGATCTGTGTGTGTTTGTGTGCGTTTGATCTGTCGTGTGTTTTGTATTGGTGTTTTTCGCTTTCCTTTCAGCCGTGTCTCATTTATATGCGCAGTGGACGACGTGCTAGTGAAGATTCGGCGAGAGGGAAAACATCAAGGGGAAGCGGCGGCGTGTGTGTGTGTTTTGTGTTGGTCAAGAGTGTGTGCGTGCATGGTGGCATTATTCGGACAGATGCTTGTGTCGACGCTGCAGTGAAATAATCAGTGTGCCTCAGCATCATCAGAATTAAATACAGCTCACCGCTCTGTCCTCATGCAGATGTGTGTGTGTGTGTGTGTGTGTTATAGAATATGGTTAGACTTCCTGCACTGTACAGCACTTAGAGAGAGAAAGATAGTGAGACAGAAAGAGAGCGATTGTCTCCCAGGTCCAGTGAGCAGACACAGACATGGATTCAGAGAACGCTGATGCTGGTAGGTCTGAGCTGTGTGTGTTTGTGCTTGTTTTTTGTCTGTATCCTTGATTGCTTCCTTTCAGATCATTTTAAAGCATGTATTAAATTTAAATCTACAGCTTTATATTTGGTTGAGAATTACTTAAATGCACATTTTTAGGGGGAAAAGCCTTGTTTAGAATAAACGATTGACCGGTATATTGACAAGGCCAATATTTGGCCATTTTGAAGTCATTGGCCAGTCACATCTTCTTAGCCGATTAACAGAAGCGGTAGTTCCCCTTTGTGCCAAAGATGTCCATGTTAATGTGTATGATTGTAGCGGTGATGATTCGAAGTAGATGAATTGAAAGATGCAATTTAAATATATTTTGAAGCTCTTAGCACATTGTTGGCATGCAAATCAAAACACTGATATATTTAAAGAGGTCCAATTATGTCCTTTTACGATGTCATGTTTGTGTACTAGAATATTTAATGCATTATTTTTCACATATCTTACATTATTACAGCTCCTCTCTTCTCAGTCTGGCTAGAATGCGCCACTAAGTTCCTGTTTCTATGAAGCCCCTCCTTCTGAAACGTGAACTGTTCTGTGATTGGTTAGCTGGCCCAGTGTATTGTGATTTGAAGCAACCTAACGCAAGTTCGGGAAATGTCACGCCCCCTCATAACAGCGAGTTCTGAGCTGGTGTAAATAATTAAGGATGGCGTCAGTTTCAGATCTGTTCAGACCCTGACAATGTTAACGAACAAGAGGATTGTGCAGAACGGATTTCAAGCATGGACTTTGCAAGCACTGATTTCACAGGAAGTTTCAGAGTGGTATTTTGTTTTGTCATTTTCTTATAGATACGATGTTACCGCCATTTAATCATATGTGTCGGAAACTATGGGAAAACAAACTGTGATCAATCTTGAATTTTTGTAAAGGGTGGTGAACAGCCTTACAAAAGCAAGAGCTCACAAAAGCTACAGTAAACACTACATCAATAATCTATTGATCCTTATTAAAACTACAGTTTTAGACCAAACTACAAAATCAGTTATGATTACCTTATTTTCCCGCATATAACCCGCGAGTTATACCAGATTTTACAAATCTAGTATATATAGACCACTGTTTTTTTTTTTTTACATGTAATAATATTTTAATATATTTGTTACGTAAGGGTTTTTTTTGCGGTATTTTCTTTCTGTTTTTCTTTCTTGAGAGGGTTGTTGTCTCTGGCGCTTGTACTATCACTCTGACAGCTGGCGCTGAGAGACGGGAGAGACTGCTTTTTCTTTTTGTTCTGATTCTGACTTGTTTGCTTACTTATTGTTTGAATTTCGCACACAAGCACTGTGTACAGAGCCTGAACAGTTACGGATAATTGACGTCATGCGAGCAACATTCAAAATGTGAACTTACACAAAAAAGTGAATCAATCTATGGGTGCGGGTTATGCCAACGATTTTTTTATACAAAACCCCAACACCATGTCTATATTGGCTATATGGGGGTGTGGATTATCTGCGTCTGCGGGTTATATGCGGGAAACTACCGTAATTGCACAGCCTTAATCCTTATACTAAGTGGTCTAAATATTACATTTACATTTATCGATTTGGCGACGCTTTGCATTCAAGGAACATATTGAATCAGTTCTTGCTTTCCTTGGGATTGAACCCATGACCTTGGCGTTGTAAACACCAATGCTCTACTGATTGAGCTACAGGAAAGCCATTAATAAATATTAATTACTCTGAATGCAATGATGCGATGTCCTATCAACATATGTATTTCCATACCTCTGCCCACCCTGGTCGCGCAAACATCGCACGTCATCTGCATGTTAGACAGTCACTGATTGCCACAAACAGCAGCTGCCTTTTATAGTTCCTCCTTTACCAACACAACAAGCTTTTGCTCCGTTCATGCCATGTCATAGCTTTAATTATGAGATGGCAACCCGTGACGCAGAGCTGTTCAGGTCCTCAGACTGATTTGTGCGTTTCTGTCAACACTATCAATGTTGTGGCCTAATGGTTACAGAGTCAGATCGTTAACCCGAAGGTTCCTGTTTCGAGACTCAATAACGGTTGGAAATGACTATGGTGCCCTTGAGCAATACCTCTAACCCCCAATCACTCCTCCGTCACGCTGCGTTCATTACTCGCTGCTCTTAATGTGTGTGCACTAACTTGGATGGGATAAATTCAGAGGAAAAATTACGAATATGGATTACCATACTTGGTCATCACATCTAAATTCTAACTAAATCTATTTGCATTCAATTACAGGGATAATTCTTCCAATAATGAAAAATGTGGTGATGAACATTTATCTACTCATCCTCATGTCCTTTCAAAGTTGTATGTTTTTTTGCCACCTACCCCTCAGCAGTCTTTAAACCTTATTGGTCGAGCAATTAGAACCATGAAAAACGTATAATTTTTACTGCAATGTCATATATACTTCATGTTGTTTGCATAACCAATGCATAATATGGAATTTTTTTTAGTTTGTAGTAAACTAAATTGCCGCTGCCTGCCTTGTTCCCAAATGTCAGTCAAATTTTTAAAAGCTATACGTTTCCAGACCGTTGCATTGCGTTATGGGAAATAGTAACTGGGCTAATCTCATAAGTGCACTGCAAATGTGCCGACTACGTACAGCCTGTAAATGGCTGAGTTTCTCTCAAATGGGGAACCGGTTGCAAGAGATAAGAGGTTTTCTGTTTCTCTTGCTCTCTCCTCTCTTTCTTTTTTCTCTCTGTATTGACTAGCTCATGAATATTTTGTTATCTACCCTCCACTCCATCGACCCATGCCGGTAAATTTAATACAGCGTGTGTATCGCCGAGTTTGGGAGAGTGTATTTGTGTAGACTCTACCTGTACTGTCAGATGGCAAAGGATTATGGGTTTTTGCTTCATAGTCTTCAGCTTGAAATTAGAACAGAAAGCCGGGTATATACACACACACACACATCTGTAGTCAGACATTTAAATCTCAAGTGGAACTTTCGAGGTAGAACATTCACTGGGTTCCAAATCTTGTCAGATTAAAAGAAGTGTATGACAGTTCTAATCTCAGACAGACGGTTTTACACTGGCTGTGTCTGAAACCAAACGCATCTGTCCAGTCTGTGATGTTTTTTTATGAAGGTTCCTCATTAGGAAATCGACTTCAAAAGATAAATTCAAGTGAGCTTTACTCAAGCAAATAGAATTACTATGTAATATTTCATTCAGCAGAACGTTGAACAAATATAAAT
Source organism: Rhodeus uyekii (assembly GCA_037043235.1). Taxonomy (NCBI): domain Eukaryota; kingdom Metazoa; phylum Chordata; class Actinopteri; order Cypriniformes; family Acheilognathidae; genus Rhodeus; species Rhodeus uyekii. Next base: position 4,633,377 of record JAWRVZ010000035.1, read on the forward strand.
GTTTTGTTCTTTTTTTGATGCATTTACTCCCAACAGTTTATTTTGTGTTTGTCATGTGCGCACACAAAGATCTTACAATTCTGCCTTCATTATTATGCATCATGGTCTCTCTTTAAGATAGATGGTAATTCTGTTATGGCAGCTTTCTCTCAAGCTCTGCACTCGCTCTTCAAACTCTTAAGCTATTTCAGGTCCTCATAAGGTTAAGAGGATTTTCTCTGCAGGCGCTGAATCAATCTCTTCATTTCCCCAGACGATCTCATGTTGCCAGTAATGGGGATTCAACAGGCACCAGTTGAAAGCAGGGTTTGCACCCGTCTTGGGGGTGGCCCGCACAGGGTGAGCGCCCCCTGGTGACTGTGGCTTCTATGAAATGGGCTGTTCTTTGTGCTAATGTAGATCGAGAAAACAAAACTCAATTATTTTGTTTTCTGAATGACCTTGGCATTAGTATTATTTATCTAAATAGTCTCTTACTTTGTAGTAGTTCATTTTAGCCTGGGCTTGTTAAGACGTGTTTGGGTTTCAAACTTAAAAACCTGAAATCATGGAATTGCTGTCCAGTTGGCGGATTTGTCACTTGCCCTTATTTGACCCTCAGATGTTCTGTTCATCGTGTGTATGTGCCATTTATGCCTTTCCAGCTTAAACGTATGGTTCTTTATTTTGTATTGAACATGGGATTTTGTAAAAAAATGTCTCTTGATCTCATTTGGAAATACCAATCAAGTGATGTTGTTAATGGTATGACATAATTTTCCAGAAGTGTGTTTATTAATTTATAGAGGGACATTATAGTCATTTTAATTATTTAAATAGCACATTTATAATTTATGCATCATAATTCCCTGTTGTAATTGCACATTTAAAAACCTAATATTCTAAAATGAGGATTAATACAATCTTATAATTTGTTATACTATTTTTTTTTTTTTGTTAGTGAATTTTTTTAAAATTACAGTCTGTATCAATTTGTAGCGCGATCACACTGATAAGTGAAAACATAAACTGGATCAGCAGAACAATCCTTATTGTAGAGTAAATCATGTAGCATTTTAGTTTGTTAAACATTGTTTTATAATTTTTCCCCAAAATATAACTTCACTCCTTCTGGTCTGCTGATGTAAAAAAATAAATTAAATTAAAATCATATGGGCAGTGAAATATAATTTTAACTAATAATCTTCCCCATTTTTCTTTAAAGGTACACTGTTAATTTATTTTTTTAATCAAGATTAAGTCAATAAATCATCAGTTCTTCCAAATCATGTTTTTGTCTTGCCATGATTCACTATGGTAACCCTATTACAAGAATGTATATTTTAGCCCTGACAGAATGATTTTCCCCGGAAATCACTTACAAACGTCACTTGCCCATGTGTGTTTCGTCATATCTGCAAATAGAGAAAAGTTTCTCCGGCTACTTTAATGCGTGTGGAGTAGCATATGTCAGTTGTTGCAACCAGCTCAAAATCTGCTCCCTAGCTTCGTAGGTTGTGAATCTGTAAACTTTGTACTCAAATTCTGGAGTTTAACTCTGTTAAAGACAGTAAGGACCCTGGCTCACTAAACATGGGGACACTGATGACTCTTATTTCCTGTGACATAACGTCCTCATTGTGCAACATCACTACTGCTATTTAAGTACAGCAGAACTGATATCTTTCTGACCTTATTTTGTTGTTCTATAAAGTAAATAATGATAAATACTTTGCTTGTTACATACACAAGCAACATTGCAGCCATAAATGCATTATAAATCTTAGCTAGATTTGATAGATTATGTTCATTACCTGTTTAGCGCTGTATGTTCGTGCTGAAATATAATTAAATAATAGTTAGTGTGTGTATTTGAGTAGTTGGTCCTACTACGATGGACAGATGTCAAAAATTTAAATTGTTGTTGTTGTTGTTCCATTTTTGTTTATTAGAAGGCCTAATGTACATAATCTCATATAGAAACAGAATATCAATGAGTGAATTCGTACATACTTGCGACTTAATGATGAGTGCTACTAATATATATATATATATATATATGTATAATAAATATAAAATGTATTTATTTAAAATCTGTTATTAGTGATTATATGTGGCTCATGTGATTTGTTTCATGCTTCAGAACTTCCATTTAAGGTAATGTAATACGGTAGCTACCGATGCTCCCTGGTTGTCATAGTGCATTGTGGGAGTTCCAGTGCACTGGTAGGATTTTGCGATTGAAACGCCTTAAATTGGACAACTCCCTGACCAGTGTGCTGGTTGAGACACACACATAGTGTATCATTATTAAACCCCACTTTTTTCCAATCAAATGTAATTTCACTGCTGAATTTTCTTTTGAATTTTTTCTGAATTTGTTTTTCTTGTAATCTTATTGTTTGTAGACTATTCACTCAGCGTCCTGTTTGTTGAAGCAATTTCTGTCTGTCACCTCAGTGACGGATCACAGTAGGTGTAGCTGTCTGCATCATTCATCTGTAATTGGTTGGCTCTGCTGTCAGTCCCAGTAGAGGGCGAGTCCTCGAGCAGGTGTTCTGTTCAGGTGTGTTTGAGTCTCAGACCAGGAATGCGGCAGGAGGCAGAAAGGTCACTTTTTGGACCAGGTTTGAGGTTCTGGAGCTCTAAAGGTGTCATCAAAGGAAAGAGGTCACGATGAGGAGGTACAGACAGGTGCCGCGCTCAGAAGCTGACGGAACCTTCAGATATAGACACACCTGGGAGAGGAGATCTTTCCTCAGCAGACTTGGTATCTGTGTGTGTGTGTGTGTGTTTGTTTGTGTGAGATTCTGATGACTAATGCAAGCATGTTGCACGCCCATTAGTAATAAGAATGTTGTTGCATTTGTCACTTTGCAGTAGAGCTCGCAAGCCCGCAGTCTTTCACTTTCCCTTTCTCTCCTTCTGTTTTTTTCTCTCCCTCACAGCATCTCTTGCTTTTTCCATCTTTCTGAAGTTGGATCAGGTGTTTGAATTGAGAATGGCGGCTCCTTTTCCACATCTCACTTTACAATCCCTGCGCGCACACACACACACACACACACGTACACGTTCTGTTGGCATATGTACATGCAATCCAGATTTAGTATCCATGTTGTAGTGGATGAATGAGCAATTTCAGCTGTAACTGGTGAAGGACTGTCAGAGCAGCTTGTGTGTGTTGAATATGAGAAGTGTGTTTGTGTGTGTGTGTGTGTGTGTGTGTGTGTGTGTGTGTGTGTGTGTACTGGTTGCTCTGCTGCTCTCAGATTTCTTCTTTGACTTTTTTTAATAATTAATTAGCCTTTCAAACTGTGGCATCACACACACACTGCAGTTTGCATTGTGCATTTCATCAGTACATTTCTTCCTGGCAGCTCATTTTAATATCATGCATATGTTGATTTCTAAGACCTTATTGGCTGATGTGGGGGAAGTCTGAATGTATGGTTTAAGGCTGCTTATGTTGCATATCTGTCCTGGCTCATTAGGGCCATTCTTGCGTTCAGAAACTGCCAAACACAGCAGAATGGAACTGAAAGCTGGTGTCACAAGACACGTTTGTAAAAAAACTTCTTTAACTAGACAAAGCATCTTAAAACGTGGTGCTATGGCAGTAGATGCAGTAACTGTAGGATGCAATACAGCAAAGACATCAGTCTAGCACGTGTTAAAATATAAAAACGTTTTTTTTAACAAAACAGTGCCGATAGATTTAAGAACTCACTAGAATAATTTAGCAGTTTGAACAGAAAATATAACAAAGTTTATTTCAAAAGTCATGTATGTGTATCTATTGTATGCATAACACCTCTATTTTTTTCACAGGTGTGTGTGGATGTTGTGGTCCTTTGAGACCACGCTACAAGCGACTAGTGGACAATATTTTCCCAGAGGACCCCAAGGTAACACATTACTGGAATAGATGGAAATTCAATTCTGGAACATCGGAATAAATTTAATATTCCAAGTTGCCAGCTTGTCTACTACGCCTGCATTTTAAATGCATTACTGTACACAGGCTATTTTTAGATTGTTAGACAAGCTTAATCTGAAACATCTTGAAGTTATTACATTTTCCTAAACACAATTTGTAAAAGATTTATTATTTAGTATAACATATTGATGGCATGCATGTATGTTATCAGGCAAATAAAACACAAAATGTAAATCTAAAAAAAAAAAAATCAATTTGGAAAAATGGTCAAATTTTTTTAAATTTATTACCGGGTTTCTGCACTATAAGGCGCACCGGATTATAAGACGCACTGCAATTTTTTTTTTGTTTTTGGATAAAATTTACATCTTTTGGGTGCGCCTTATAGTGCGGAAAATGCGGTATTCATGTCTTTAAGGAGACACCATAGAATTCAGCAGTCAACAAGTCTTTCTCATTTACATAATAAACTCATAGGCTTTAAATACCATGTTTATATCAGAGATCATGCACTTCTCTTCAGACGCATTCAAGTTGAAGTGCTCTGATCAAAATATATTCTGATCGGCTTTTCCTTTCTCAGAGACCCAGTAAAGTAAATGTCACGGAATAATAAGAAAGATGCTGCTTGGACTATCCATCTAAATTTATAGTGCTGTTGACTGGCAGCTGTTGCTTGTTATTCATATTGTTGGAGGGTTGCCAATGTCTTGACACTGTTATTATGAATATGTATTATTAATGTTTTTTGTTTTTACCTTTGACCGTCTCAATGGTTTGATATAACACATGCATACACTGGGAAGCTTTTTAACCTTACTGTTACTCCATATTCATCACATAAACATTCAGCTCTGTTGATTAGAATGATACACACACCCACACAATTCTTCTCTCTGAAGGCTAAGTGTGAGTAATGTTCTCATGAGAGGGTGTGACTGTTTCCACTAACACACACATAGACTGATTCCCCACAGTCATTTTATGTACCGTATGTAAAGATCTTGTTAAGTTAATTAGCACTTTGAGAGCTTCAGGAGTTTATTTCTCTGAAAGGATTCTGGGTAAAAGTGTTTCTACTTATGACCCCTTCTATTAGACCATTAAACGGTAACAGTAAACACTTTTTACAAAATATTCACTAGAAAAATATTCACTTCAGATATTCTACTTCGTCTTTAAAACTCAAAGTTCGGAATGCTTTAAAATATTATCTGTATTTGAAAAATTGTACATAGACATTGCTATTTCCCCAAGCCATACTTCTTTTCAATCTATATATTTTAGCATGTCAGCAATTAGCAGTGATTTTAAAGAGTCCTTGTGTGCATGAGGAGTATGATGCATGATCATGTGACATATGATCATGGGATGAATCCAACTTCAAATCAAGCAAACTGACATGGAACAAAAATGAAGTAGTGAAGTAGTCATCCGGTGCCGTTGTGGTTACAGCAGTATCTCAGAGATCTGAGTTAATTAATCGTTTAATTAGTAGAAGTTATTACTTCACCACATACGTGTGACATCATTAACAACAGTCCTATCTTATTGAATATTTTTCCGGGAAACAGATGTGACTAGCTACTTAGTTTCTACAATGATGCAGCGTACAATGGTTTTTACTGTAAAATTCCAGATTTTTTTATGTTGTTTTTATATATTTTTATGTTTTGATGGATGGATGGATGGATGGACCGTGTATGTACATATACATACACATGTTCATTGTTTGTTTTTTGTTCCTCAGGATGGACTGGTGAAATCTGATATGGAGAAGTTGACGTTTTATGCGGTCTCTGCACCAGAAAAGTTGGACCGCATCGGAGCGTACCTGGCTGAACGTCTTAGCAGAGATGTGGTACGGCATCGCTATGGGTAAGGCACAAATACACACACTGATTTAGTGACGGTGCAAAATGAACCTTCACACACCTGCTAATGAGTGAGTTTTAAGAAGTTCATCTACCACAAACACTTCTTACTAGCCATTAAAAATGTACTTTTATTTGATATGTAGTAAAAATGTGACCTCTGATTTTATAGCTATTGTGTGTTATTCCACAATTTGACAAATTTTCCGATTATCCTGAATTGTAAAAAATCAGGCACGCTAGATTAACTTATTGTAATTTGTCCATGTAGCTCAAATTTGTTAGAAGGAGGTTGTTAGCATGGTCTTGAGCCTTTGCTCTGGGTAGATCAACCCTCCATTCAGCTTGGTTTTGTGCTGCCTGGGTCCTATGAAAATATGAAAATGTTCCTCCTTTTGTTTCCATCAAGAATCTTTAAAACCCATGGAAACTTTCCACTGACTGCACAGAAGGTTGTTAATAGTGGAATAAAATTATTTTGCTTATTAAAATATTCTTGTCATTAGGAAAACATTTTCTTTTCAGAACAGTTCATTGAAAGGTTATTTGGGGAACCCAAAGAAAATAACATCAGAGATGTCTTAAAATTGTACAATTGTATTATTTATGCTATTTTTGTTTTCCTACACTTTAAATGTATTACTTCTTTTTGGAGCTTGAGTGTTCATTTTTGTCCCTGTTTATTCTGTGTTTGTTTGTGTGTGTGTGTGTGTGTGTGTGTGTGTGTGTGTGTGTGTGTGTGTGTGTGTGTGTTCACAAACAGGTATGTGGTGATAGCAATGGAGGCGTTGGATCAGTTGTTAATGGCGTGTCATTCCCAGAGTATCAAGCCATTTGTGGAGAGCTTCTTACACATGGTAGCCAAACTGCTGGAATCCAGAGAACCAGATTTACAAGTGCTGGGTACCAACTCAGTAAGTGTGCGTGTGCGTGTGCGTGTGCGCGTGTGTGTGTGTGTGTGTGTGTGTGTGTGTGTGTGTGACTGAACAAACCTGAGGGACGCAGTCCCAAATCTCAGCAGGAGACGTGAGAAATTCAGTTGGAAGACGAGAAATGGCTTTGACTGTTTCTCTGCCATTTGCTATCTCTCTCTCTCTCTCTCTCAATTTTCTGCTGTATTATTCCTTATCTGGGTTTTTTCATATCTGGTCACAGAGGATCTGAAGCATTTCATTGCATAGATTCTACTGCGTTCATCTACTACATCATCTATTGGAGCCCGAAACTACATTTCTCAGTAACATGAGATATTATTTAATGCCCTCGCAAAAGCAGGTCATTCAGAAATTGTCACAGTGTTGACTGCATGAGTGCATTACCATTACACTGGGATTTTTCAAAAACAAGCCAGTCAAAACAGTGGTTGTTTAAAGCATATTTAATACTGAGGGACAAGGAGTGGGCGGAAAACTGCTTTAGTGAACTTCTGTGCAATAAAACACTACTTCCCAGTTTCACAGATAAGGCTTAAACCTTAATGCATTTTTGTTATTTTTGTCTTAACTGAAAGTAATTTGCACGGACATTTCTTAAAAGACGCCATTGCCATTGTTTTGTCTCAAGATGCATGCACACAAGGCACGTTTGTAAAAGCTGCTTAAATGTCCTAATTTCACTAAGGCCAACTCCTGTCTGTGAAACCAGGCTTAGAAATGTCAAATATAAACTGTTTATTTCAAGCAGACAATGATTCACACATATGCATATGAACACTATTGATCGTCTAACGAGATGTCACACTTGTCTGGCTGATGGCAGTAACTTCCTCTTCACATCATGGAAAGGGAATATCGACATCACACCTTTGTGTGGGAGTGTTTCTGATTCTGTCGCTGTGAAAAGATTGGGTGTGGTTGTGTGTTTTTCTGACATAATCATTCTGAGTTTGTATCTGATTCCATGCAGTTTGTGAAGTTCGCAAACATTGAGGAGGATACGCCCTCATACCATCGCAGATACGACTTTTTCGTCTCGCAGTTCAGTGCCATGTGTCATTCCACACATGAGGACCCCGAAACTCGCAGCAGGTGTGTGCGTTAGTGTTGGTCCATGGTTGTTTTATGCTGGGCTGTCAATAATATGAATAAATGAAATGAAAAATTATTTCAATTAAAAACAAAAGCTATAACATAATATGCTGAGCTGTCACCAAGGAATCCTTAAAAAGAAATGCATCACATTTTCCACAAAATTTTAAGCAGCCAACTATTTCAACATTGATACTAATAAGAAATGTGTTTGAGCACCAAATCAGAATATTAGAAAGATTTCTAATGTGACACTGAAGACTGGACTTCAGTTATGCTATCACAGGAGAAAATTAGTTTTTTTTTCTTCAAATATATTCAAATAGAACACAGTTCTTGTAAAAGTGTAATAATATTTCCTAGTATTAGTATTTTTACACTACATTTTTATTCAAATAAGCGGAGCCTTGATGAACAAAATGGACTTCTTTCATAAACTTTTAACAATCACTCCAACCACAAACCTGGTGTATATTTACTCCATTATTATTTATAATATTGTTATATTTTATGTTCTTATGAAAGAAAGAAAAACAACAGTTTTCAACCACCAGCTGAAAGTACCGTATTTTCCCGCACATAACCCGCAGGTTACACCAGATTTTACAAACCCCCGCAGGGGGTGCGGGTTATATAAGGGTGCGGGCTATATCATAAATTTTTGCACATAATAATATTTCAATATATTTGTTACTTCTCTAAGGACGTATTTGAAAACAATTTTTTTTACTGTATTTTCTTTCGGTTTTTCTTTCTTGCGAGGGTTGTTGTCTCTGGCGCTTGTACTATCACACTGACAGCTGGCACTGATAGGCTGTCTGACCTGTCAATCATGCAAGAAGACTTCTCATCTCATCCGATGATCAACACCTGTAGAATACGCTTCTTAAGGGACTTGTGTTTGTTTTCTTATTGTTTGAATTTAGCGCACAAGCACTGTGTACCGAGCCTGAACAGTTATTGATAAATGACGTCATGCGAGCAACATTCGAAATGTGAACTTACACAAAAAAGTTAATCAATCTATGGGTGCGGGTTATATAAAGGTGCGGGTTATACCCAGCGATTTTTATTATTTTTATTTTTATACACAAACCCCCCAATATGGTGGTGCGGGTTATCTGCGTCTGCTTGTTATATGCGGGACAGTACAGTAGTCAATTGGTGGCTTCTCAAGTTAGAGGAAAGGTCTAACGGAATTTGCTTCCAGATGCCAATTGCTTCAATATTGTGTTAACTAATGCAGTCAGATTCAAACTTTGGGGACCATTATATGTTTGCAGTCCTGATCTAACAAGTGCTTTATTCAGTGTGTGTTTATTTAGTGCGTTTAACGTGTTCCTTCTGTAGGATCCGTGTCGCCGGCATTAAGGGCCTCCAGGGTGTCGTCAGAAAGACTGTGAATGATGAACTCCAGGCAATCATCTGGGAGCCTCAACACATGGATAAGCTCATTCCCTCCATGCTGTTCAACATGCAAGATAATGAGGACTCTGAGAGGTAGGTACACTCGCATTTACATGCTGAGCTTCCATGTTTTATGGGGACTTTCCATAGACGTAATGATTTTATACGGTGCAAACTATGCATTATCTCCCCTGAACACACCCCTCATTTTTACATTTTCAAAAAACAGAATGTATTGTGATTTTAAGAGCTGTTTTCCTTATGGGGACTAAAAAATGTTCCCACAGTGTTAAAGTGTGGAAAAGACACACAAGCAGGGGAAATCATTTACATTTTAATCATTTAGCAGACACTGTTATCCAAAGTGAGAATAGAAGCAATGAAGCAGACAATAGGGCAACAATATGCAAGTGCTGTGACTTATCCTAGTTAGTCTTTTTTTAATTATTGTTATATAGAATAGTAAGTACAGTAGAACCCCGACTTACGAAAATAATCCGTTCCGAGGTTGGCTTCGTAAGTAGATCTTTTCGTAAGTCGGTCAGACTTTTACATGAAAATTGCCTAATCTGTTCCAAGCCCTACGAAAACACAACACTTAGCATAGGATGAAGCATCCCATGCTTCATACTTCTCAATTATCTCCCTTTTCTTCTCCATGGAGAGCATCCTCTTCTTCCCTTTCACTTCAGCAAGAATCTTCACATCCATGGCTAGTGATTAGAAAAAAGTTTGTTAACTGGGCACAAAATAATGGCGATGCATCACGATGAAAACAAAACTTGAATGCGAAAGCGCGGGCGAACTTTAGCGTTAGCGTAGCACAGACGAAATGGGAGAGGAACGCCGCTACGCAGAGACTGGTGGGAGCGATGCTGACCAATAGGAGAGCAGGATGCTGCAGCGAAAGCTAGCGGGAGAGTGGGACGATTGGTGTGAGTTTGCGGTTCAGTGGCATGCAAATTTCAAAACAAAACTCGGAAATCGTCGCCTCGGCCGAGATTTCATTTTTCGCATTTCGATAATTTTTTCCGTTACTCGGGTGAAACCCCCCCCCCCCCCCCCCCCCCCCCCGTTTCGTAAGTAGGGGGTTCTACTGTATTAGTATTAATGGTTCAAGTGTTGATGGAAAAAGATCCATCTTCACTGAATAATACCACCAAACACAGAGGCAGGGGGAAGAGAGATTCTCTTGATAAGAGAGCTTTGGAGGTCCACATGTAGAGGGCAATCAAGGATATCTGATTCCTTTTAAATCTGTGCGCATGTGTGTTTGTGTGAGAATAAAACGTGAGTGTGCCTCAGATAAGGGCTCCTGTGTGCACAGAATATTTAAGTTGAATTGCCTATTTGTGTTTATGCGTACGGAAACATCAATCGTTCCCCTTTACCCTATAATCAGGAACTGAAATCCGATCTAGTGTATCGATTGGTGATTAAGGTTTCAAACACAAAACAGGGCCGCGTTTGACTGACGTGTGTAAGCTGGGTAGGAATGACATCTGACCTGCTAATGTCACAGAGGGCTCTCTTCTCATCCGAAAGCTTATCTCTCAGAATAAATTAAAACCGCCTTGGAAAAGTTTAATTCAATTCATTATTTACTGCAATTGCTTTCTAGTGCAAGTGCGTACAATTAAGAGTATGTTCAGAAATTGCATGATCTGCTAGACTATTCATGCTACTGTTGCAGTAGTCTGAGTTTTTAAATATAATCTTAGAATGACAAGACCTCCTGCATTAATCATACAGTATATGACAAGTGCATATCGGTCAGGGTGATCTGTCCCACTGTATAATACACTGGACTTTTCCCCCCAATATTACAGTATTGATATTAACTATGATTTTAATCTATACAAATTTGGATTCAAATGCAAGTCGGGTGGATTCTGATTGATTGTCAGTGTTTTTATCGTATGTAAGCTGGAACAAAATCGCTCTGTGACTCCAACGATTTTTTTCCTCTGTGTTATCCATTATAGACTTTTTTTATTCTCATAGAATGATTATTAAAACTTTATAGCTATAGTTATCATTAGAGCTACGCTATTTTAGAAAGTCTTACTGCTATTTTCCTGCAATTTAAAATGCAATTAAGAAAGAAATTTACTCCCTGCATTTATTTAGTGTGTTTAACTGTGTGTATACAGTGAATTAAGCAGTATGCTAGTATTTCTTTACAAATCATTGCCACTGTTTACTGTTGCAGTGCATTAATATACAAAACTCTGATTTGGTTGAATATGTGACTAATATTGGCTCCAAAAAACGCATAGATGTGTGATGTGCCTGCAGAGTTGTGTGGTTATTTCAGCTTTTCAAGGTCGTCATATTCTGTTAATTGCTTTCCATGGGCTGTCGGTGAGCTGAAGGGAAAAAGTGTGTGTGTGTTTGTGTGGTGACTGATTTTTGTTCTTCTTCACAGGTCTTTAATGCATCATTTAATGCACTTGTGTATTTGACATCAGAATACAGGGCATAAAACCACACACTGTAAACTGATTTAAGTCGTGTGATTTTATTTATTCATTTGTATTAATATTTTTCATATGCCTCTGTGTGTTTTTATTTATTTATATTATTTATATTTATTTATTTATATATGTCTCTCTCTTTTTCAGGGCTGGAGAGGAAAATCCAGCTTCATTGGCGGAGAGTTGCTTTCGAGAGTTGCTGGGTCGCGCTGCTTACGGCAACATGAACAATGCAGTACGCCCTGTACTGGTGTAAGTACCATTGCCACGGATCTACTCGACTATAGGTACCATTATCCAGTGCGATTTTTGTTTGAGTCATTTCTAAGGTAATAGCAGTTCACTCACTATTCGCTCATTATAATCAAGCCTTGACTTTAAGTTGAGGCTGTTTTTATATTCCTGGGATTGTTGCCATGGTAACATCACATTTTGACTGGGGCACCATGACTTCAAAGTTTGCCTTAATTTTTAAAATGCACACATCTAGACCAGGAGCTATTTTGGCATTGCTAGTGCATTATTTTTATAACTTGATTTTTTTTTTGTTGCTATGGGAATCCAATATTTCATAAATTCACTTTAATAGGCTTTGATTTAGTTTAGATTGTAGTGATGCATCAAAATTTGACACGTGAACTGATCATTTTATTAATAGTAGTTATAGCACGAAATGATACATTTCAGTAAGTTGTACGGTTTATGTGTAATCGCACAATCAGTGTTTCAACCTCGGAAAAACTTCAGTAAAACAGCTTTTACTTACTGTTATCATAATTTAATGTATGTTTGAACCGATCTGTCATGAAAACTTTGAAACCTAATTAATTTATTACAGCTATCATTTAAAGGTGTCGATTTCAGCGACAAAAAGGAGTAGAAACATAGTTGTCATTTATAAAACTGATGCAAATTTGAAACTGCGTTTCAAATAACTATATTAAATTAAACTTTATTTTTGTTTTTTTAGCTTAATGAAAACTTTAATTTTGGTTTTGGTGTTTTAGTAAAAAATCATTTTGGTGCATTACTAATAAATTTAGTTTTTTGCTTTGGAAACTATGATCACGTCATCTCGCACTGAACACCAAAGCGATTATGTGGCCTAACAAGCTAGGTTTTATTGTAGTTCTGATAACTGAATGTTAAATTCCATAATCAATTAATTAGTATTTTAATTTTAAATTCATGCATTGATGCATTAGTCACCCAATAAAAGTAAGGTTTTATGCTTCACATTAATTCACAAAATATTGGTATTGTACCGTTTTAAATCTTTGAAATTCCTAGTATCTCTGTAATGTGCACACACACATACACAAGCATTTCAGCTTTTCAAGCATGTCAGTTTCTATTAATCGCTTTTCAGGGCTGACCATGAGCAGAGATTGCAAGAGAAAATTGAAACTATGCGATAGAATGATAACATTTTCAAAATGATCAGATGATCACTCTAGTCTCAAATATGCAGCGCATTTTCATGTGCAAAGTGCGCCAGAGCTCGACACGCAGATGTTTTCAGACAAGCATGCGCCGCGGCGTTAGCCTGTGAGATCAGGTGTCCAGACGCTGATGCTGCTGTCAGCTGCTCGTCTGCTTCCTCTCACGCTGTGGGCATGATGGGATTCATTCATTTCAGTCTCAACACAAACACCATGCAGAAAATGCAAGCAGCGCCCAGATGGCTCTGTTTTGCGTTAAAGGAATTGTTGTGATCTGAATCCAGCTGTTCTGTGCATGATTCATGCGTATAATAGGTTACAGATGCAAATATGTATGTCTGTTCGCACGCTAACTCTGCAGCCTAGTGACTTTCATATCATATCAATATTTGATATTGCCATTTTTATGGGCTTTCCTTGATTTCACATCCTCAGAATCATTGTTGCATTTTAAGTATTTTATCATTTCAACTTTTTTGTGTTAATTTGTGTTGCTTATGTTGCCCATGTTCTGTTTACAATAAAAAATAATCACAAAGTATTGCATAGATTAGAAAATTGTAATTAAATTTGAAAAGGCTATTTAAATATTAATAAATAATGCAAAAATATTTTTATTTCAATTAAAAACCTTGATTCGATTTAGAATCACTTTGTTTCAATCTCAATTTATATCAAATAAAGTAAATGGCTAACTTTCTCAAGAAAAAAAAAACTTAATGCTGTAAACTATAGTTGGTACGTTACTATAATTAGTTGATGCATATAATATTGAAGGTTTACAATACTGACTTTATTATATAATTATGTTCCTTCAAAAAAATGTTTTAAGGTTTAAATGGTGGATGTCTTAACTTATTTTACTGATGGCTTTATTCAAACATTAAATATTGAAGAACAGTTATATAGTGCATATATTTAGCAAAACACTGGCCTTAGCTGACCTTAATTTCTAGATTTAATAAAGTAAAGATTTAAACTTAATTTTGTATTCAGTTATTACTAATATATTACTGCATAATAATGTTACTTTTTTAATAAGTTTTTGGCTATTTATAAATAGCCAAATATTAGTTATTGTTTTTTTTCCCCTGCCATACAAAATTAATTAAGGAAATAACCATATTTTAATTTAGTAGAGTACTAAATTAAATAAGCTACGTGTACGGATGATGTTAGATTAAAATGTGTGTCTGTGTCAGTCTGGATCTTGATTTGTGTACGTCCCTTTATGGCAGTGAAAATTGTTCATCTCAATGCGAATTGATTAAGAACACTTTAATTTGACAAATGTTAATTAATTGCATGCATGATAAAATGTGCAAAAAATTGTATCTGTTCATTTTAATTAAATTGGACGAGCCACAAAAACAGTCTGTATTATATAAGTAGACATTACACAATGAATGCAGTATTGATTATTCTCAAGCAGCTAGAATTAGTTTAGCAGTATTAAATATTAAAGTACAACTATATATAAATTAATCGATCTCTTTATCAAAAGAAACCTGTAGCTGAAATTTCAGCCTCTTTGTGCACATCAGTCAAACTCATTACTCGTTTCGTATCATGCTTAACTATAGTACGATCTTTGTAGCTGGTCCTCTTGTGGCTTATTACTTGAATATCTCATATCATATTAGAGCTGTTTTTTCCCTCCATTAGCACTAATGTTTCATGCAGCGCACATCTAGGCAAGTTTAGAGGAACATTGAAATCATTTCCAGGTCATTTTATAAGCGATTGAATGGTCTAATTATGACTATTTCATTATAGTGCAGAGCTTGATGCATTAAAACCACAAAAAAGCTTTTATAGTGCACTGAAATGTGATTTAAGTGCACTGTTTATATTTGAACATTTGTTTATAAGAATTTTTAAACACCGTACCAGTCAAAACTTTGAAATATTAAGTTTTTTTTTATGTTTTTGAAAAAGGTCTATGCTTATCAAGCCTGCATTTATTATCAAAAAATGCTGTAAAAAAGTAAATGAAAATGTGAATCATTATTACAATTAAAATAACTGTTTTCTGATTTAATACGTTATTCTTTTGATGCTAAATTTTCAACCTCATTATTCCAGTCTTCAGTGTCACATTATCCTTCAGAAATCATAATTAAGGGGTTAATAATTATGCGGTAAATTATATATACCGGTATATTTTTTTAGCAAGGAAATATTAAATTGATTTCAAGTGACATATGCACAAAAATAGTATGCAGGAAAAACTGTTTTTAACATCACTAATAATAACCATTCTTAATATTTGAGCAGCAGTAACAATTAATAATAAATATAGCTGCAAGCAGATAATAGTGCACCAAATCAGCATATTAGAATGATTTCTGAATGATCATGTGACATGAGTAATGATGCTGAAAATTCTGCTTTTCCATTACACAAATCAATTGCAATAAAATATATTAAAAAAGAAAACCATTCTTTTAAATTGTACAAACATTTCACTGCTATTACTTTTTTACAGCTTTTTTTTCAATCAAATAAATGCAGCTTTGGTGAGCTTCTTCCAAAAACATAATAAAAATCTTAAATATTCCAATCTTTTAAACACCATTTTACATTCACTTCTTAATTGACAAAGACATGATAAAAAGACACTTTGTCAAATAAAATTAGAGCTTAAATAAATTAAACCTTAACATTACAAAATTATTAGCATGTTTGTGGCATTAAAGAATAAATGCTCTTCTATATGTGAAATAAGGTAAATTTAATGGAGGCGGAAGATGAAACTTTAGCTTCAGAGTGGAAGAAGAGCTCCTTTGAATTTGGCATCGTGTGTAGATGAACAGCTCTCGGTTTGACTGCTGTGACCCGGTCTCAATCTGTAGCTTATTAGCACACAATTCAGACACATGCAGCCGTATGCAATGTGTGTGTGTAGGGTGAATGTGCAGACACTCTCAGGGCTCATTAATGAGAGCGTTTTGGCTCATCTCTGTCATTGGCCAATTAGCGCTGAGTGAGATGTCTGTAAAAAGAGAATATCAAAGCGCTGAGGTGCTCTCAAGCACGTCTCTTGCTCCATCACACTCCCTCTCCTTCTTCATCACGTCTCTCGTCTCGCCCTTTCTCTCTCTTCGCGTCTCTCCCTCTCTCCTGATTAAACTGTTTCACTGTGTGCGCTGTATTTATTAAACTTGTGTGAGGTTTTGAGGGAACGTTGAGCTCCAGGGTAGATATCTGTACCTCTGATAACGCGTAAAGCTGGTGTTCGTGGAGACAGACAGCGAGAGCTTTTTTTTGGGGTGGAGGGGGATTTCAGGCGTTCTAAAAATAGCTCCCATCGGATGGGGGGTGAGATCAGATTGACGTTACCATGGCGACAGCAGGAAGGGAGAGGATGGTGGCATAGAGGTTTTAGAGTTAGATCAGACTGCGGAAAAGAGGAGAGATAAAAGTGTGGAAACAGGATTTGTGTTGTGGTGCAGGAATGCTCAAGTTTTCCGCATTACAGATGTTGTTGAGCGCTGAGATGCAGACAGGATTTGTAGTTGTCAGGGGCCTTGCATGTGAGTCTTTAAAGTCGGCATGAAGTTGCGATAGTCTTTTCTATTGTGTCATACACTGCACTGACACACACACACAAAATTATTTAAATAGGCCAGTGGTTAAGAGTCTATGATTGGATCATTATTGCAGTGATTATGATGTTTCTAGCTTGTTCTTCTAACCCTAATTGATGGAGTGTGTAGCACATCATTGACGTATTCCAGGATGACAATGCCAAGATTCATCAGGCTCAAATTGTGAAAGAATATTTGAGAGAAAGCTAGAAGAATCTTTTACACACATGAACTGGCACCTCTGAGTCCAGACCTTAAATTCATTGAAAGTATTTGGGATGTGCTGGAGGAGATTTTACAGAGTGCTGGGCTTTTGCATTGTCAATACAAGATCTTGACCAAAAATTGATGCCCCTCTTGATGGAAAAATGGCATCACAACAAGTGCATATCTTAGTGAAATGGGTTCTTGAACAAGAAGAAATGTAGAGCAGTTTGCAATTCCTGTGATCTCATATGAGTGAGCACCAGTAAACTCATTGGCTGCATCCAAAATTGCATACTTCCCTACTTTATAGGTCATGTAATAATGACAACATGACTAATATAGTACTTTTCCCTGTCTCCAAAGTACTTGTTCAAGATATATGGACCAATTTGAGAGAGTATTCAATTTTGGGCAGTCGTCATCAGAGAAGAGAAGACGTGTCACTGCAGGAGAGAGAGTAAATTGTAGATTACGTAGATTAGATTACGAGAATGTTGAGTAAAGATTATAGTTTTGAGCAAATGTGTACAAATAAATACATTTTAAACATGGCAATATTCCATATAAAATAGAAATTGTCCATTTTGATTTCATTGTGATTTTAAAGACTCAAACTATCTTACTGATGACATTTGAGTTCCAGACTTTTTTTCTTCAGCAAAATATAAATACAGTATTTTCCCGCATATAACCCGCGGGTTGCACCAGTTTTTACAAACCCCGCAGGGGGGTGCGGGCTATATCACACTTTTTTTTTTACACGTAATTATATTTCAATATATTTGTTACGTCAAATTTGTTACGTTTTTTTTGGCGGTATTTTCTTCCCGTTTTTCTTTCTTGAGAGGGTTTTTGTCTCTGGCGCTTGTACTATCACTCTGACAGCTGCGCTGATAGGCTGTCTGACCTGTCAATCATGCAAGAAGTCGTGATTGGCTGTGCTGCATGAGGGCGGGCTCTTCTCATCTCATCCGATGATCAACACCTGTAGAATCGCTTCTTAAGGGGCGTGCTGCTGCACAGCGGGAGAGACTGCTTTTTCTTTTTCTTCTGATTCTGACCTGTTTGTTTTCTTATTGTGTGAATTTTGCGCACAAGCACTGTGTACCGAGCCTGAACAGTACAGTTATGGGTAACTGACGTCATGCGAGCAACATGCGAAATTCGAAATGTGAACTTGCACAAAAAAGTTATTTAAGGGTGCGGGTTATACCAACGATTTACACAAAAACCCGCGGGCTATATGAGGGTGCGGATTGTCTGCGTCTGCGGGTTATATGCGGGAAAATGCGGAATATATAAATGCGGTAACCAAACAGTTTAGGTGATCATTGATTTCCAATGTATGAAAATGAAATCACAGATGAAAATCATACAAGTTTAGAATGACATAATGGTGAGCAAATAACAGAATTAATTGTTTCGGGTGAACTAGTCCCTTTAATTATCAGTTAATGACTTTTTTCTTTTTCTTTACCCAAAAGTTCAACCCACAAGTATTTAACTCAGGGAAGCTTTACAGAGCCGTCCACAAGAATGAAGAAAAAATAAGTCATTCTTAAATGGGCTTGAATAAATTGGGACATTGAAGAAAAGCAGCAGATAAAAAGCTCTGCTAAAAATTGTCCAATTACACAGAAGCATGATTAAAAACGGCAGAGACTGAATCTAAATTCAGGAGCGACAATGTTTAATCTAATTGCAGTAGAGGCAAAGAAAATCTATATTTGTGGTCCCTTTTTGGGAGATTCATTAAAAGTTTTGGAAAAGGATACCGTTAGTTTCTGGGAATCTTGTGTCACTATTGTTAGCTGAACGTATTATCATATTGTCCTAAATGTTTGATAAACGCAGGGAAAAGGGATGCGTGTCATTGTGAATAAAATGTATATGCATGACTATTTAGGTAAATATGCTGTCATACTGTAATGCACAGCATTATTTTCCTACAGGCATTTAGACAACCATCGTCTTTGGGACCCGAACGATTTTGCTGTGTCCTGTTTCAGGATAATCATGTACTCAATACAGGTAAAGTGAACGGATTCTCACCTCGTCTCTTTTTTGTTAATCCTGTGTGACTGTTGAAGCTTTTAATGATAATGGAGAATAAATTAATTTCACTTCTACAGCATGTTTTATGAAGTGTGTGTGTGTGTGTGTGTGTGTGTGTGTGTGTGTGTGTGTGTGTGTGTGTGTGTGTGTGTGTGTGTGTGTGTGTGTGTGTGTGTGTGTGTGTGTGTGTGTGTGTGTGTGTGTGTGTGTGTGTGTGTGTGTGTGTGTTTCAGGCACAGCATTCTCACCACGTGATCCAGCAAGTGTTGTCTCACCTTGACACCCACAGTAAGAACACCCCACGTGTGAGGGCAGGTATCGTTCAGGTGCTGCTGGAGACGGTTGCCATAGCAGCCAAGGGCTCCATTGGTAAGACTGTATACTGACCATCTTTTTCACCACATTTACACAATAACAGTGTTTTGGGGGGCTGAAAATGCAAACCTTTGAAAGAGTTTTTTTTTTTTCTTCAAAGTGCACGTTTTTGAAAATTTCACCATTATCTCCATGTAAACTGCAAAAATGCTAATTTGACTTGAAATATTAGGTAATCATTCTAGTATCTTTGAGAGGCAGTTTTTCAACACTTTAACACATTCAACACTTTAGGGTTGGTTAGAATTTTTTTTTATGTTTTTGAAATAAGTCTATTCTGCTCACCAAGCCAGTCTTTATTACTCAAAAATACAGTAAAACAGTAATATTATTTTATTTATATTTATTTTAATATGTAATAATACATTTTTATTTTTATTTTGAATATACAGTGGAGTTCACTTATCTCGACTCACGGTTAACTCGCCAATCCTATTATGTCGACGTTTTTTAAGTGGAACCACCAAACTCCCTATTTGTCTTAGCATTTTCTTGTGGGTTATGTCGATTCTTTTGTTGCCGAAATCTAATATCTCGAGCACAAAAGAGGGACAAATTCGCCACTTCACATGGTTATTTCGTGACTAATTAGCGTACCTAGTTCACTGCGCATGCGTTGAGTTTGCTTTGCACGTGGATCGCGGTCCGGTCACGGTTCACTTCCTGTCTTTGATCTCGTCTGAGGGATAACACGCTGTAGCATCCCCACATTTTTTGTGATTTCGTGAGCAATCTTTGTGTTTGCATTGTTGGAGAATATAATTAAAAGTTTGTATCAAGAATCGAAGGTGGTTTTTGTTGTGGTTTTGCATATGCCTTTTGTTGTTAGCAAACTTATACACAGTACAGTGTATGTAGCTTCATCAAACAAATCGCGGCAACACTGTTGTGTAAAAAGACACCAAAAACTTCAGCATTCTCATTTAATAACTCACATCATGTACATCAATACATTTTCATTTTTCTTTCTTGCGAGGGTTGTTGTCTTTGGTGCTCTGACAGCTGGCGCTTCGCTTGTACTGTCACTCTGACAGCTGCGCTGATAGGCTGTCTGACCTGTCAATCATGCAAGAAGATGTGATTGGCTGTGCTGCCATGAGGGCGGGCTATTCTCATCTCATCCGATGATCAACACAACACGCTTCTTAAAGGGACGAGCTGCTGCATGTGATTCTGATTCTAATTCTGACTTGTGTTTGTTTTCTTATTGTTTTCTTATCGTCTGTGGTTTATATGTGGGAAAATCGGTAATATATGTTATATGGGTTATCTCGATGCTTTTTTGCAACCTCCGAGGATGTCAACATAACCAAACTCCACTGTATTTTGTATATTAAATTTAATTCAAATATTAAAATATACTTTTATGTACTAAATTCCTGAGATGGCAAAGCAGAATTTATCATCCAGTGTCACACGATCCTTCAGAAACCATTCTAATATGCTGATTTGCTTATAATATTTAAGAAATATTTTTTTAACAATGGAAAAAAAAACGAGGTACAATTATCTCAATTAAATTTCATAAGACCATATTTTGTTTGAGATTAAAATCTTTTTTTATTATTATATATGTCTTTACTGGTACTTTAAGTGTTCTTTAAAAAAAATCATACTAATCCCAAACTTTTGATTGTAAAACTCCTGATGTTGATTGTAAAACTCCAAACTACCTGATGTTGATCTATTCTGATTATTATCGTTATTCAGATGATTTTGTTATTCTGTTTGTTCTTTTACTTGTGTGTCAGTCATTAAAACTACAAACAGATGCCGAACATATCAAACGACACATTTCCCCTTTTCATCTCATCATCTCTCGTGATGATGCTCATTCCTCATTGTCTTATTTCTTTATTCCTTCTCTCGTTCCTGAAATATTTTTTTCCTTCTCACAGGCCATATTGCTCCTAATCAAAACAATGCTTACACGTTTCTCAGTCCTGTCTCTTCACCGCCCAATCTGTGGTTGGGTATGTTAACAAACACGGCCGTCACCCAATCAAAACCTTCAGGCGGTCACTAAATTGGTGAACTAGTGAATTTCTTATGGTCCAGTCATCTGATATTGATTAAGTGTATGTATTTGATGAGTGGCTGAAGGTTTTTTGGGTTTGCTGTGTAGAATAACGTTAGTTCTGTGTCTAGTCTGAGTAAAATATTATGTTTTTTGTGTTTTTTTATATTGTATAGTGCTTAAGGTAGCTCCAGTCGGAACATTTTGTGACATTTTTAAGTGTGACATCTTCTGCGCTTGCTTTGAAGCATAATCGGCATAACTCTGCATAATTACTTCTGTGCTGTGTGTGTCTTCTCAGGTCCCACGGTCTTAGAGGTGTTTAACACCTTGCTGAAGCATCTACGTATGAGTGTGGATTTTGAGCTGGGCGACGGTTCCCGCAGGAACTCCGCAAGCAGCCTTTCCTCCACCCGCACCAAAGAAAGCGAGGAGCGGATCGTCCAGAATGCCATCATCCAAACAATCGGTGAGCATGCTTCATGTACTCACTAAGATCTGACCTTTCGTGTTGTCCAAACACTGAACCAGTTCAATGAAATTGATTCATGTGTGTCTAGGTTTCTTTGGAGGAAATCTTCCTGATTATCAGAGAGCAGAAGTGATGATGTTCATTATGGGGAAAGTGCCTGTTTACGGCACGCCGTGCCACACTCTGGACACAGTCAAGATCGGGTAGGACAGTGTGACTACATTTGTCATTATCGACAGTTCTAGTGTTTAAATTCATTATAATTATGCTGATTGCTAAACTGGCATATGCACATTTGCAACATGCAAATGAATTGCAATCAAGGATGTCAAAAGTTTCTTGTCTTCAGTGAGTGTAAACAGGCAGGATGAAGTGTTGCTGTTACAAATCTGAAAAACTTCCTAGCACTGTTTATTTCATTTGTGTTTTTATTTGTACTAGTCCTTATTATGTTTTTTATATAAATATATTTTATTAAATATATATAATACCTTTCTTGTACAGCATTACTTTTTATTTGTCTTAAATAACTTAAAGTAATGTCAGATTTTAGGTATACAGTGATCCCTCGTTTATTGCGGTTAATGTGTACTGGAACCCCCCGCGATAGGTGAAAATCCGTGTAGTAAGATCAGCCAATCAGCTCGCGGGATACATCCACTTTCATTGGTCGATCTCGCGCAATGTCTTGTCTGAGTGCCCGTGGGTATACAAAGCTTCATTAGCGAGTTTCTCTCTTTGTCTGGCATCCTGGGAAACTGCTGCTTTCTGCAATACGGCTGCCGATATGGCGGAATTTTTTAAGTTTTATTTTTCAATAAATATTTTTGAAAAATCCGCTATGCACTGAGGCCGCAAAATTTGAACCGCGAAGTTGAAAGGGATTACTGTACAAAGACTATGAATGGGAGAAAATGCAAAGCTCAATGTGGTGGAATAAGTCCCGCCTTCTAAATAAAAAGGCCAATCGGCAATTGGTAAAGTCATTACGTCACCAAACCTGCCGTTTGAGGTTTTTTTATGAACATTTATGAGACTGGTTTTGTCATTGGTGGATTCAATTAATCGTTAGCTTGGCAAACAGCTTTAGAGAATTTGACGTTTCCTAAAGAGACAGGAGCTTCACTTGCATGAGAGGCATTTCAAAGATGGCCGCCGAGTGAAATGACGTACCTTAAAGGGACTTTGATAATCTTTAAATAATTGAGAAATGTTTTTTTGAAGGGTATATGGATAGATTATTTAATAGTATCTGTTAATTGTTTTTGTATAAAATGCATTTTCATTTTTCATTTTTCCAGCTTCATTTTTTTTTTTTTTTTTTAGTATGTTCAGACTAAATGTTACTGTGGTCTTCATATTTATATTGAGATTCATCAAATTAAAATGTTATTGATGTTGCTACTAACTAATGAGATGTTTGTGTTTTTGCACATACTTTTATAGCGTTTATGCTTTTAATTAGTATTTTCCTTCCCAAGTTACATATTTCGAAAAGTATGTATTGTTGACATTCCTGAAATATATAAGTTTACCTGCACTACAGTTAAATTTGGGATTTCTTTTAACGTAATTACAATTTTTATTCAGAAGGATGCATTAAATTGATGAAATGTGTCAGTGAAGACTTACATTTATTTATTTATTTTTAATAATGCTGTTCTTTTGAACTTTTCTTGAATACTTTTAAAGAATCCTGAAAAAATGTATCACAGTTTCCACAAAAATATTAAGCAGCACAACTGTTTTCAACATTGACCGTAATAAGAAATGTTAAGAAATAATAAGAAATCTTGATCACCAAATCAGAATATTAGAATTTCTGAAGGATCACGTGACACTGAAGACTGGTGTAAATTTCATCTTCACACTTTACATTTTTAAATATATTAATTTGTAATGTTTCACAATATTATTGTTTTAACCACATTTTTGATCAAATAATGCCGCATTGATGAGAAAGAGAGAGTTCTTTCCAAAAAAAAAGATTTCATCTTCATATGTCAGAGAATTATTTCAAACCAGTACTCTTGCATGCAAGTACTATTTTTATGAAAAACATGCTCAGATGCTAATTTCAACATTATTGTTGTGATGTAGCACAACATCCAGGCATCGGCATACCGGCATATCGGCATATGTACTGTGATTTGAGACTGATTAATCCCAGTCTTGCATATTTTAAAGGGTGTATTGTATGCAAAGATAGATCCAGCCATTGTTTATGTAAAAATTGAAAAAAGAAAGTCAAGTCTATTTGTATTGAAAATTTTTGAATTGTCTCCTCTTCTTTTCTCAGGCATCAGGGCACTAAGAGAATCCAGATGATGCTGTTAAGTTCTCTCATTATGGTAAACCTCTATTCTTTTATCCATCCATCCATCCATCCATCCATCCAGGGTGGTGATGTTTAACATAGGGTTTACATAACATTAACCTAGGAACAGTGCAAGGATAGTAATGCCAGAAGTCTTTGACCTTGTGAGGACATTTGGGTTTTTTTTGGTCCCCATGAGGGTTAGAGGATATAATATACATCATTGTCTACAAATCTCCATAAAACATGGAAACCCAACATCTGTGTTGGTAGTAATGATGAAGGAAAGCTCAAATTTGGATCATTCCTTTACCAGTCCTCTGCAAATTTTCCTTGTAAAAATCCTGGTAATTTATAATAGGAGTCCATGATATTATGACTTTTATTTGAGGAGGAAAGATTTCCCCAAATCAAGTTTCTCAACGGGTTCTGTTGATCATCCAAATTCACCATGTTGACTAACAGAAAGCTTCTTGGTTTCCCCCACAAATTTTCGTTTCGCAAACATTAGCATACGTTCAGGCTTGTATCAGGCGTCACATAGGAATGCAGATATTAGTCTTAAATTCCGTCTGTATTTGTTAGTTGAATCTCCTGAAGGGAGT
Organism: Rhodeus uyekii; assembly: GCA_037043235.1. NCBI lineage: Eukaryota > Metazoa > Chordata > Actinopteri > Cypriniformes > Acheilognathidae > Rhodeus > Rhodeus uyekii. The sequence continues at coordinate 4,658,158 of JAWRVZ010000035.1, forward strand.
TTCTGAAGGTTCCTAGACAGCAGACTGCACGGATCATAACATCAGATTACAGCTGCCTGTGGTGCTTTGTGTCCTTTTTTCTTCTTCTTTTTTTGTAATGTCCAATTTTGTCTATAGTCTATGGTTTATGGCTGATTTTAGACAGGGCAAGTTTTCAGGCGCCGTTGCCTGGCAACAGGCAGGAAATGGGCCCAGGTTGAGATGTACCATTGTTTTGGTTTTTTTGGATGTCCATTTTTTCCTTTTGCTCTCCATCTCCCACTGCTGGCCATTTCCAGAAATGTGATAATGCGTTCCTAGTTATTAATGTGTGTATTGGTACTATAATGGTGGTCATATCTGATGAATTCTTTGTTTGTGTAGGTGACGTCGGGGTTTAAGTGTAAAACGATCTGTGCTGGCCTGCCCGCAGCGTTTCTGGAGCCGTTGTGCTCCATCTCTCTGATGGAAGACAGCGAACTCCGGCAACTTGTCTTGGAGATTCTGCACAACATCATCGATCGCCATGACAACAGGGCCAAACTCAGAGGGATCCGGTATAGATTTAACTAACACCATTAAATGAATGTGTGAAAACTAGGGCTGTCAAAAGTTAATGTGCTAGCGCCTGTGATTTTTAAATTTAATTTAAAGTTTTTACACTGTAATAATTTAAAGGTGCAGTAAGCAATTTCTGAGGGATACTTGATTATTGAAATCAACCCTAACAATCACACAAGTAAGAGTCACACTTAAGTCACGCTTGGAGATCATGCTTGCCCCATAACCTTTCTTTTTCCTGTGATATTTCTCTTTTGTAATGTCTCTCAGCCATCTCTCTTTCTACAGTCTTTCTTCAAATCACCCTCTTGCTCACTCTCTCCCCTCCCCATCATGAATGGACACTCCCCCCACTGCTGATTGGCTAAAAGTGTATTGTGGTGCTTGGCCAGATCTACTTTTTAAACCGCATTTCTCAGAAATCTCTTACTGCGTCTTTAATGCTGTAAATGCATTAATGCATTATCTTTATATGGTTTATTATTGAATTGTAGTGATGTAAATTAATTTCAATTGCAATTCCGGTTTGTTTTGGTGCCTTTTATGAAATCTAGAACTTGTTTGCTTGATAAATTGCATACATTTCCGCTAATCTATGTCACTATATGCGGGTGAACTACTTCTGGAAAATGGAGAAAACATTTTTTTGTTAGATAAAAAATAAAATGTTTTACTTGATTGACAACTTTGGTGTTAGCCAGTTTTAATTTAATTTTACTGTTATTTTTATACTGTTTATTACTATTATTATATATGTATTAATATTTAAATATGCTATTGTAATTTTTTTTTTTTAAATATCATTTAAAAAGGTAAATATTAATGTTTTAGCAAATTTAAATATATTTTTTCATCTATTATTTTTTTTTATTTCAATTAGCGAAAACCATAAAAAAAGTTAACAGTAACAGCACTGGTGCCAGAAGTTCTAGGTGAGAGTGATAAACTTATTTTATCAATTTATTGGTGTGTTTGTGTGTGTTCATACAGGATTATTCCTAATGTAGCTGCTCTGAAATTCAAAAGGGAAAAAATCTCCAAACAGGATACGGTTTTCATGAAAAAGGTACAAGATACAAATGCACACAGAAACCATAACAGCACGTAGAGAACCTCAGCTCTTAAACTGTTGCCCTTTCTTCCTCCAGCATGGGCAGCAGTTATACAGACACATCTATCTGGGCTGTAAGGAGGAAGATAACGTGCAGAAGAACTTTGAGCTGCTCTTCACAGCTCTGGCTCTGATCACTATTGAACTGGCCAATGAAGAGGTGGTGATTGACCTCATACGTCTGTCCATCGCACTACAGGTATTCTCACCTACAGTTACAGCCATTCATTTAGCAGATGCTTGAATACGAAGCGATTTACCAGAAACAATTAATCTGTGAATCTCTGTCTTTTGATTGGCTGAAGGACATGGCCCTTCAGAATGAGGAGAATATGCCCATGTTTATTCGCTGTGGCATCTTGGCGTTGGTCGCCGCATACCTCAACTTCCTCAGTCAGATGATTGCAAATCTGCCTTTCTGCCAACACGTCAGCAAGGTAAATCCTCGCACACTTACAACACACACACACACGCCTCACATGCAAAGTCCTGCAACTTCTTTTCTGCCTGTCAGGTGATTGAGATGAGAAACCTGGATGCTCCGTACCTTCTGCCTGAACACGTTTTTAGAGAGAAGTGTGTGTGAGTATTTCTGTGGGAATGTGTTTTTCAGCTATACGAGAGATTTTTTTTAAACGTGTCAGTATCAGTTGATAATGGATAATTAATTATGATGCTCAATCCCTCTATTTTTACGTATAAATTACGTTTGCTGTCATCTAACACTCCAAGTTAATCTGTTAAATGTAATCTTTAGCTGATCTCAAAGTAAATATACATTTTTCATTTTATATATTTATGTTGGGATTCCTAAATGTAATGATTATTAGATAAATTATTAATTTTAGTTGTAATACCGGATGTCTTGACTTGTGTGGCTCTGTATGTTTGTGTGTGTGGATCAGGTTCCCAGACTCTTTGGAGCGGGATGACATTGGTCTATATTTTCAAACGGCTGATCTGGCGGAAGCCCTTACTTCACCTGGATATAATGTAGAGAGACTGGCTATCCCGTACATACCCCAGGTTACAGGTAAACGCATACTATTCTGTACAAAACTGACACATTATCTGATTTCATTTAATATCTTGATTCAAAATCTTAAGTCAGGTCACGTTTATATAGTATTTTATACAATAAAGATTGTTTCAGTAGACAAGAATATAATAATCAATTCTGCTGTAAAGACGATTATTCAGTTGACGTCAGTTCAGTGTTGATTCAGTTCAATAACTGTGTAAAGTTCATCAGGTATTATCAATTATTGTTAATAAGAAGGAAGAATAAATGCTTTTTTTTCATAATTTTTTATCAAGGGTTTGATTTATCACCAGGTTCCTTTGCTGTAATACACAATGCAACTTTTAAAGTCTGAACAAAGAATCAACTTTGAACAGAAATCCTCTCCCGCGGCCTCGTGGGATAGTAAAGTGTCCATCGAATGCACACTTTAGAATCTCACCGGAGGTAGTGGGTCATCCGGAGACTATTTGATGGACACTTTACTATCCCATGAGGCCACGGGAGAGGATTTCTGCACAAAGTTGAAGTTGATTCTCGCAAAAGTTGTGTTACAGCCAATAAAATCAATCACGTCCCTTGCAACAGCAATGCTCACAATTAAACCTCTGAATTAATAGTTTTACTGCTAATATTGACTTTGCTTATTAAATCTGAATTCACTCGCTTCTTCCGATTTTGCCTTTTCTCCGCGTATGTGTTTGCACTGTAGTCCTGTACACAGTAGGAAAGATTCTGCACAGATGCAAACAGGCGTCCAGAGGTACATCGGTAGTGAAGTCACCTATCAGTCTGTGTGTAGAAAGTTAAGTGAATAGTGAGAATATGTAGTTAGTTTCTCCTCAGTCACATCTGCAGATGTAGCCCTCCTGTCCTCCGTAGCATCCGTAATAGATTTGCAATAGCTCCTGAATGTGATGTTGAGTGACTAAGCAGTGGGCTGAAGTATAAATGCCTTATGTTGTGATAAATTGGTCCTGTTTAACTGATTTGGTGTTTTGTACGCTGCTGTCGTCTGGACTGTGTTACTGGTAGGTTCAAAGAGAGACGCACACCAGTTCGAGCTCACAGTTTAGTAGCTTGGATCTCAGGGAGAGTGCTGATGAAGCATCATTTGACATTTTATTGACCTTTTTGGACCTCACTTTTGTCCAGTCACAGTAGGCCTGCTGCACTCGAGAAACCCTTTGAGTAGAGGGTTTATTTTAGCTATAAATATCTTTATCATTATTTCACATTTTCAGTGCTGATTGGTATGGAATAACAGACCAAAAATATGTGCTGATAAATGTGTAGTATCAATATTACAATAAATGTATTATTATTCATATAAATTAATGCATTATATTCAATGCTTACATAATGTCATTGTAATTTTATTCATATATATAAATATTTCAATGTATATATATAATTTTATATATATATATATATATACACTACCATATAGTTTTCAGAAATGAGATGTTTATGGAGTTAGTTTATCTCTGATGCAACATCAGCACTCTCGCCCTGAAACACTCACTTTTACTCATGAATTATTCTTTTGAAACTTATGTTGCTGTGATTTCTGCCTTTGTTTGAGTGATTTGCATTTTCTTCTGTTTAATAATGCTTTCATGCTGTTTTGCCTGAACATTACATTCATTAAACATGAGCAGGCAGTGAGAAAAAAGTGAGGCAAATTCACCTCTCCTTTTCCTTATGAATCAGAGGCTAATTAAACCCATATATCATGCGGATACTGGGTTTAGTGTAGCACAAATCCGTGCATGATCCGAAATATGTAAGTCCTTCGACCATTTATATCATGTATTTCTGACCCACAGATGAAGACCGGATGCCCCGTAGGAAGAGTTTTGTTGACACTATTTCTCTACAAGTTGACATCATTTCCAACAACTTACCTGATCAGGTATGCTGGACAAAAACCTAAGTTAACACAAATGTGTTCATCATTTTTAAGAATTAGACTAAATAACTTCTATTTGTGTTTATCCTGTAGTCTCAGCTGGCAGAGGAGATCACGTTTGAGACTCTAAAGAAGGCCATCGGTATGCGTGAATCGGTATCTTCTCAGTGTGTGTGTGTGTATGCACATGTATGTTAGTGTCTGATGTCTCTCCATCTCTCTCAGATACCACTGGTCTGGAGGAACAGGAAAGGGAGAGGAGACGGCAGGTGATGGAAAAGTTCCAGAAAGCTCCGTTTGAGGAGATTGCTGCCCACTGCGAGTCCAAGGTACAGCTTGTGTGTGATCTGTCTTTCAGCCTGTTTACATTGGATGTGCCAATATGGGCATTTTGGCTGATATGATAACTGGTAATTATTTATAGTTTGAGAACAATAACAATATTTTGGCCAATAAAAAGAACAGTTGCATGATTGGTCAAGATCTCGTATTGAAAATGCAAGAGTCAAGCACTCTGTAATGTGTACTCAAGCAATCTCATCGACTTTCAATGAATTTAAGGTCTGTGTGAAAACGATTCTTCTAGCTTTCTCTCAAATATTCTTTCACAATTTGAGCCTGATGAATCTTGACATTGTCATCCTGGAATATGTCAATGATGTGTCTTTCTAGATGATTGTTTAATAAATGAAAAGCTACACACTCAATTAGTTAGAGTTAGAAGAACTGTTGGCATACATATAACATGATAGAAACATAATAACCACTGCAATAATGATCTGATCATAGACTCTTAAACATTTGCCTATTTAAATCCAAACAGCAACTTTTTTTTTCATGGCCGGTATGTGCGTGTATATATGTATATGGAGGCAACTGTGCTCTTAGGAACCTTAAGTGCAGCAGATTTGTTTTGTTTAACCTTGCCCAGATCTGTGCCTTGCCACAATTGTCTGGCAGTTACTTTGACCTCGTCATTCTCATTTGCTCTGATATGCACTGTGAGCTGTAAGGTCTTATATAGACAGGTTTGTGGCTTTCCTAATCAAGTCCAATCAGTATAATCAAACACAGCTGGACTCTAATGAAGGTGTAGAACCATCTCAAGGATGATCAGAAGAAATGGACTGCATCTGAGTTAAATATATGAGTGTCACAGCAAAGGGTCTGAATACTTAGGACCATGTGATATTTCAGTTTTTTTTTTATAAATCTGCAAAAATGTCAACAATTCTGTGTTTTTCTATCAATATGGGGTGCTGTGTGTACATTAATGAGGAAAAAAAATTAACTTAAATTATTTTAGCAAATGGCTGCAATATAACAGAGTGAAAAGTTTAAGGGGGTCTGAATACTTTCCTAACACACTGTGTGTTTGTATGCGTGTATACATATATTCTTAATATGTAAACTAACAAGCTCTAGGCTGAATAAGGCATTTTGTACATACAGTATAACTGAAATCAACATGCAAAACAGTTTCTTTAAAACTGTGCATATAAATGTGTTTTCAGGCCAACATGCTGCATGATCGCTTGGCTCAGATATTTGAACTCACCATTCGGTAAGTTGGCATTTGAGAATGTTTTCATATGTGGAACATTTAGGTGTTCAAATATTTTTCAGTGTGAACTGATGTTTGATTGGTTGTTCTGTCTGTACATGTCTATCATCAGCCCTCCCCCGAGCCCCTCGGGCACCGTGACCGTGACGTCAGGCCACACCCAGTACCAGTCTGTGCCAGTCTATGAAATGAAGTTCCCTGACCTCTGCGTGTACTGAACCACGACTTTTCACCTTTTCAGTATCACACAGACTCAACTTTCTCAACTTGACCACTAAACTTTATCAAACATGCTCGGTCCTGTGACCTTTAACTCACCTGAGCCACTCATCTTCATTAGACGCCTTTCGATATAAAGCAGAGAGAAGCGGTGCGAATTGGACGGGCACTTCACGCCTCGATTCTGCACCAATCAGCACACACACCTTACAACCAGCTGTCCAATCATACACCAGCTCTGTAGAATCGTATGTGTGTGATTTTCAGTTTGATTCTTGCACTAAAAGGCAGCTTCAAGAATCAAACTAACCGAGTCTTTTGAACACATGATTCTTCAGCTTCTTTATGTATTGATTCATAAGAGTCATTTAGAAAATGACTCACTCTGACTGCATTAAGGGAACTTAACTGCTAGAATTAAATTAGAGCTAGTTTACTTGTTTATTTTCATTAACTCATTTCTTAAGCACATTCATCCATCATCAGCAGAGAGATTTGAACATACAATTAATTTCTGCTCACTCAAATCTCTCCTAATACAGTGTACAGTATCGCACAGGTGTATAGTGTAGCTTATTTTTGACAAATATATATACTTTTAGATGAAAGATTGCTGTTAGTTAATAGTGTCATTTGTGTACCGTTTGCATGGCTTAGCCAACATTTCACTGCAAACGTCCGTGTTTAGGCCTTTATTAATCTACAATTAGCCTTTAACTTTAATGTTGTGGGTGTTAATAAGGCTTTTGTTCACTTAGAGTTCTTAGTGATCACTATGCTCTCCATTTTGCCTTCACTGAATAGAGAAACCAAAACATTTGCTTTTCATCACCAAAGAGCTCTACCCACACCCTTCCCTTACGGCCACACACGGCCACCATTTAAATCAGAAATCAAATTCTCTTTGGGGTGGAAATACCACTGTGTTCTTGAACTTAAACGTAAGACAGCTTCTAAAAAAACTGGGAGTCAAAAAATGGTAGACATCAGTGATGAAGTGATTTGCATTCATCAACCAGCTGTTTTATATATCGAGCCACACGGGCATGGAAATGCTTCTTTTTTTTATCTTCCTTGGATAAAATTAATGTCTGAAAAATGAATTCTGACAATCTGTATCTGTGACTGTTAGATGCTGAAATACTTTGCTGGAAATGTTTTACATCATCTGAGCTTCCTGTGGTAAGAGCTGTGATCAATTTCAGTTATGTTTAGCTGGTAGAAAACGGTTTCGGCCAATTATGGGGTGATTCTGAGGTGCTTTGAAGAGATTTGTTGTCATACAACTGGCTTGTCTTGGTTTTGTGAACGTATTTATGTGGACGCAACGGCAAGTGAGCAGACAGGAGTGTGATGCGTTATATATGCTGATTACGATGGCACTTTTTTGGCCTGCGAAATGTTTCAACGGTCTGTTTGTTTATGTCTAGAGACTTGCACTTCTTTGCAGGATTTGTATTCGCAGAAAGCAAAGAACGTCTTGAAGTATTTAAAGGTCAAACGTCCGAGATGGCTTCTTCTAAATGATCAATAGGATCGATTTCCTGATTGCAAAGAGTTGGTGACAGCAGGATGGCAGCTTTTCTGTCTTGATCCAGATCTGTCTTGTCTGTTAAAGAATGTATGTAAAGGAAGGATTTCAGTATCAAAATGTCGGTGGACAGGAAATAGTCAGTAGTTGACCTTTGGCCGTTGTATATTTCTGAGTAACTTTCTGCATTTCTATAGAGGTTGCTTTACGACAGTACATGTAAAACTATTTAATGCTGTGAATCAGGCACATTATTTCTGTAGAAATATGAAATCATAAAGAATTTCTAGATTAATGCAATGTATTTTTGATGTTATATAAAATAGGAAGGTGATGTTTCTCCAACTCATCTGTAATGCACCTTTAGGGATGTGCGTGTGTGTCAAAGGGACACGATGGGTCTTTTTCTTGCTTTCTGTTGTTTGTTTCTTTTACATCATTTAAGGGAAATCAGTCTAACTGTAACTGCTAATATCATTTTTAGTGTAATTCACAATAAATAATGTTTTATTTCCATCCTTGGTGGAACTTTACGGTACTATCACATGGTTTGTTTGAAACTTGTTTTATCTGTAACTCAACTTTTCTTCTTTCTTTTTTTTTAATGGGAGAGAAGGAAAGAATAAGATGAGTTAGATTTGGGGTTGATGGTGAAGGGTCGATATGAGACTGTAAGGGTTCACAGTCTTCGGTGTGAGGATGGGTAAGTCTGCGTGCATCATGCTAGATTTCAAATATGTAATGGTACAAACCACTGCAGTGTTGCTACGGTAAATTATAAGTTACCGTGAAATCTCTTCGGTGTTATTTAGCCATATCCAGGTTCGCTGACAGTGTCTGCCACATTAATGTGCAATGAGATTTCATGTGTGAGATCTTAAAGTCTTAATAAAGGTTTTATATTTAAATACTTGCTGTTTCTGTTGTCTTTCTGTTGATGTGTGAACTTCCTTGTTATAAACTGTATAAATTAATACAATTTCACATTACTGAGAATGTGTTTGCATTGCATTACAGTAGGCCAATGAGAAATGGGGGAATGTGCATGACATATTAATGTTCCTGCAAATAGGCTTCTTTTTTTATTTTGGTTGTTTGAGTGAATTATAACCCAGAAATTGATTTATCTTATGATTGGCCTAGACATTTTTTTGTTTGTTTTTTGCTTTGGTTGACTGAGATTTTACAGAAATGATTGTTCATTGACACTGAAGAAAAATTTGAAATGTTGTCTTTGCAACTTAACAAATAATTTTGAGTTGAATGACTAAAATAGAACTAAAACTAAATTAAAACATTTTATAAATAGCTTAAAAAAACTGAGATATTATGTAGCTAATAAAATACTGGAGCAGACCGATAACAACGCAGTGGGATCAGGAAATTGCAAGAGTTGGACTTGAATCCATGTCTCCGACAGTTGTGGATTTAAAGTTCCCCTATACCCTCAACATATTTTATATGGATTCAGAAGTTTTACATATAACAATACATGCATTTATTTTTAATTAAACAATTATTTCTATAAATTGGATACAAAATACTGAGAAACTTGCTGACTTTTACGATTCAGCACACAAACAGTCTTTCGGAAGATCTCAAACAAACGGAGGAAGAGCAGCAGATCTTGGATGATCTTGTTTGGCCACTGGATGCAAAGTGAGTTTAGACTGGGCTTAACTTTTCTTTAAATGTGTTTTACATCTTATCTTGCTGATTCCTCTTTCATTGAGAGCTTCCTGGAAGTGTAAAAATATCGAACCTCCTACTGTTGCTCCAATTCTTCCTCCTCTTGTTCCTTTTCCTCCTCTTCTTCCTCCTCCTCCTCCTCTTCTTCTTCCTTTCCTGGCTCCTCCTCTTTGATGCCCAGTTGTGGTTTGCTGTGTGAAGGGTTCTTGTTATGTGTGAGTGTGTGTGGCTGAACATGTGTGTTTGATTGGTTTTGTGTGTTCAGTTGAAGCCGTGATTGGGTCATTTCATTACTCTCCTCGCTGGAGTCCTGACTCGCTGATTGTGATGAAGAATGAGGCTTACGGACACATGGTGGGCGGGGCCCAGAACACGAGGAGGCGACCGAATGGTTGAAGTGTGAAGCTGCCATACACTCGGCAGTCGAGCGATCACAGATGCACTGCAGCCGGTCACACACACTCACACCTGAACCTGCCACACATAACATGATCATGAACACAAAACTGATCTCTGTGAAAAACATTGTGAAGTATGAATGTTTTTGAATGCTTTCTTTTGTGTAAAATCGTACATTGAGGCTTTCCTCTGTGGCAGCTGATTTGGGCAATGAGGTTTCTGTTTTTTCGGCAGCCCAACACACTAAGCTGCTCCAAACAGCACTGCTGCAGAAAACAACACCTGACACAGAGACACGTCAAGGACAGTCAGGACATAGCAGCTTCAGCAATGAATTTAATCACAATGTATGTATGTGTATACTTAGACAAGATACTGTGTCTGTGAGTGTGTGTGTGTATAGGCTATATATATATATATATATATATATATATATATATATATATATATATATATATATAAAATATGTGTGTCTTTGTGTTTTCTGACCGGTCCAGTTGGTCTACTGGATGTCCTGTCCCCTGTTGTCCACAGTAGCAGCCATAGTGCTGATACTCATGTGGACATCGTCCAGTCAGACAGTGCAGCATTTCTCCCAGAGCAGACATGTCCTTCAACACCTGTCCAGATGCGCTGTACTGGAGGAAAGACATGCTACACTCTACAAACACACACATTAGTGTAACCACACTTCTTTGAAGCTGGAATATTGTTATTTCCTGAAGAAAAAAAAAATACTATTGTGAAGATACTGTGCTACAGAGATGATGTCATGAATGTCATGGTACTGATTGACGAACATAGGAATGTAGCATGTTATGTGGTACTGCAAATAACATTAAAGGTACCAGTTTGTCTCATTGTTTTCATTTATCCACTTTAACTAATGTAGCATGTTAGCATGTAGCATGTTATGTGGTACTGCAAATAACATTAAAGGTACCAGTTTGTCTCATTGTTTTCATTTATCCACTTTAACTAATGTAGCATGTTAGCATGTAGCATGTTATGTGGTACTGCAAATAACATTAAAGGTACCAGTTTGTCTCATTGTTTTCATTTATCCACTTTAACTAATGTAGCATGTTAGCATGTAGCATGTTATGTGGTACTGCAAATAACATTAAAGGTACCAGTTTGTCTCATTGTTTTCATTTATCCACTTTAACTAATGTAGCATGTTAGCATGTAGCATGTTATGTGGTACTGCAAATAACATTAAAGGTACCAGTTTGTCTCATTGTTTTCATTTATCCACTTTAACTAATGTAGCATGTTAGCATGTAGCATGTTATGTGGTACTGCAAATAACATTAAAGGTACCAGTTTGTCTCATTGTTTTCATTTATCCACTTTAACTAATGTAGCATGTTAACATGTAGCATGTTATGTGGTACTGCAAATAACATTAAAGGTACCAGTTTGTCTCATTGTTTTCATTTATCCACTTTAACTAATGTAGCATGTTAGCATTTAGCATGTTATGTGGTACTGCAAATAACATTAAAGGTACCAGTTTGTCTCATTGTTTTCATTTATCCACTTTAACTAATGTAGCATGTTAGCATGTAGCATGTTATGTGGTACTGCAAATAACATTAAAGGTACCAGTTTGTCTCATTGTTTTCATTTATCCACTTTAACTAATGTAGCATGTTAGCATGTAGCATGTTATGTGGTACTGCAAATAACATTAAAGGTACCAGTTTGTCTCATTGTTTTAATTTATCCACTTTAACTAATGTAGCATGTTAACATGTAGCATGTTATGTGGTACTGCAAATAACATTAAAGGTACCAGTTTGTCTCATTGTTTTCATTTATCCACTTTAACTAATGTAGCATGTTAGCATGTAGCATGTTATGTGGTACTGCAAATAACATTAAAGGTACCAGTTTGTCTCATTGTTTTCATTTATCCACTTTAACTAATGTAGCATGTTAGCATGTAGCATGTTATGTGGTACTGCAAATAACATTAAAGGTACCAGTTTGTCTCATTGTTTTCATTTATCCACTTTAACTAATGTAGCATGTTAGCATGTAGCATGTTATGTGGTACTGCAAATAACATTAAAGGTACCAGTTTGTCTCATTGTTTTCATTTATCCACTTTAACTAATGTAGCATGTTAACATGTAGCATGTTATGTGGTACTGCAAATAACATTAAAGGTACCAGTTTGTCTCATTGTTTTCATTTATCCACTTTAACTAATGTAGCATGTTAGCATTTAGCATGTTATGTGGTACTGCAAATAACATTAAAGGTACCAGTTTGTCTCATTGTTTTCATTTATCCACTTTAACTAATGTAGCATGTTAGCATGTAGCATGTTATGTGGTACTGCAAATAACATTAAAGGTACCAGTTTGTCTCATTGTTTTCATTTATCCACTTTAACTAATGTAGCATGTTAGCATGTAGCATGTTATGTGGTACTGCAAATAACATTAAAGGTACCAGTTTGTCTCATTGTTTTCATTTATCCACTTTAACTAATGTAGCATGTTAGCATGTAGCATGTTATGTGGTACTGCAAATAACATTAAAGGTACCAGTTTATCTCATTGTTTTCATTTATCCACTTTAACTATGTTTACGTGCACTTCAATAGTTTGATTTTTTTAGCTGTACTAAAGCTATAAATGTTAACATGTTTTGCCTGTAAGAAGCTACAGACAAAACATGTAATACAAATCAGTTGTCTTAATGTACTGTACTGTGATTAATCAAAAGGGGAAGTACTATAATATCTATTGTTTAACATTTTATACCCTATTCATCAATGTGGTTTTGCCTTAATACTTTATATGTTCAATTACACAACGTCTCATGTAAACTTGACTATAGCTCGACAAACCAAAAACCCACTGTTGCTCGATTATAACTGCACATGCACACATGATTAGTGTTTTGTTATCTGTCTGTATATGTACATTTTGGTCAGTTTTCTCCAAATTTCTCACCTTCAGAGACTTCTTGCTGCTGCAGGTCTGACAGTCCAGCAGCCTCCGGTAAAGACCAGGCAAAGAACGGTGCCGCCCGTCTCCGGATCCGGTGAGTCTCTGGAAATCACACACAATGATTACTCTGAAGTACAGACGCATGTGGAGGAGTGTTTGGAGAATTGCTTAATGTAATTTGCTCAAGCAGTACATGTTCTTGGATGAACATTCTGGTACAACAATACCATACCAATCAACCAATTAGATTTTCGGTACATGATTATCATCAACCAATCATTTTCATCTGATTTCATGAGTATGTTATGAACAGGTTTGGGCCTATTTGGTTGATATAAGGATGTTGAGCCAGGAACACATCCTACTTGGCTAAATCTTATTGTTTATATTGAAGTTGCAGATGTGGATTGTCACAGTTACCGATTTTTTCTGATTCCTGTGAGCTGTCTGGCTCTTTTTTTTCCTCTTTCTCCTGCTCCTCTTCCTCAGCGGACTCCTGTTGAGCAGTAGTGGTCAACGATGGTAACGGATCCAGGGAAGGATGAGGAGGTTTCTGGGGCTGAGGGTTGGCTTGCACAGCAGCATGGCCTGATGTTGTGGTCCGCGTGCTGACAGGCTTGTGAGGAACCGTAGCTGTGGTTTCGTTGTTCCGAGTTGGTTTTGCAGCTGTGTGACCCATCGGTCTTGGTGATGCATTGTGTATGGGAGGTTTAGGGAACTGTGCTGGAATGATCCACATGTACGGACTGACTTTGCTGACCCTGGATGGGATTGTGGTGGTTTGTGTATTGAATGATTCATCTTCTTCTTCATCACTTTCCTTGCTTTCTATATTGTGCCTTTCATCCTCTTTTGATGGAGATTGATTCTTGTTGGGTTGTGTTTGAATAGTCGGTTCAGTCGTGCTTAAGTCGCCATATTCTGCGTTGCTTTCCTGACTGATTACTATTAAATCACTCTCTCTCTCTATCTCTTCAACCAATATCTCACTCTCCTCACTTCCTCTAACAGATGGAAGTTGCACAGAAGTGGCTACAGCAACTGTGTTTTTAATAGTAGCTATTGGCAAGGTTGTTCTGTGAAGTGAGTTTTGATTGGTTGTTATTTTAGTGGGTGTGGTCATCAGAACTATAAAAGGGCTTTTACTGGTTAGTGTTGAAGGTTTTTCCTTTTCTCTGTCACTCTTTGTCATTTCCTGCTCCTCTTCTCTCTCCTCCAGTGACTCTTCACTCTTTTCCTCTGTTAGGATGTGTAAAGGTGGGCTAACATATGGTTTAACAATGTCATTCGAGTAATTAGTTGTAGTAAGTGTAATATGTGCAGGTTTGTGTGAGACATGTTTGCTTGCAGCTAAATGAAAGGTGTCTTTATCACTCTCATTGTTGTCCTCCTCAGATGAAAGATGGTCAGGTTGTGTGTGCGTGTATGTTGTTGTTGATTGGGTTGTATAGTGAGGACTGTGTGTGTTTGAATGCATGTTTGTGTATGTATCTAGTAAGTCTGTAACAGTCTGTGATTCTATTATTGTGGTTATGTTAACAGTCAGCTCATCTGTAATAAAACCGAAATATTACTGTGAGAATATATGCTGAATGTTTTAATGAGGTAATTTGCATATGTGGTTTCTGTAAAAGGCATGCTCACTGTTTGTGCTCCACTTCATTGCATTGTGGGTAGTAAGGATTTTCTCATCGTCTCCACCTTGCTCTTCTGTCATCAGTACAGCGGTAACTAAAATACAGAAAGTGGCAGCACAGGTCATGGTCTAAAGATTAAATATGTATTTACAATGTATATTAATAGCATTGGAAATTTAATCTTTGACCCTTCTTTTGCGTTCCGCCCGGTTACTTTTGGGGAGAAGAACACGAGGGACAAAAACTGTTGAAACGTTCTTCAAAATATCTTATTTTGTGTCGTGCCAAAGAAAGTCACACAGGTTTTGTTTTTTCACTCAGCATCTGGTGGACAAACTGGAACCCCCTAGGACAATTCCCATAAAAACATGACATGAACACACAGCCAATGAGAAAACACTCATAAGAACACTCATAAGCCACGTGTCCACACAAAAAAAGACGACATGAAAGCACACACCCCGTGAAAACACAAGCTGCGCTCTACACTGCACAAGACAAGACATAGCATGAAAGCACAATGTAAACATGAAACGCATGCTACAGACAACACACGCGGACAAGAGAGCGCGCAGCCCGAGCGAACTTGAAACCGCAGGGACTCACAGAACAGAACAGAGTGCACAAGCACACATTCATCTCGTGTGCTCAGAACAGAAGACAAACACACAGAGCATGACTGTCCGAATCCCAAAACACAAAACCGAAACAGAAACCGAACAAGACTAGAATCGGGATCGAACACCATGCCCCGCACACAAGATAGTTCAGAGCTCAAATAGAGTGTCAGAGCTCTTCCACAAAACCAAGATTGTGTGTATGTGTTTGTTTAGATTAGATATGTATTTGTCATTTAGTTCAATAAAATGTTTGTGCACATTTTTGATCATGTCCCTTTAATGATGCAATCACAGCTATATGCTAAGAGAGAGTTATTTTTCTATGGCCACAGAAAATATCGTTTCTGAAACATAACTGAGTGTTCTCTTCTCAAAAAGATTAATTGGCTATAATATGAATTCATCTACATCAAGTTAATGAAATTAACTGATCCAAATATTTACAATTAATTATAACAAGTCATAATTAATTATTAATATTTCCTTTTTAGCTAATTTGCTACATGTATTCTTTCTTTCTTTTAAATGTCTTAACTAGGAACCAAAAGCACAAATGCAATGAATGCACTATAAATACTAAGAGCCTCAGTTGAACTCAAACTGTGGGGGTTTAAAGGCTTGTCTTCGTTTAGAATCATTTGATCCCATTCGATGAAGTTTTTTGAGCACAGAGCAGCAAATGTGCTGAAATTTCAAAGTCCTTGATGTACAAGCTGAGAAGAATTTGTTTGTGACTAGGTAAAAACTTGAAATGCACAAATCCAACACAGTGCATCTTGGTGCTGGTGTTTACCAATTTAGCTGTGGAAAATGCCAACTCACCATTGGAGACCCTATCCTCATATTCTATTGGCTCTTCTTCCATTTTCTCAACTTTACTTCCTCGCTCCAAGTTTCTGCCCAACTCCATCTCCTCTGCTTCATTCTCTTCTTCTTCTGGATCTGAAGATAAAGTTCAGCTTAGATCAGTGTTCTTTTGGTGGCTAAGGATTACTGGTTACCAGAACTTGCAATAAGAGGGAAAATTATTCTCTGGGCTACAGAAAATAGGCTAAATATAAGTTCAGTGAAGTGTGCTACCTGAATGATGTATCCCAGGGATCTTTGTGCTCTGGATATTGCTGCTCATAGAGCTGTTGACCAGCACCAACTCATTGGTGAAGTTGCTCATAGTCTCATTCAGTGTGCCATTTACATCTGTAAAAGAGGGAGGTATTTTGTGTGTTAATGAACCTGCTCTTCAAGGCTTCATTTATTTGATGAAAAATACAGTAATATTGTGAAATATTACAATAGAAAAGTGTTGTTTTTCAATTTAAATATATGTTAAGATGTAATTTATGATGTAATGTTCGGTGCTCAAGAAACATTTCTTATTATTAAAATATTGAAAACAGTTGTGCTGCTTTAATATCTTTGTGGAAACCATGATAAAAATGCATTTGTTTGTATTAAAAATCTTTTACAATGTTATTAAAGTATTTACTGTGGCTTTTCATTTATTGAATTAATCCAAGATAAAAAATATATATATTTCTTTAATATATTACAAAAAGTTTAGATCTATTTATATATTTATAAATATGTATATAAACTTTTACATTTATTTTAAAATGATTATATTTATTTATATATATTAACATGTTTGAATTATATAAAACATTCCATATTTCTGTGCATTACCATAGAACATGATCTCCATCTCGATGTCTGATGGAGAAAGCTCCACACTGTCTGAGACACAAACCATACTGTTAGTTGATCAGCAACATATATAAATCTCTGTCTCTCTCTGTCTGTCAGCAAGTCAGCAGGTCTCTTCATTGTTACACAAATGTGAAGGCAAGTCATTTATAAAGAACGTACAACACATTTTAAAAGCTGTACAGCTATTGCAAATATAAAGACAACATTCAAATTTCATGGATAACAGTTTTGATGTACTCTGCCTTACAGCCACCTGGATAAAGAAAATGACTATATCAGTCTTAATTCAGGATTCAGGCCCCGTCATAGCAGAGAAACTGCATTTTCATTTCAATACTAGATTTACTTACTCTGAGATTGATAACACTTTAGATTGTACCATTGAATGTTATCATTATGTTTATTTAAATAGGGTATTATCCAAGTTAACATCAGTAAATGATGGAGTGCTGCAAGGGTCTGTTTTAAGCCCTCTGCTGCTTTCAATATACATATGCTTCCACTTGGTAAAATCATTAGATAACATGCAATTAGTTTCCATTGTAATGCTGAGATCCTCAGTTGTGTATTTCTTTATGAACAGAATACATTTCTAAATTGAATATATTTTACATTAAATATATAAAATATTGTATGACCAGTAATTTTCTTCTAAGAAATTTGGATACGCTTATTATTAATAAGACTATGGGTGTTACATACTAGACCTAAAAACTCTACACAGAATCTCGTGGAATACAATTTGCATCTAGAAGGATGTACTGTTATTTCATCATCTACAAGACCTGGGTATTTCATTAGAAAGCAAACCTTTGAAAACCATAGACAAAAACAGCCTAATTTCACCTCAGAAACATTGCTAATCTACGTAATATGTTATCCATTACTTATGCAGAAAAGCATGTTCATACATTCATGCCCTTTAGACTGGATTACTATAATGCACTATAGGTGGTTGTCCTGCATCCTCATTAAACAAGCTACAGGAAGTGCAAAATGCAGCTGCTAGAGATCTTACCATGTCAAGAAAATTCATTTGTGTGTGTTTGTTGAGAATAGTTTTTTGTTTGTTTTTTGACAAATGTAAAAATGTCCCACATTCAATTCATTAGTATGGGGGTCAAATTGAACTGAACTCTCAAATCCAGTAAGAATTGTTTTTGTTTTTGTATATTGTAGGTTCAAGTGTGACAAAAGTGCTGAGGTCTTGAACAACTCCGATGAACACTCAATTAAAAAAAAAGTTTTTAAATGAGTTTCGGGTCTAAATGACCCGAGGAGAGGATGAGCTCATTATTTCTGCCTAATTGAATGCATAATGACTGCTATTAATTTTGCTATTAACATTAATTTGACAGAGTCACCTCCGATAACAAACAGATTACTATAAATTGTAATGTATAAACATTTTCTGTAAAGTTGATTTGAGATATTTATTGTGAAAAGCACTATACAAATAAATATGAACTTAATTGAATATACCATTGATCTAATGTGGGTCTTAACAGCCTCACCTGTTCCATTGACAACATCACTGGCATAGGTTTCATTACCAGGTAGATCCGTCACAAAGGGAGAGACTGAAGTCAACATAACAGAGAGATGAAAATTGTATATATCAGAACAGACTCGTATGCCACTGACATACGAACATAAAGTGACTTCATCTCATCTTTTAATGTGCTTGTGCTCTGATTTAATATTGTAGCTACCTGTCTGTGATGTGATTTGTTGGTTATCTCCATCCTGTTTTGTGATTGGATGGTTGGAGCCGATGCAGTCTATAATGGTCCGATCACAATGGCAGAATCCTTCCTCACAGAAATCCAACATATCTGCAGAAGTTTGACACAGCGGAGGTTATATTAATAATTTTATATAAACACAATATGCTAGTGATTAATATTTTAGCTCCTTGATTGAAATAACTTCATTTAAGGCTTTTTGAAAGGTAAAAATCTGCTATGAAAATGTTTTGAAACCATGTGTACCACAGCTGGAGTTGTAGCTACAGGTGTAGTTGTTGTCCGTTGGTATCATGCGACTGCAGTTTCTCCCCTTTAGCTCTTGAGAACATCTCCAGTGGTTAAGACAACACCTACAAATACAATCAAATCAAATTCATGTCAATTTTCTATTTAATTGTATGTATTTCGCATTATAATGTACCTTTTTGGCAGCTTTGCAAAAAATAGAATAGAAGGACAAAAGAATAATGAAGGGAAATGAAAAACATTTCACTATACATTAATAGTTGCATGTTGGCATTTATATTCATTTATGTTTATATGTGTGCATTTATATTAATATAAAGTGCATGCTTGTTTTTTCACACACTTCAATGCTCTGCATGTTTTGTTTTTTCTTTTTCTCTTAAATCTCTGCATAGATGAGCAGCTAAAAGACAGAAAGCGGGGTCAAAGCATGCAATACGTTTGTGTGGACTCCACTGTGAAGTTAATACATCCATTTAAAATCTTTCGAACCCCTCCTGATTTTAATTTCATCTTCTCTCTCTCTCTCTCTCTCTCTCTCTCTCTCTCTCTCTCTCTCTCTCTCTCTCTCTCTCTCTCTCTCTCTCTCTCTCTCGCTCTCTCTCTCTCTCTCTCTCTCACCGGTCGAGTGTGTCAACAGGCTGTGTGTTTGTGTGTGTGGTGTCCCATCTGTTTGGGTTGCCGCAGTAATGTCCATGGTTTTGAATGTCCACGGGACAGAGTCCAGTCTCACACCGCAGATTGACCGCAAACTCTAGCACTGACCACAGGTCATCAAACACAGAGTACAGCCAGTTGAACTGCACACCCAGACAACCTGTATGTCACACACATGTTTTAAAGATAAAAGACTGCATGGACTGTATGAAGTTTAATATATTATGTAAATTATGTAAATAACATATTCTGTCTAATTTCTCCTTGTTTTTTTTATGTTGATTGCACTCACCAATCAGAAGCTTGTCAGAACTGAGGTCACTTGTTTCTGGGCAGAAAACACCAGTGCCATGAACTGCACACAGAAATTACATAGATAATAACATTCCCTAATAACATTCTTACGTCCCCATTTAACTCCATTAAAATAATATATTAGGCCTATATTATGTCAACAGAAATGTAAGAATGTATGCCCAATAAGATAAGAAATCAAAATTTATGAAACTATCTAGAATAGCACAAAATACTTATTTTAGATGGCCAATGAAAATATTTCTTGCTCACACTATTATTTTTATGTTATATAATTTTATTTTTGTATTACGGTCTAAAAAATTATTGTCTTTTAATATAATCCAGAATTGATAGAATCTTTATTGATTTAAAAAAAAAATATTGTAAAATATTTGAAAAATCAGCAAAATTGCTATTATAAATTAACTTAAATATTTTGTCAAGCTACAAACCTTAAAGAATTTAACTTTTTTTAAATGTATGTCTACTTTATGCAAGAAAAGATCATTTTTAAAATCACACTTTTATAACATAAATGAGTTAATGGATAATGAAAACTTGTGTATACTTGTACTACTTGTGTATCTAATGTTCGAAACTTTGTATTGTAAGCACTCTTATGTACTTTGTATCTTCAGGACAAATCGCTTTCTGTACTCCTCAAATTGTAAGTCGCTTTGGATAAAAGCATCTGCTAAATTAATAAATGTAAATGAAAAAACCATGCATGCTTTGAATATGCAACATTTTAGAAATGTATACTATATTGTTGCTACCGTTTCATATTGAAAGTGTAAAAGTATTTTTGTAACTGTTTTCTATTTTATTATGTTTTTAAATGTAATTCAGTCTTCAGTGTCACAAAATCATTCTTTGCACACAAAAAAAAATCCTGCTAAACAATGATCATCTACGTTTTAGTTTGAGGCTGATAAACTCTCTCTCACCTGCACCCTCACTACTGAAGATTGTTTGCATTTTCTCACCTTTCTGCATGGTGAAGAGAAGAAAAAGAAACAGCAGCCTCATCTTTATCCAGATACAAGAATTTAAGCAACGAGACACACGGACATCCAAACTCACTTCCCTTCAGAATCTCTTCTAATGCAGGTG
The DNA here is from genome assembly GCA_037043235.1 of Rhodeus uyekii. NCBI lineage: Eukaryota > Metazoa > Chordata > Actinopteri > Cypriniformes > Acheilognathidae > Rhodeus > Rhodeus uyekii. The sequence continues at coordinate 4,679,135 of JAWRVZ010000035.1, forward strand.
TGTGTAAGAGAAGAGAAAACAATCCCAAAAATGAACAAAGCCCTATTTAGGGCAGTCTAAAAGGTCAAAGGGTAAAATGTATAGTCATCAATTCATCATAGTAACTGGGCTGCAGAAAGTACAAACTCTTTATGTTTGTTTCAAGTCACACATGAAGAGATGAAGTGGGATCTCTCTTTCACACACACCCATGCCTACAGGGTAAAGGTCCTGACCCCAACTGAAAATCGGGGTCCACAAACAACTAGGCATTGTGTATTTGTGTGTGACAGGAACTCAGGTGAGGATCAAGTAGAAAGTGGGGGTAGTAAATGATTCTTTGTATTCTCTGGGTTTCTATGGAGTTTGAAATAAGCATGCTGCTAATGATAGAATAAACTAAAAATACACAGCACACACAATACTGAATAACTTTTATGATATGCATTTTCACGTTGAATGTTTTTCTCACCTTTTCCACATTATTGTGTTTGCTTTCTTCTTTAAGATGCGTCCAGGTTTGATTTTAGTGTATTAGTGTAGTTAGACATCAAAAATTAGACGGGTAAATGTGTTTGGTTTTATTCATGTTAAGGAGAGACAAAGTACAATCTGGACACTATAGCTTCACACATTACTATTCAGATTCAGTGATGCTTTAATGTAGTTCATTGTTTAAGAGAACACAGTTTCTCTTTCTTACACACACACACACACACACACACACACACACACACACACACACACACACACACACACGTACACACATTCTTGAGTTCATATGGTTCAGATGTCTGTCACCCACAAATGAATCTCAGTTCTTGTCTTATATCTTCACACACATTCTTGACAGACATTTCTGCTTCAGATCTGAGAGAGAAAGAGATTGTGATTGTATTAGTAAAGAAATTGCTTCAAAATGAACTCAAAATTGAGCTGGTTGTACTGTGCAGGAGTCATTAGAGCATGATATTTCAGTGAAAAAAAAAAGTTTTCTTTGTAATCTTTCATCAAAATGTAGTAAGATGGCTTTCTTGACGTCTTGGCCCCTTTTCAGGTGCAGATGGTGTTTCATTCAGGTCTGGCACCATTCTTGTACGGAATGGCTTCTTTAAATAATCCAATAAATTCCTGAACAAGTTCTATACTACTTTTTTTTTACATGAATTAACTTTACACTTTACATTATGGAAGTAAAATTAATTTTGAATGTTGCTTAATGCAGACTTTAAAAAACTTTTAACGACCTGCAAAATTGCAAATAAAATGTTCTAAACATTTTCTAAATTCATTTTAATTTTAATTAATGTTTAGTTTTTTGGGGTAATATTTATTTAACTACAGGGGATGTGATGTAGTTGTCTTTTCTCTGATATGCCAAGCAACCATCTAAAAAAAATGTATTTTCACTCGGAAATATGTCACAATATGGAAGAAATGATCTGTGCCTACATTGCGACTAAAAAACAAATCAAATGAGACTGAAATTTAATTGTAACTATTTAATTGTACAGAACTCCTGTTGAAATTTCTATCATGATTAAGAACCAATCATAAATCATTATAATTGGGTTCTTTCTTTAGCTTTTTTATTGAACAAGGTACACTCAAGGCCACTTTATTAGGTACACCTTGCTTGTACCAGATTGGACACCTTTTGCCATCAGAACTGCCTTAATTCTTCGTAGCATAAATTCAACAAGGTTATATTAGTCTATATTGACATGATAGCATCCAAATGTTTAAAGTCACAATGTTGCTGCAGATTTTTCGGCTGCACATCCATGATGCAAATCTCCCGTTCTACCACAAAGGCGCTCTATTGGATTGAGATCTGGTGACTGGAGGCTATTTGAAGTAAACTCATTATCATGTTCAAGAAAACCATTTGAGATGATTTGAGCATTGAGACATTTCCTGTTGGAAGTAGCCATCAGAAGATGGGTACACTATGGTCATAAAAGGATGGACATGGTCAGCATCAATACTCAGGTTGTCAGGATTCTGTCAGTTTCGGTTTCTAGTGTTTTGGTCGACAGAACCCTGACACTAGTCTCTCATCGTGTTTGTGTGAGGCCACGTGACGTCTCGTGGCACAGTTGGTTGTTTACTACAGTTTGTGTGAACACGCGGCGATGCGCGCTCGCATTGGCTGTGTTTTCGTGTCTTGTTAGCGTCAGCCCTCCTCATTCTCGTAATTATTCCTGGCCGTTTCCTTTCACCACCCTTCCTCTTGTACATATATAAGCCCTTTGTGTTTGCTGTCCGTTGTCATGTCGTTGTCATTTCCGTTGTGTTCCCTGGATGTATTGCCATGTTTTTTCCCCAAGTCTTTTGTTATCATATTAGTAATGTCTTTTCCCCACCGTGGGCAGTTTCTTTTGTATTTCAGTTTTGGTAATTTTGTAATTAACTCATCTCCCTTTAATCAACCGTGACACATGTAAGCTGTGGTGTTTAAACAATGCTCAATTGGTACTAATGTGTGCCAAGAAAACAGCCTATACTTAAAATTGAAGTTCTTTTTAAGTTTAACTCTTTAACTGTCCAGTAGCATTACGTTATTTCAATTCAATACCAGTAATGTTACTCAATATCTAATATGGAATAAAATAATCAGAAATGTATATTTTCTGATATTTTATTCTTACTTGATCCCATTAGGATCCTTCAAGATTTTTTCCAAACTCTGTACATATTTGTAGTATCTGTGCATTTCTGCTTTATCAGCTCATGTCTTGCATCAGAAAATTATATTTGAGGATGGTAGACAAGGAGGTTTATGTGGCCTCAAATGACATGAGATTCTCAAGCTCCAAATGTGTTCAACAGCAGCAGCAGCCAGTGACTTATTCTTTAGTTTCATCACTGGAGACTACAATCAAGTCTGCCTGCAGCCTAGTTCTTCTTATTCTATCTTTGTCCAGCAAAACACACACACACACACACACACTTCACCATCAAGACTGACCTTAGACATCATTAGTCCTGCAGGAATTGTGTGTTTTAAGGGATCACACACACACATACACACATGCACACACTTTAATGAGTTCAGATCCACATGCAGGTATCATCCACACACACACAAACACACACAGATTATTTAATGAGGTCGCCAGTGTTCTGTGTGTGTGTGTGTGTGTATATATATATATATATATATATATATGTTCTTGTATATGTGGTTTAGATATTTGTATAATGACATGAGTATTACAATGTAAACATGGTTTACGAGGACACTTCCTCTGTCCTCATAAAACAAAATTGCTTTAAAAACATACTAAACTGTATTTTTTTTATTTAAAAAATGGCAAAGGTTGTCTGCAATAGGCTGGTTTAGGTGTAGTTAGTGTAAGGGGAAAGAACAGTGTATACATTATTTCCCTGTAAAGCACATATTCAAGTGTGTGTTTAAAACAGATCTTAATCATTCACTCATGAAGGAAAATAGACAGTGTCTCTTTACTAAAACAACAGTATTTAAAATACTCAGTAATATTCACAGAGAAACACAGATGAAGATATGATAATGGTAAAATCCCTTTTATGGGTTATTGACACTTTAGCCGCACAAAGTACAAGAACAAAGCCTTGTTAAACTAATTGTAGAAGGAGGAATGATGCAGGACTTTAAAAAAACCTATCATAAAAATATTGTATAATAATACATTATGATATTTCTATATTATATGACAGTGTGTTGTGATTTGATTGCTGTTAAAGTTAGATTTATTGATGTTGTGTAACTCACTTTTTGAAAAAGTGACTCTCCTCATCCGACTGCAGACTTCTGCTGTATGTCTCTCATACCAGCGATAGCTGTCCACACAGTATCTGTAGAAAACAAAAAAATATTGACCATTTTGTTAATATAATTCATAATATTGAGAATACATGCAAAATTGCTGTCGTACTCCCTGATAATATTGATTTCAAAACCAAAAGTCTGAAATTACTAATGCTGTTAGTCCTTTCACTTCTGTTTTGCAGTTTTATAAAAAGAAAAATAAACATTTGAGAAGATAAACTGAAAAATGAACATTTCAGAACGTGGTTTGTCCCTTTTTGTCTTAATGACAGCAGCGCCCGAGCTTCATGAAAGCAAGGAAATATGAGTTTTTGTACAACAGTCACATGGTCAAGTGACTCAGAAATAGTGTAGTCTAATCTTAAATGTTTGTTTATTTATGTTCTTTGATTTCCAGACTGTCAATATGATTTCAAACTTTTGGACCCAATTGAATGTGTATAAGTAACTTGCAAGTATTCTATAACATGCATCTCTATTTGTTTTTTTTACCAGTTGTGTTGTTTCGCAGAGCTGTACCTCTGTAATGCTGCTGCTTTGTGACTGAATCCTCTGCACACACACTGAGAGTAAAACTTGCACAGCTCAAACACACATGGCTGCAGCTTCACTGAGCTGATGGTCGCCCTGCCCCAGATCAGCTCCTCTTCACGGGTCTCTTTCAGGTCCTCTTTCTCACTTCCTTGATGACGTAGCTCTATTCTCCATGGGCATCCTGTCAGAGAAAATAATATCATCACAATAAGAACCGTGGACAAAAAGTACCATCAATACTATACTAATATACACAACTATAACTACTAGTAATGCAACATTTTTCTTTAAAGAAAAAACTCTGGATGAGAGTGAGGTCATTAAGATCTGTGCATGTAAACCTTAGAAGAGGCAAGCTAGCAACCGATACGACCGGCTAGTCTTTCTTGTCCTTGTTAGCATGCCTGCCTCCCATGCCAGAGACCCCAGTTTGAATCCCACTCAGAGAAAGTTAAGTAGGACTGGTTACATATACATTTACATTTTCTCAAGCATAATATACAGAGACAGCTGTAAATGTCAATTATATGCTGAGTTGACATAAAAGTAAATGCTGTCGCTGTGTGTGCTATCAAAACTTTTTTAGCATTGAGCTGCAGCAACCAAGCTCACCTAATGTCGGACTGTTTGAAGAGGGGTGAGACCCTATAACTACTCTCACTGGCCATGCTGTCTGTAATCCATCCATGTGTGCATGCTTAGTGTAGGCCCAAACACATCATAGACGATAACTAACAACAAGACAGTAAGTCCACACAACATGATATACAATATCTTGTAATCACTTTTGTTTCAGAATGAGTTTTTTCCCAGCAGATGAACGATAAAAATATTGACAGCCAATCAGAATCCAGTGGTCAGCTCATTCATGCAACAAATTTTTTTTCTCCCTATGTTTGTCACCGTTAGATGTGTAAAAAAATGTAATGCTAAACATATTAAATCAGATTAAAATTCATAGAATTTTTTATCATTTCCCTCTGATTCATTTAAATCAGAGGGAAATGATATAGATGACTGTAAGCCTAAACTTGACAAAACTTTAAACATGTCCTTCAAATCTAATTGCTTGATTGGAATGTTGTTCCAGGATCAACAAAGATGTTGATTGTCTGCTATGATTCCACAGTGCCTCTCTACATAACAGCACATTTTGCATTAGCTTCTGTTGTCATCTAGTGGTCATATCTATTTTAATTTGGTGGAATAATTGTCCATTCAAGGGTTGAAGAAGACTCTCATTCTCTCTCTCTATGTCTCCCACTCCGAATGAGGACACCTGTATTGAGAGCTGTTGACACAGACATAAGTTTAGCAGTTCAGCTGTCTATGATTCATTGCTCTCTCTCTCTCTCTCTCTCTCTCTCTCACACACACATATGCTGTGGCCGCTGTGTGTTGACTCGATGAGACAGACGCAAGTGTGTATATATTGATTTTTAATGTGCTTTTAACCTTCTCTGACCCAGCAGAAACAAAACAATCTCCTGGGAAAATAATGGACTGTTGCTATGGATACTATCAGTGACTCCAGCCTGACTCCATTCAAATCAAATCATTGTCATGGCAACAATAAAATTAATCCTGCCAGCCTGTGCTAAGGCTCCGCTGTGTCGCCATTGCTGCTTTAACAGAATAAAAGGTCAAACGTGTCAGATTCCATTGTGTGTGTGTGTCTGTGTGTGTGCGTGCGTGTGCGTGTATGTGTGGTGAAGGAGGGTCTTGCCTGGTTTTTCCATATGAGATACTTCAGTAAGCTGCTGGATGCTTGTTACGGTTGTTTGTTTCTGAGTTGCCAGTGAAACTGTTGCAGCCACCATGGGAGCCATAGTCTGTGAGGTTGCCGTGGTAACAGTGGTGTGTGGTGTTGTCAAGGTTTCAGCTTTTGGCTGGGTTATGACAGCAGTTTTGGAATCACTGGTGGATGTGTTTGTCATAGCAACAGTCGCAGTCGTCACAGTGACAGTGACAGTAGTGGGAGGGGCTACTGTCAATCTAATAAGAGGTGATGATGTCATTGTTGCAGTTGGCATGGCGGTTTTGAATTCATCACTGGTTGATCCTGTGGAAATAGTAGAAGAATCAAGCTGTTAATTAAGAGTTTTAGCAGTTTATTTTCAATTTAAACTAAGTTTATTCTGGGAATGTAATTTTATGGTTGCAAAAACTATAACCTAAAAAGAACGTTCCTAGAAAAAAACAAAAAACAAACAGGAACCAAACGTTAGGGGAATGTTATGTGCTTGCTGGGAAGGCAGTAAGTGTCAAATGTTTGCTTAAAGGGTTAGTTCCCCCTAAAATGAAAATGAATTCATCATTTACTCACCTTTTCTTTTATGGACCACAAAATGAGAATTAAAAAAATAAAAAGTCATGTTCTCAAGCATCCATATAGACCTTATTTAGACTTTAACTATTGTTCAACTCCTCTTTGACAGCAATGCCATAGAAATATACACAGCTACCGTAAAACAAATTCTAAATAGTGACCAACATCAAGCTTTTTTTTGTAAACGCAAAAGTATCAATGATCTTATGCCTTAATTCCAAGTGGGGGTATAAGATAGAGTTTAGTGAAAAGCAAACCGAAATTGAATGTATTATTTAATGAAATTCCTTACCTTGGCTGGAGTTCACTCCCTGTCGCTCAGAAAAAACACACAAGTTGTGAGAAATCAAGATTAATAAAAATGTGACATAAAATACAACTAGAAATCCCCAAAAAGTCAAATAATGACAGCTGACAAATGTGAAGGCGATATCTTCTTGTTATGACGAACGCAACAGATATATTCACGCCACAGAAGAAGGTATATGGAGTATATTTTGTGTTGGGTTTTAGTTAATTTTGTTTTTCACCAAAACTTTTCATATATTCACAGGACACTTGGAGTATACAGCATGAAATAAAACGTTTGTGAATAAAAAAAAATAAAAAAATAAAAACTTGATGCTGGTCACCATTCACTTGCATTATATGAACGAATACGACAGTAAAACAAAAAAAGTATCCTCTTTTTGTGGCCCATAAAAGAAAGAAGGGCATACAGCATACACCAGTGTGAGTAAGTTATGATTTTAATTTTAATTTTAGGATGAACAATCCCTTTAAGTCTGCAGATTAAACTCTTAAACAGTCAAGATACCTCTACTTCTGTGGGAAGCTGTACTGGGAGTTCTGTAGGAGTCGGTACTGGCTTTATGAAACTGCACCAGGTCACTGTTGTTTGGAAGGTCATGCCACACTACTGTAAGGGTAACAAACAGTTCGGTTTAGTCCATATACATTCACATTCTCATTATATATTTGCATATAATTTTATAAAGAAACTTATAATACAGCATTTTAGTATCATAACTGACAACAAACACTCTCTGAAATCAGACTTACCAAAGGGTAGCAGTGGAAATGTCATATTACCTGCAGGTGAAAAAAGAAGAAGAATTTGACCAGCACATTTCTACTTCTATAAAGTCTTGGAGTGATAAATGTGTGTGTGTGTGATTGTGTACCTCTGGGTATTTCCTCGGTGATGGTCTGATTAAACAGAGGTGTGACTGAGCCCATGTTCCACAGCGGAGACAGATCACTGTCTGAACACATGCCCTAACTTTAGTTTCAGTATTTTTCACATAAACATAGCAATTTAAATATTCTGACAATCAAGTTAATTTGATATTTCACAAATGAAAGGTAGGTGAGAGCAGGAATAACTGTCAGTAATAGATTTGTGCAGAGCACATTCATTTCTAAGTAAGTGAGTTAAGTAAAAATGTGTAATTTTTTGGTTTAATCAAATAAAAATGAAATCAAGTCAAATCATCTCACCAAATCATCATGGACTATTTTAAACAGCTAATTCTCCTTCAAAACTTGCATATGTTATTGGGGCCTGAAAATGTTAAAAAAGATTTGCCTTCCTTTTGTCTGTATACTTTTGTGAAAGAAAGTCATGGTCTTGAAATGACATGAGGATATTAAATGCTTTCATTTTTAGGTGAACTATCCCTCCTAAGAAAGTGACTTCTTGCAGTATAACATTAAAAGAAGCATGTGGGATTTAGAATCGAACCTTACAAATCACTTAAATAAAACATAAATGATGTGTGTGCATAATAGAACTAACCTGTCTTTCCAGCCATGACACAGATATAGATGCAATCAGAGCTGTTCTTCTGACTGACTGGAATAATGATGAAAACACACACACACACAAAATGAGAGTGTGACATATTATGTGAGAAGGACCAGTTCTACAACATTATAGCACATTAATACTCAGGGAAACATGGTTCCATATGAGATTCTATCCAGGTGTGTGTAGGAGATTGTAGTTGGTGCTTCACCTGAGAGTATAGAGTTGGACTTAAATAGTTCTTGCAGGTAACTGGTGGAATTTCCCATAACATCCAAAAGAATAGCTGTAAAATCTGGAAAATACTAAAATAATTTAGAAATACACGGACATACATGCACCCACACCATAATATATATATATATATATACTGTACATACATATCATTATTATAATAATGAAGGAGGTGTTTTACCTGTGAGGTCATTGGTCCTGTTTGTCAGACAATAACAGTATCTCAAGGAAAATAAACTGCTCTCAATATCCTGAAAGTTTGAGACTACACACACCCACACATGTGTACATGATGCACAGATACATGCTTGCAAACACACAGAATTACATCATATATGTGTAATATTGGTGCTGTAGTTACAGTGTTATTTGGATAAGGGTAGTTACTATTGTAGACCAGCAGCGTGAGCTTGTGGAGAGAGAGTGAACTGTGTGACGTCACACTGAGTAAGGAGAAAAGATGCTGTGAACCTGAAAACACACATGCATAAAAACAACGGGTTCGTTGACCTGTTCATCTATAGATGGGTGTTTCAACTACAAGCACTTGTAGAAAAGGAACTCTCTTAAAACACACTAGTTTATTTGTCTCTAACAATATTCAACAATACATACATGCCTAAAATAGTCATTTTTATTATAATTATTTTATTTTTCTGAAACATCATGACATTTTACATCACATTTTAAAAGTTGTATTGCGTTTAGTAACAAAAATTACTAAAAAAATTACTTAGTAACAAAAATTACTAAATATACAAACAAATACTATAATGCTGTAACATAATTAGTTATTTAAAATAACTAAATAATATATAAAACTATAAAGTTCCCCCAAAAACAAATATTGAAATGTTATTTCATGCTTTGTTTACATGTAATAATATTTTCAAGACTGATTTTCATATTTTAGAATTAAATAGAGTCTGAAACAAAGGTAAAACAATAAAAAACTATAACTTAATGCCAAAGGCATTGATGTAAAGTTTTAATCTGCCTTTCATATATAAGGTTTAACTTTAATATCAATCCCCTGGGACATATGGTGCCCGTAGTCAAACAAACACCATATGTGTTATACCGTGTGTGTGTGTGTGTGTATACTGCAATACCTGGTTGTGAAGCATTGATGAGTGTGTTAACAAGTCCAGTAAGATCTATAGAAGCGGGGTCAATGTCCTCTGCTGGGATCTCTGGGTAAATTAAGATTATGCTTATTCATAAATAAGGAAACATTCCAGCTTATTGATCTGCAAAACCAGTCTTTAAAGATCTGTAAATTACTCCTAAATTACACACACAGAACAGAAGCCGACCCTGTACACATGAACCTCATGCCCAGCTTTCATCAACACATTAATCATTTATTATAATTATTAGGACTAAATGCCTTAGAAAGTAAAAGCATTTTAAGCATTCATTATATGCAATGACTCATAAACATTTAAAAGCCCTCATGGATGTTAAGAGCTCTGTCCTGTTCATGTGACCATCTCTGATCGGTGCTTGTCCTCCATAAAAAAGACTGACTGGTTACCTGTGGACACCAGGAGCTCTCGTTTTTCTGTTTGCATCAACTGGCTTTGTCTTTTAACTGAAAAAAATACATATTGTTTGCCTCTTGACTAGCAGATATATTAATGCAGAGTTTGCTTTTTTATTTTTATTCTTCAGTTACCAACCTTGTGCATGAATAAGGAACAGAGCTACAATGACAGCGCAGATTCTGATGCTGATCCAATGTTTTATTTTGAGATTAGCCATCTCTGTAAAACACATTTATTAAAAACACTAAAAACAATGAACAACATTCCAAAGATTTCATATTCTATCTGCACCTGTTTGTACCTTTAGATATACAACCTACAATAGAGTGTTTACATAGTAATGAGAGCAAACATTTTATGCAGTGAGCTTGCCACAAGAGTTGAGACTGTGCTGCCATTAATTAAAAAAAATAAAATAATAGAATTTGTTAAAAACATTTAAAAAACAATAACTCCAAAAAACGTATTAGTGTTATTATCGTTAACTGAACTATAAAAAAGTCTGTTAATCGAAATAAAGCTGAAATAAACTAAAATATAAATATTAGTTGAAATTTTAGTTGTTACTTTAGCTAAAGGTACATTATATACTTTTCTTTTAAACAACATTTAAACAATGAGTCAACACATCATCAATCTTTCTTCCAAAGCATGTTTTAGTTTTAGCCTGATTCACTATGGTAAGTCTATTATAACTGAATGTTTATGATTTATGATGTAGGATGATTTCCGCGGGAAATTGTGTACATACGTCAGTCGCTGACACGTGTTTCGTCATATCCGTAAATAGAGAAAAGTTGCTCCATCTGGTTTGACGCGTGTTTGGTGTGGGAATGGCATATGAGAGTTGTAACAGAGCACACGGGTGAGTAAGGTCTTTTACTGAACAGATAAAGTGTCAGATGCAGCTCTCTCTCTCTTCATTTTAAAGCGTTATATGTTGTGAATATCATATTCATGTGCGCAGTGACACAGAGCCGAAGCACAACAAACAAATGTTCTTCCGCAAAATGTGTCTTTTAACCGCTAGAGGGCTAAAGATTACATAGTGCACCTTTAAACAACATTTAGAAACGTTGCCTTGATGTAAGTTAAAGTACTAAAATTATTAATTGAAAATAAATAAAACCGATAACTAAATACTGAAACATAAAAAAAATAAAAAATTCTAACAACATGAAAACAAACATCAAATATTCAATACCAAGTAAAAAAATGGCTATAAATTATGCAGAATATCTGCCAAGACAGAAAAAGACTGCTATAATACGATGCAAGACATTTAAAAAAAATGTGGAATGTGGAATGAAATGATCAGGAAAAGCTACTTTGTTCATTTCTTTTTTGTCCTGGTTAATTTCTGACTCTGGTGTGGACATGCATTTGGAAGAAAAATCATGGCTCTTTATTTGTTTGCCAAGTGTGACAAGATTTCACAATTCTAATTAATTTCCAGAGAGTGGATCAGTCACTGCAAACTCAATTAGCCACTATCGGCGGCTCTTCTCTCGCTCTGTACATGGATCATGATGTTCACAAGCTAAAATGAGTTTTTCACTGCTGAGCAAATATCATTAAAGATGAAAGACATCATTAGTAACGGCACAACAGCACCAGCTCAGTCCTCTAGAGAAATTTAACTACAAAAATCCTTTTAACGATGGTGTCAAAGTTACAGTCAAAATGTTTCATCTTTCAGTTAGTACATCAGATTTTGTAATTAATTACGCCTGCTGTAATTCCAACACAGAGAGAGAGAGATAAATAATCTTTTCTTATTATTTCTTAAGTTTATTTTCTTTGTTTCTTTTATTCATTTATTTTTTAATGTGTGAAGTTAGCCTGAATGCAGACAGTTTCTCCAAAATAAATTGTTAAATAATTTTACCCTTTTAAAAAATTAACATAAAAAGTTAAGGAAAGGTTAAACTAGCACTTCTTTCAGAAAAAAATAAATTACTATATAAATAAATGTATAAAGTAGGACTCATACTTAAAATTACAACACAATTTAATTACAAAATTTCCACAAAGACTGAATTATTCATCCAAACTAAAATGTCACTATTAAAAAAAAAATGAAAATATAGAAATAATAAAACAAACTCATAATTAAAAAGCACATTGTACATTTTGTTTTTTTGAGTTTTATTAACATTAGCTAAATATTCATGGTGTGAGTTGAAACGCAAAATCTGTGAGGAAGAGTGTGAACTAAACGATAAAGCAATCTCACACTCACCTGGAGAAGAGAGACGCAGACACTGCAGGACACAGACAGCCGTCTGCTCGCTGTCCGCTGTCTCTCACACACTCAACACACAGAACCAGCAGGGCATCATGGTCCCCGGAGAGGGGCAGCAGACTGTAATAGCCCTCCAGTGTGTCACCTGAGCTCAGCTGGCAAACACAGAGGACCTGCTCTCAAACCAGCAAACACACACACACACACACACACAGATACTCTCACAGATATAGAATCGTTCTCTTTCTCTCTCACACACACAATCACACACAAAGAAACTCTCACAGATATAGATTCTCTCCCTCCTGCTAAATGTAACACACAGTTATACAAACCCACACGCATGCTTTTTTCACCATACTGGTGAAGACATTTCATAGATGCAGTTGTTGTTATACAAAGATGGTTTCAAATGACTTCAAACTTCAAAGCGAACTTGACATTTCACTGTAGTTGTGAGGACATTTGGCCAAGTTACTGTATAGCCTCTTTTCACTCACGGATGTAGCTTGTCTTTGTATTTGTACACGTTTGGCCTCTCTAATTATGAAAATCACATGTCCTGTATATGCCAACCCTCTCCTCTCATGCACTCTGTCCTGTTTGGCAGCGTATGGTTTCTGGGACCGTGCAAGGCCTGGGAAACTCTGTTGTCCTGGAGACGAAGGACTAGGCAGCGGGCCATTCCCACAACAACCCCTTTACTTGTGTTCAGCACAATATTTCCACCTATATTCCATTATCATGACTTTACTGCACTCTGAACTCAGTGGCAGGCAAAGTGGCTATTTCGAATGTGTTTATGATCAATGCTAGCTGTGCTAGGTTGTAAATGTTACATGTAAAGTGTGCTAATTAATCCAATTACTGTTAAATTTTTCTATTTTCCTTTAACTGTACTTGCATTTTACATATATATTATGCACGGTCTGTGCTATAGCATGTAATCATGCTATCAGTCATTCAACTACTAAACAATTCAAGCGTGATAATCTCCAGTTTGTGAGACAACCACAGGACTCATGCGCACAGAAAGCCGCTTCAGAGCCGCATTGAGTGCTCTTTCACGCTTGAACGGATTTAAAGGGCCGTGAAGATTTGAGAGGACGTCAGATATGCATCAGAGAAAATCACGCGCTTTTGCTTTTGACTTTTGTAGCTTTAATAAGGATTAATGTTAAATGTATATGATGTTAAAATTATACTTTATGCAGTGAAGACAATTTGTTTAATAACTTTATTCAATTCCTGTAAAGGCCTATTTAAAGTTATCCCACCTGTTGATCAAATATTTAATTATAATATTTTCTACATTAATTTGTAGTTTAACTGTGAAATTATTACATTATAAAAATATATATTAAAAACATTAATTTTACCGGGGATTCGTTGTGATTAACTAATCAATTTTTAATCAGTTGATTGCACACACACACACTTTTATTTAGCAAGGATCTGTTCAATTTATGCAAAAAATTTGTCCAAAGCAATGTATAATAATGCATAATATTACAAAAATATATAGTTCTAATAATTGTTTTTTTTTTTACTTTCTATTCCTCAAATAATCTTGAAAAATGTATGCAGCAAACCCTTCTTTTTTCATGATAATAATCAATGTTTCTTGTGCAACAAATCAGCATTTCTGAAGGATCATTTGACACTGAAGACTGGAATAATGATGCTAAAAATTCCCCTTTGCCATCACAGGAAAAAAATACATTTAAAAATACCGGTATATTAAAATAGAAGTTATTTCAAGTTGTAGTAAACAGAAATGACTTCTAATAAAACAACAACAAATGGCAACATTTATTTTAATATATCTTTATTACTAACTGGTGCAATTTGAAGATTTAACATAAAAAATCAAGTTCATCATAACATTTGCATATTATCTCATCAAATTAAACTATTAAAACTGGCCTTGACCAGAATGTAAATAAAGATTATTATTCAAAAAACTGGAATGAATATAAGAGCTTAGAAGGCCACTAGTGTGAAATCATTTAGTCTGAAACCAAAAAGAGGAAAGAACTAAAGCATCTTTTTGGGGGGTCTTTAAAAGGAACATACACAACCAAATAGGTCCTAATAAAAAGAACCGATGCTTTACTGATACCACCGAAAGCAAAACGATAATGGATGGCCTAAAAAGCAAAATGATGGCAGGTTTGTTTCATTATGGAGAGAACGTAATGAGCGGCAGAGAGGACTGGTTTTCTAAAAGGCCAAGGCACAAACAATAAACAGCAGTGTATCCGTGTACTTCAGAATAGACAGCAGTCAATAGTCAGAGAGGAGAAGAGATAGCAGTCATTGCAGTTGGGTAATAATGATGGCCTGTTGCATTTGGTCGGAGATCATAATTGACAGATTTTAGTCTGAGATGGAATGAATAGAGATTTAATGGGCAGTTTATTATACTAAGTGATAGAGAGGTTTAATTTAGGATCTTAAGAGACAACCGTGAATAAACTGAGTTAACAGTGGACACCTGTGCTTAGTAGTGTTTCGTTTGAGAACATCTGAGTTTGTAGGTGCATTCACGAAATGTCTTGTTAAAAGCGTTCAGGTCCTTGTAGAACAAGAAGTAATTACAACTTGTAAACTGTGAATTTCAGAGAGCTCTGACTTGTACCACATGATCTCTGTAGATTCATTTTTGGTTTTAATAGTGTTGCCATAGAACGCATCTAACTCAGTAAAATAAAGAAGTGCAACGTGAGCACAGTATAATTAAGGATTGATGCCAGTGATCGCAGGTTTACGGGAAGGGATAGTTCACCCAAATATGAAAATGTTGTCATTTAATCAACCCTCATATTGTTTAAAATTTGTGGGCCTTAATTTCTTGTGCAGAGCACAACATTTTTTTTTAAATATATTTATCGTGGCCATGAATTAAGAATTTGTTGTCTCGTTTTAATAAATCGAGGCCACAAATTAAGAATTTATTCCCACGACTTATTATTTTGGTCCCTTGTTTTGAATACCTGGCCAGTAAATTGTGTGTGCAATATAATAAATAGTTACTAATTGATGTATAATAAGTTGTGGGGAAAAAAATAATTCATGTCCACGATTTATCCCCCTGCATGTCATAAGCAGGACTTCAAAGTTTTAGACTTTCATTGTATGGACAAAATATCCATACAATGAAAAAATATGCTTTCTACAACATAAAATAAATTTTCATTAGATGAACTATCCCTATAAGCATCAAACATCATACTATATCTAATATTACTGCCTTGGCCTCATCATAACCCCAGGCTTTTAACAGGCAGAAAAACACAGAAAAAAGGCAAAGAGAAAAGCTCATAAACGGTAGATAAATGAAAATAGCATTTCCATATTATGGCTTATTTTCTCTCTGAATTCAAAGTCTTGATCGTTACAGATTTACAGCTGCTACTTCTATTTATGTTCAACCCTAAAATAATGTGTTGCATTATTTCACAATTGTGATGATTGTTTCACAATTATTTCATTTGATTTGCTGAGCATCAAGTCCCTTGAGTCATAATTACATGTTCAGTTAAATTAAATGGTGAAAAAATGATTCGAGACGATACAGATGGAATTATGACGACACTGACTAGAACAACACAACCAGCGGTTCGACTCGACACTTGACTCACACAGGACTTGACAAATGACCTCAATCTCAATCTAAATATACTCGGTCTCGATTGGAGACTAAAAAACCAGTGATATTAAATTTAGACACTATTAATTGTAAAATAAATACATGAAAAATAATTAGATATTAAAAAGAAGTGGATATGCGTAACCTGGGGCAGGGGATGTTATAATTAAATAAAACTATAACCATTATAACCAAAACATTTTATACTAGTTGCAATGGTGACATTTCTAATTTTCCTTTACTTAATATACTAAAATAAATGAAAATAGAAAAATATAAACCAATTCAAAATATGAATAAAAACTATCTCAGTGATGCTAAAACAACACCTGACCTGGGGAAGAACTGACATTACAAACTAAATTAATTTGACAATTTTCTATTTGAACAGGGAATTTACGCTGGATATATTGAACGTGAAACATTTTGGAAGACCTAAGTATTTGTTTTGGAGTAAAACATTCATTAAGTGTGGCTATTAATTACTGTAATCTGATAGATAAGCTGATCAGTGTTAAATAATTCTGCTGTCTAAGGGTAACGTTTGCGAAGTTCTCACAGTCAAGCCCTGCCTTTCCCTGGAATGATTTGTGTGATGGACGTAGCTTTACCGGAAGAAAGCCGTGGTTATCTTGGGAACGCTGTTCCTATGGTACAGTGTCAATATTCCTTGAGCTGGCAGTTTTATGTGCCGCTCACAGATGGGATGTGCTCATTGGTTGGATTAAGGTCAGACACTTGAGGAATTCCTAACTGAGGCTTTGCTTTTGGTCCTTAAACAGCTAGCGGTGACGTTCATTCTGAGGAAAATATGCAATAATATCCCAGAGTGCAGTTCATGCTGATCAGAGTAAAAAGGTTTGTACAATCTGCAAAGGGAACTAAAAAAATGACAATAAACTATCTATCTAAACGAGCTCAAGATGTGCAGAGAAAGAAGCTTGCGTGATCTCTCCTCAAACCGAAGTATTCAAAAAGAAAGCAAGTGCAAACCGGAGGAGACGTCAATACATTTAGCTGCTCCGTGGATGAATCATGCAGTCCATGCATATGAAAAGATGTGTAAATAGAAAAATAAATGTTTACAAAAATGGCATAGCATCTGTTGTGTTCTCCTCCCTTAAAGTTCCCAGTCAAATACAACCACACAGTCTGGATCTGCCGAGTGCAGTGTCTACCACTAGAGATAAAATGCATGCATTCCATGCAGTGCTCTTTGCTTTGCAGTAGGGCTGCACGATATTGGAAAAAAACGATCCTTACGATATTTGCCTTTTCTGCTATATATTCTGCTTCATATATTGAAATATGAAGAAATATGAAACATAGGAATGTTCATCAAATGATTTATTTATTAGCTATATTTGAAAAGAGTGATTAATTCTAGATTTGTTGAGGAGGGCAAAATAAAGAAAAAGATTCCTTTTAGGGCTGAACGATTTAGGATTTTTACAATAAACATCAATACACAAACTGCCTTCAGTAAGTGAATACTTGCTATTCCTGCTTATGTTTGCATAGGGCACTTTCTCACTGTTTTGGCCAGGATAATAAATTTTATAATAAAAAACTATTTTTTTATATAAATGATATATTAAGCAAAAAAAAACTATACTGTAATATTATAACTGTTGTACTGTAAAATTAAGATCAGCGTGAAACAGAAGCTGCGAAAGACTAAAAAAAATGTAGGGCTGGACTTGATTTTGTCCTTTGGGAATTGATTTAACGGTTGTGGTTTGCGTTTGCTGTGATTGTCATGTGAGTGACCGGCCAGTAAACCCGTCATCAGAGAAGAGATGTTGCTGCAAGAGGGAGGGGAAGTTATTTTGCCAAAAAAATGAGTCACATTTATTTTTAAATATAAACCATCAAGTATTTTATTTTTGACAGGTTGCTGGCAAATAGATGTATGTGCTTCTGGTTTCAGAGTGAAACTCTCCAACTTGCTCAGATGCAGCTTGTGGTCTCGTGAACCTCCGCATCATGTGGATGAGCAGAGCCGGTACCAAGTGTATTTTTTACTCTCGAGCCGGTAGCACGTGTATTTAACAAATTAAAATCACAGTTTGAATGATTTGACAATTGTATTGCGATATCGATTTTATTTCAATATATCGTGCAGCCCTACTTTGCAGGGGTAAAGCGTGAAGGGGATACATATTTAGATATGACGAGTATTATGTCTGTGTCTTTATGTGTCGTTTTGTGCTGTACAAAGTCTGTAGTCTTTATAAAGAGTGTGTGTGTGTCTTTAGGGTGGTGTTCCCCATGCTCCATCGGAGTGGAACCCGTCTCCGGTGGAAGAGGGTGCAATAGGTCCGCTGGGGGTAAAGGGATCAGTGTCCGTATCCGACTCGCCCTCCGCTAAATATCGGCAGTCGCGGCCCCAGCTCGACCCTGTCGTTAACCCCGAGGCCTTGCCCGTGACCTCCTCTTTCTCGGCGGAGATGCTGAACCCACTGGGCGACCGTTCCAACTCCTCATGAGTGACCGACAATAGCGACAACGGAGTGCCCACCCTGTGACCTCCCGATTGGTTGACATTGGAGGACAGGGAGTGGCTTGGCAGTGGGCTGATGGGCAGGACGGTTGGTCTTGGTGGGTGAGAGTTGGAGTGCGTGTAATACGGTGCGTTGTGCAGTGGCGGGCCATAGCTGCAGTACACGCGGTCGCCTGCGACGCTGACGGTCAACGTGGGGTCGCAGCGCTCCATGGTCATGTGGCCGGGGCCTGTGGGGTCATGTTGCATATGCATATCCACCAGGAAATCCAGTTTCTTCTCCATGTCCTCGACCTGCGAGGGCGGGATGACAGTTTAGCCAAACAGTTAATTAAGCCACACGAGTTGTCAGAGTGCATGAGTACCTGTCTCTCAACTCGCACAAATCTACCCATCATGCTTTGGTCTTCGGGATCTGGCAGGCTTGCTTTGGCAAGATATGACTCATGTCTAAGAAAAAAAGACATGGAGGGAAAGTAAATCTGAGTGAAAAAGTTCAAATGAGAGTGGCTATATCTGCTTCATTTGAGTAAATATAAATGTATATATTTTTCAGAATTTCTGTATAATGTAGGCCATAATGCATAACATGAATCTCAAAATATATTTTACAACAAAAAAGTGGACTGTTTGGCTTACCCATTACATCTAGCAAGGCAACCACTGGCAGTGAGCAGCTTATCGAAACGAGCAACAGAAGCATTGCTTGCGCACATGTAAGCTAAGCTAATGCAATCATTAAACAGCATATAAATAAAAAACAGCCAAACGTTACAGAACCCATCCTTACCCACATTCAAGTGTTGATTTAATAAAAAGAAAAGAATGCATACAGCTAGAATAATTTTATTTTTATTGAACTTTTTTTGTGGAGGGGGATTCTGTTCTTTCTTATGGTATATTTTATGTTCAGATATTCATACAACAAAACATTCTGGGGGGCCGTGAAAGTTTTGTGAAAATAAGCAAAACGTTTGTTTAAAAAAAAACAAATGGTGGCAGGGAAAGAGTTAAAAGTTAATAAAAACATATGAGATATGAGTATTTTTAGGTGTGATTTGATTACCTAGGTGACTGCTGGGAGGAGTACGGAAAAGGTGCTTTCTGGGGTTTCTTGTGTTTTGGAGTGAGAGGCGGTCCAGGCGTCAGAATCAGATCTATTCTGAAGATGAAACGAAAACAAATATTAGATTGGTTTTGTTTTTTTACACAAAATAAAAAAGACAACCTATTTTAGTTTAAATGACGCAAGTGAACAATTTGAAATAAAAAAAAGTATCATTTTTATATAATAGTTCTGTGTGTGTGTGTGTGTTACCGTGTCTGTAGATATTTGATTCTGGTAAGCATGTCCAGATGTCCTGCAGAATACTGTTCTATCACGTCCTTTACATCATACGGCCTCAGAGTCTCCTTAAAGCGCTTCTTATTCAACAGGAACATTATGATCCTTCAACACACAAGCACAAATGATTCCCCCGTTCAAATGAGAATTATTATTTTTTGTATATTTTAGTTTAACAAGAGCAGTTGAAAGATGTTTAAAAAAATAAATAACTGTTTTTCAAATAACTGTTTTCCATTTTAATATATTTTAAAAAGTAATTTATTCCTGTAATAGCAAAGCTTAATTTACAGCATCATTACTCCAGTCTTTAGTGTCACATGATCCTTCAGAAATCATTTGATATGATTTGGTGCTCAAGGAATAAAAAAAAATATATATATATTATCATCATCAATGTTGACTTTTTTTTTTTTTTGTAAAAACAGTAATAGTTTCATTTCAGGATTCTTGCTGAATAGAAAGTTCAAAAGAACAATATTGTTATTATCTGAAAATAAATATTTTGTAACATTATTAATGTTTTAACTGTCATTTTTAAATATAAAATATAAGTGATCCCAAACAAAATCAATTTAATGCATTCTTGATGTATATAAATAATATGTAATATAAAAATGATATATGTGTACCGTAGTGCTCTTATCACTAATTTTAGAGTTGGAATCATCTCCTCCAACAGTATGTCAGGTGGGAAGCCCTTCTCCTCAGGCGTGGGGTCAGGAAGACCACCTGTATCTACAATCAAACAATGCAATTTAAGGGAGTGTATCTATTATTATAGTGTACATATTAAGAGTATATATACCTATGTGTATTAACTATACAAGTGTGTATGTGTTTGTGTTTACATGTCTGTTGGCACTGTTTTTTTCTAGAAGTTTAGTACTTAAAGACGTTCGGCTTTTAAAAATACATCTTGAATATTTGAATGATGGAACATGTCGTTTGTGTGTGTGTGTGTGTGCGTCATACCCTCTGAGCTCTGTCTCAGGGCGTAGGCCTTCATTCTGAAAGCAGTTCTGAATCTCTCTCTGTTACTGAACCCTGCTGGCTTGCCCTCTTTTGATGGACTGTCCTCAATCGCCTCTGCCGGCCCGCAGTTCCCCGACACACTGTCAGGATTCGCAGCAGGCATCATCACACGGGCCCTTACCGTTGATGGTCTCGGAGTCGACAGCCGCACGCGCTCCAACAAACTCAATTTCTGACTGATGAAGAGAAAGAATAACAGATGAGTTGAATCACAGAGCCCTGGACACATTTTTTGATCATTCCTTATCATTTGTAATTCTTATTGAGTGATGATAGCGTCGTGCAGTACAGGTTGAGTTAAAAATCAAGAAATATTTCCGTTAACGGTACTATTAGCAAGGCTGCATTAAATTGATTAATAGTGAAGGCATTTATAATTTCACATGAAATGTCTATTTCAAATAAATGCCACTTTTGAGCTTTCTTTTCATCAAAGAATCTTAAAAAAATTATCTGTTTTCACTAAATTATGAAGCAGCACAACTGTTTTCAACATTGATTAAAATGAGAAATGTTCATTGAGCACCAAATCTCTGAATGATAATGTGACACTGAAGACGTAATGATGCTGAAAATTCAGCATTGATATCACAGGAATAAATTGAATTGTAAAATATATTAAAACAAAACTGTAATAAATTGTAATAATATTTCACAATATTACTGTTTTTACTGTGTTTGTGATCAGATAAATTCAGCATTGGTGAGCATTAAAGGACTTCTTTCAAAAACATTTTAAAAAATCTAGTTAACTGTGCCTTCTTCAAATTAAGACAAATCTGGTTTAATATAAGTGTGTATTACTATAAGAGCTAAAGCCCTGAAGCATCTGTCTTAATGCGACCCTGTATGCACACACAAACTCTTCCTGTAGGAGAAACTAATCCCTTCCAAAGAAACAACGCAGGGCATTCTACTGTGAAGGGTCCCCAAGGATGGACACACACACACACACACACATACAGACTATGCACTGCGGCACACACAGTATCTCTTGAGTACAGTGAAAAGAGGAAAATTGAAGTGGTGAGAGGGACTGAAACATCTTGAAATGCTCCACAATTACAGCTGATTACCAACCAGTTACTGATACAACACTTTCCCACACACACACACAAAACACAATCTGTCTACAGTCGATTCAAACTGTCTGAGAGGGTTTTAATGATTGAAAAATGACTCTGTGTTTACAGTATGTGTGTGTGTGTGTTGTAGACAGGAGCTCATACAGGAAAGCAGTGAAAACTTGAGAACAGACAGGAAGAGAATCAACGCATAGACTTCACGTGAACAAATGAATGGAGCAAAATATCAAGAGCTACTGAACAGTGTGTGTATGATCCAGTTTCTCCATTTTGGACTTGTTTTAGTAGGTCATTGATAATGTCAGGCTGCAGGTTTTCCCAGCTATTTGTGTGTGTGTGTGTGTGTGTGTGTGTGTGTGTGTGTGTGTGTGTGTGTGTGTGTGTGTGTGTGTGTGTGTGTGTGTGTGTGTGTGTGTGTGTGTGTGTGTGTGTGTGTGTGTGTGTGCGCATTTGTACCAGTGGGTCAAGTTTTTCTTACATTGCAGGGAGAAAATGTTCACTAAAGGATGTTAAGATCTGAAATCTTTTACACACTAGATAAACTGTTCATAAAAATGTAAAACTGCAGAAACACTTGTGTGGATGTTCAGTTTAACGGATAGTTTAAGGAATACTTAAAAAAAAAAAAAAAGCAGTGCTCCCAATCAATAATTAGTCTCAACTAAACATAAATGCTAAACAATACAATAATTTGGTACAGATCCCCTAAAAGGACATTGTGATGGGAGAAAAAAATATTTCAATGATTTTTTTAACTTTTATGCATCCCTCAAGAAACGTTCCGTTTATTCACAAAACCTTTTCTTAAAACATTTGGAAAACTGCAAGGGATCTGATGAATGCTGAAGCTTTTGGCGAGCAAACTCAAAATGTATGTGAGCAAGTAGAATGTTTTTTGGATGAATGAACACAAAAGCTCATTTTGTTCCCATCTCCCTGTTTCTTAAAGAGCTTTTTATTTTATTAGCCTTTTAATGTTTTTATTTTTTTAAACATTAAAAGTACAATTTATTACAACACAACTCTGTTTAGAATGTGTGTGTGTGTGTGTGTGTGTATATATATGAACTACATGTTCACTGTTCACAAGAGTCGTTTATTCCCAAATCGGCCTTCACTGCTCTATGTGGACAATGCAATGTATTGTATCAAGACATTTAGGAACATTTACCAAACCAAATATCTAGAAGAAAAAAAAAACAGTTCGTGATTCACAAGCTTAGGTAGATAAAGTATATTTAGGTCAGTACAAAAATGAAAGAAACCCAAAGTCCTTACATGACGGCAAAGCAAAGGTGTGGGCGGTCTGGTTTCTCCATTTGGACTTGTTTTGGTAGGTCATTGTCAGTGATAATGTCAGGCTACAAGTTTCCCTGCCAAACTAGCCTTGTGTACGTGGATGAATGTTTGCGTAGGTGTGTGTTTTAGCAGTATTAATGTGTAATCTGATCTCTGATCTGGACTGAACATGGATTACAGGTCTCGGGTCAGGCGACACAAACAAGCACAGCACTCAATCCAAGTCTCCCTTTGTTTCTATCTGTAAATCTTCCATCTATTAATAAACGGATTGTCAGGTCAAGGACAACTGATACTCATGATTATTATATACGCAGTCCATCTTTGTCACGGTTCGTCACTCTTGGATCGCTAATAACACTTCTCATCCTTTTCCTTAAAGTGACACAGACGTCACACATCCAGCTGTCCATTAAATTCTCCCACACACACACACATGCATTCCCTCTCCCTCGCTCTGCTCTGACACTATCATCTATCAGTGATCCATAATTCACTCTGTTCTAATGGACTCTGTAATATCACATATAGAACTACTGTCCACGTGTCCCCGAACTAAAAAACGAGCTCTGCCAATCTCAAACACACACACACACACACACACACGCACAGACAGAAACGCACTGCTGGTCATTACGCCTTTGGCACTGAATTAATGGAGGTGGTGGTTATTAGGAGTTATTTAAGGAAACACATTTCACAGATTCATTAATCTCACAGAGATGCTGTAAATCGTTACAACAGTGAGCAAGAGACAGGGAATGAGAGAGAGAGAGAGACTTACCTAGCCATAACCTCAAGAGGGTCCTTCCTGCAGATGACAGGAACAACAAAAAACATTTAGTTTAACCAGATAACTTATGAAAACACACTTGGTAACCAAATTACCACTGTATATCATATGAATATTCAGTTATGCAAATATTTATGTATGTATGTGTGTGTGTGTAATAATTGTGAATATTTGTACCACAAAGAATAACAAATATATATCAATAGAATAGCAAGATATAATTTGTTTATGTTTCAGTAAAAGAAAGATTTAATTTCAGTAAATTGCTTTAATTGTAAAAGTAATTACTAGAGATTACTAGAGATTTTCCGGTTTTGGCCAAAATGGTTTTGGAATCGATTTCCAAGTCAGTTACTTGATTTTAACAGATCCAGAAAAATACTCTAAATATTCTAATATCAAAAGTCAGCTTTATCGTCAATTCTGCAATATATACAGCACATACATAGAGAATTGAAATTCTGTAACTCTCAGACCCAAGGTGCAACCAGGTTACATTAACAGTAACAATATATATATATATATATATATATATATATATATATATATATATATATATATGTATATATGTATATGTATATGTATATATATATATGTATATGTATATATATATATGTATATGTATATATATATATATATATATATATATATATATGTATATGTATATATATATATATATATGTATATATATATCAACAACACCAAAAATATATATATATATATATATATAAAAAAATAATATTGTAATTATTCTAAAAAATTATATAAGACCAATCTTTTAGTCTATACTGTTTTCTGTTGAAGCTTGAACAAAACTTAACTAAACATTATTCATAGCACAACTGCCAGCTTTCAAATTCTGGCAACTTTATTATGAAACTCAAACAATAAGTCGTTTTGGTGCTCTTTAATGTGGCGTGACAGATTGCCTCAGTTCAAACAGCACGTGAAATGATGACCTCTTCCTTTTTACGATGCAGTACAGCACAAAATAAAGGTCTAAACATCAGAAATTAACTTGAAAGAAATGGTACAACTTACTGAAATGAATCATGCCTCATGTAATCGCTCAGTTTAGTTTTAGTTTTAGATTTAGTTAATAATAACCCTGATTCCTGCCACCAATTTCATGCCAGTAATTGAGCCAATGCCTGTCAAGTGATCAAGGTTTGACTGATCATGACCCTGTTAGCCCCTGCTGGTAGATATCATAACTACACCCTCTTGCTGCAAAATGCATCTTTATCCATTGATGGCCATCAAAAATATTCTGACTGAGTAATAATAATTCTGACAGATTTTTTTGGCAAGCAACGTGCATTACTATACAAATATTTTAATAAATTATAGTAGACATTTTACTAGAAATGTCACTCTTAAAAGAGTGAAATTTACATATGTCCCTGTCTGGCTTGGGATAGTCGCTAGTGAATAACTTGAGACAATTGGCAAGATTTATAACAGCTACATAAAAAAAAAAACTTCTGTCAGGATTTACTAAAGACAAGCAGTGAAAACCCAGCACTGAAAAGGTGTGGACAGGGTAATTTTTGCAGATGACCTTATAGCATATTAATTTGTATTATTATTATTATTATTATTATTATTAGTCAATTTACTGGTATTTGCAGCATTATTTAATCCTCCAAAACAATCATGTCTTAAACCAGATGCTAATTTGCACTGCTCTTGGTAAATTACATTGCTCGTTGTGGAAATGATGAAAGAGGAAAGAGGTTTTTCATCAAGATAGAATAGTAAATTGTTCACACACAAGTGAGTACCTCACTGTAACCTCTAGTAGACTTCTAGATGATGCTGTCTCTGCATGCAGACAAACACACATATGGATATAAACATAATAAATGAACATTAAACAGATGCACACAAATCATGAGAATAAAGAATAAGTGAAAACTGTCATCAGTCTCACTGAAATAATTAAAACACAGGCATAAAATGAAATAACAATGATGACCAACATAAAGGTAAGCAAAATATAATACATACAGTGGTGTGAAAAAGAGTTAGCCCCCTAATGTTTGTCACATTTTAATGCTTCAGATCATAATACAAATTTAAGTATTAGTCAAAGATAACACAAGTAAACAAAATGTTTTTAATGACGTTTTTTAAATGAAGATTGTTATTATTAAGGGAAAACAAAATCCACACACACACAAGGGAAGGGAAGTAGACCAAAAGATCTTCAAAAGCTAGACATCATGCGAATGAGAAAGAAATGAAAAAGAAAACAATTGAGATCTATCAGTCTCGAAAAGGTTTTAAAGCCATTTCTAAAGCTTTGGGACTCCAGTGAACGACAGTGAGAGCCATTATCCACTAATGGCGAAAATTTGGAACAGTGATGAACCTTCCCAGGAGTGGCCAGACCAAAATTACCCCAATAGCACAGTGATGACTCATCCAAGAGGTCACAAAAGGCCCTATAAACAATATCCAAAGAACTGCAGAACTCACTTGCCTCAGTTAAGGTCAGTGTTCTTGACTCCACCGTAAGAAAGAGACTGGGAAAAAAATGGCCTGCATGACAGAATTTCAAGACGAAAACCACCTCTGAGCAAAAATAACATTAAGGCTCGTCTCATTTTTGCCAGAAAACATCTTGCTGATCCCCAAGACTTTTGGGAAAATACTCTGTGGACTGACGAAAACAAAAGCTGAACTTTTTGGAAGTTGTGTGTCCCATTACATCTGCCATACAAGTAACACTGCATTTCAGAAAAATAACTTCATACCAACAGTAAAATATGGTGGTAGTAGTGTGATGGTCTGGGGATGTTTTGCTGCTGAAAAATACTCATTGTAAGTTATTGCATATGCTTGATTGCAGTTGTTTCTGCTAAGGGTGGCCCAACCAGTTATTAGATTTAGAGGGCAAGCACTTTTTCACACAGGGCCAAGTAAGTTTGAATGATGTTTTACCTTAATAATATCAACCTTCGTTTAAAAACTGCATTTTGATTTTACTTGTGTTATCTTTGACTTGTATTTAAATTTGTTTGATGATCTGAAACATTTAAGTGTGACAAACATGCAAAAAATAATCACTAACGTGGTAAATACAAGATTTTTTGGTGAGAAATGTATATTTATGTTACCTGAAGCATGGCAGAGAGATCACAGTCTCATAGAATCTCCATGTGGCGATGAGATCGTCTCTGACGGGATTGGTGGAGTAGTATCTCCATGCAGCCTGAAACCAATATTGAATATTGAACGTTAAGCAAATGTGCTGTAGAGGAATGATCTTAAAAGCAGTACATTTTCTGCAGATGTACGTTTATCCTCAAGGTTTCTGGTTACCTGTATTAGTGAAGCTGCAGGATGTCTGCGTTTCTCAAAGTGTTTCTGCCTGTGCTGTTCCTGAACTTTCAGAGCCAGTCCAGAACCAAGAATACCCTACAAATATAACCAGATATACTTAAGCTATTTTTGAAATATCAAGTATCATACTGAACAAAGATTTAGTTTCCACGTTTAAAAAATAAACACAAACCAAATGATTTTAGGTTCCTAAAGCGAAAAACATACAGTGAGAGCTGTGTAGTCCATTTGATTCCAAAACAAATGTTTTTAATGAGTCAGATCTAGTTTTAGATGTAGTGAATCAAACGCATACATACTTACAGTATTAGCTTACATTTCTTGTGTGTTGCATGTGATTCTGATATCAGTTACTGATTGGTTGTTCACATGACAATGCATACTTAAAGATACACATAACACTGTCTCCTAACCAGACGCGTCACGATGGCATATTCCATATTAATACGACTTTTTGTCTTAATTAGCAGCGAGGGCGACACGCATCAATTTTAGGAACGGGTTCTACTTTTCTGCGACATCACAGCTAGAACAGAATAAGACAAGTTATGACAATGATAATCTCAGGCAGTGTTTATGTGCTTTATTCAATGTATTTAATGCGAGTTTAAATCTTGTTTTGCTTACCATTTTATAGCCATACTGAAAGCGACAATGCATAATTCACCTCAGATCTTGAAAATAAATAAAAGCGGTTTAAATCATCAAACTCAGTGAACAAATAAGTGTATTGTATGACAAAGTTTGTTTCAGTAACTCTTCAGTAATTTTTGGTTGTGTTAAAATGGTGTAATATTTATACAGTTTTATTACTCTTCTGATTGGTTGTGAATTTTTATTTAATTATTATTGATCACGTAATCGCCTCGCAACTAATGTAGACAGACAGATTATTCTATCGCTAGAATCCTATAGCGTCTGGTTAGGACAGTGTAATATTTTATATAAAATGAATTAATAAATTAAATTTAACCACATTTTTTGTGCGTTTAGTATTGTTGCTTAATATATAGTTATAGGCAAATTCATGCATTACATGTATGTCATCATTAAAAAAGTCTGTGTAAACACACCTTTTAAGTTGTATTACTGTTGAAATTAAACGAATAGTTATGGAATTGGGATTGTTACGAGGGAAAGTATTATAGTCTAAAGATGCAGTCACATTTACTGTTACTTTCCAAAAATTTGTAGGAACAATACAGATATTCTGATAAGTATCCAGAGTTTCGAGTGAAGGTAAAAAAAAGTGAATTATGATCTCTAAACTATTGCATGTGAACTTTTAAGATGAGATGCACCGTAACAGTTATATTGTAACTTATCAGTGTAAAAGTTGAGTTGTACTCACGGCTGGAAGTGCAAAGAACGACACACCGATAAGAGCAAAGGTCCCGGCCAAAAGACGCCCTGCCCACGTCTTTGGGGTCTTGTCACCGTAACCAATGGTTGTCAAGGTGATCTATCACAGGAGTGAAATTATACATCATCCCTGTGACTAAGGCTATCATGGCTAAGAGGATATCAAAGTACTTGAGTTAAAACCATTAAAAAGGTAGTATTAATGGAGCTGCTGTTAACATCAGGAAAGGAGCTGCAATAAAGCCATCACAATCAGTAGGACTAATGGAACTTATATAAATCCCTCACGAATGCTGCTGTTAATGGAGGTTCTGTAAAAGGAATTGCCTTACATAAAAAAATATAAAAAAATCCTTTTGACCTTGTAACACACAACGGTTCTGTTTCTATTAAAATGAATTTTGTTTCTCAACATGAAGGAAAGCTGTTATACAGTACATAATGTACCATAGCAGTTCAAATCACTGAATAGGTGCATAAAAATGTCAAGAGTGAGTTTTTAAATGCAAAGTTTTTTTCTTTTCTTTTTTTTTTGCATTTTTGTGGCTCTGATCTTTTCACATATTCAGATTTCATGTATACGCTCTTAAAAACAAAATCCACTGAAGTAATGCAGGTTACGAACAAACTTTAAAGTGGCCATCTTTGGAATTGTATGATTTTGAAAATATATATTTACATTTATTCATTTAGCAGACGCTTTTATCCAAAGCGACTGACAATTTGAGGAATACAGAAAGCGATTCATCCTGAAGAGGCAAAAGTACACAAGAGTGCTTACAATACAAAGCTTCGAACTTTGCTTGAAGTAGTATAAACCTGAGAATGGAGGGACTAAAGGAAAGTTAATGCAAGGAAGGAAAAGTTTTTGTGTGTGTGTGTGTATTATGTTAGGTGCTTCCTTAGGATTTCAATTCATTTGAGTTTTACTTCCTTACACAGGACACAGCAGTGTGACCATTTCATTTGCATTCATGAATAAAAATAGATATGTGTGAACTGTAAAACTATTTAGAGTATGTGTATGAAAAAAGCATATCCCTTAATCCTTATCCTTAAAGGTCTTCATTTTCATTTTTTAAATTAAATATTGAATGCTATAATGTATATTATAATTCTCAGTAGAAGACTTCTTATATAATTTTGTATTTAAATGCATTGTTGTATTACTATGTTAAGTAAAAACAAATTATTTTATACATTTTTATTGTTCCCCAAAATATTTTTCAAATTTGTTTCAAATTTGGAGCACATGTGCACCTTTGGGGGGAAAAGGTAAATGTCATGGCCTGTTAACAGTTTGCTATCAGAAATTGAAATTCATTTGAGAGCCATACTTACTTTCATTCTTATTTAAAGAAAGTTATGAATTCATGTGAGTGCCTTGTGTAACTCTCACCAGTCCCCACCAGAGGGCATCTGCATAGGTGTCAAAGTCCTGTGTAGGTGGTGGGGAGGGGCCTGTCTCAGTGTCTGTTAGCGCCACAGTGACGTCATCCTTCTCAACCAGGTACACCAGGAAGGAAGCCAGGATCAATGACAGGAAGCCGATGTACCACGCTGTGATCAGCTCCTGACCACACACACCAGCCAGGAAACACACACAGCTGTATTTTCTGCAGTACTGAGATCAAACTTCACCAGACACTGATATGTGATTGTTTGTGCTTGCGTATGTACTTTGTGTGCGTATCGCAGACCATAGCAGTTTAGAGAGATGAGTGTGTGTGTGTACTTTGGATTGTGCGTGCATTGTCGACCCCATCGGTGTATATGAGCACGCTTGACATGATTTAAACAAGCAGGACATGCTTTAGATGTTGATTAAGGGGTACGTCCTGTTTGCGTACATCACGTCAAGCGTGCGGATACCTTGCTGTGTGTGTATATTGCAGATCCCAGCAGTTTCCAGGTGCCTCCGCGGCGGTCCATTCGTAGCATCCGAAGGATCTGCAGGAAGCGCAGACTGCGCAGCGACGTGGCCAACACATTTCCCTGGTTACGTACGGCAACCACCGGCACCGAAGCGATCAGCACAAAAATATCTAAGAACGTGGAGTGCACAAGGGGACATACAAATCTCTTATGCTCACCACTCAGACTGCATTCATTTGATCAAAAATACAGTAAAATCTTATTAAATTGTATTACAATTTAAAATAAATGCTTTCTATTTTAATATCTTTCCAAATGTACCGTATTTTCCCGTATATAACCCGCAGGATTTTACCAACCCTTCAGGGGGGTGCAGGGTATATCACAAATTTTTTACGCGTAATAATATTTCAATATATTTGTTACGTCCCTAAGGACGTATGTGTTTTTTGGGGGGTTTTTTTGCGGTATTTTCTTTCTGTTTTTCTTTCTTGCAAGAGTTGTTGTCTCTGGCGCTTATCACTCTGACAGCTTTATTCTTTTTGTTCTGATTCTGACTTGTATTTGTTTTCTTATTGTTTGAATTTCGCGCACAAGCACTGTGTACCGAGCCTGAACAGTTATGGATAATTGACGTCATGCGAGCAACATTCGAAATTCGAAATGTGAACTTGCACAAAAAAGTTCATCAATCTATGGGTGCGGGTTATATAAAGGTGCGGGTTATACCAACGATTTTTTACACAAAACCCGCGGGCTACATGAAGGTGCAGATTATCTGCGTCTGCAGGTTATATGCGGGAAAATACGGTAATTTATTCTGGTGATGTAAAGCTTAATTTCAGCATCATTATTCCAGTTTTCAGCATCACATGATCCATCAGAAATCATTCTAAAATGCCGATTTGTTGCTCAAACAACATTTATTATTATTATTAAAAATGTTGAAAACGGTTGTACTGTGGAAACTGTGATGCTTTTTTTCAGGAGTCTTTGATTAATAGAAACAGCATTTATTTGAAACTGAAATCTTTTGTAACATTATAAATGTCTTAACTGTCATTTTCGATCAGTTTAATTTGTGCTTGCTGAAAGTATTCATTTATTTATAAAAAAACAAAAAAAAACGACTTGACCCATTGGGTTATTGAGCGTTATTAAATGAAACTGTAGTGCGTGTGTTTTTCAGTGTTTGTTTAGGTCAGAGCGTTTAACTCACCCAGGACACACAGTGGTTTGCGGGCGAATTTGAGGCGTCCTCTCCAGCCCTTATATCGACAGCAGCAGCCGGCGGCCCATATCCTCAATGCAAACTCACCCCCAAAAATAAAAATTGTAAATGTCTCCTACAGGTGAGAGAAACATTCAGTCATTTACTTCTCAACCATTCCGTCTCACTCTCTCAAGCTAGACTGACTATGATCAAAAAAACAAACTCTTACCAGAATCACCAGCCAGTGAGCCGAATCTTCCTCATGTTCTTTAAACGTTGTTAAAATCGACAGAATTAGACATCCCAAAACAATCAGAAACCTAGAGATTAAGAAACAGAGAGTGAGTGTGACCAAAAGTTTAAATTCATGTCACTTCCTCACACACAAACACTTTATTTTATATGTTTATAACGCAAAAAACTGAGATGAGGCTCTTTCTCTTTGTTGTTGCTATGGATACCTAAGCTGAGTCATGATAAAAATCTTTTTTTTCTGGTAAGACCAGCAACCTTTAGATATAAATGATAATGATATCGTTTTACCAGCAGAGGGAGCTGGTGAATGCACTGCATTAGAAGAGAGAGAAGGATGTATTGGACATGTCCACCAGACACACTTGCACAACAATCCTATTACCAGATGCTGAGCTGGTAAGATTTATAAGCTTAATGTTATACGACAGGTAATCAGAAACCTGGTGCTACTGTAAACCGTATAGGATGCTCATTACATTTCAATCCATTGCTTTCCTGGGTATTTCATTGAATATTTACTCATCATTTCCTCACCATGTCTTTAGAAACCCATATGTTGCTTAAATGAGGCATAGCGTCCTTAGATCCTTTTCAGCAGATAACATCTTAAAGTCAGCATGAAATAAAATGATCTATCCATGAATGTGTCTGTGGTGTGGACTCTATTCTTTTAGATTTAGAATTATTTTATCTTTACTGTTATCATAGTCATCGTCCTTAATGTGAACAGATGAATAAGATCTTTGGTAAACATAATTTGACATTTTAGATATTCACACCCCAAAGGTTTTAATCTGGTTACTTATTAGAAACATACTTTTTTTTAAATAAACATTAACAACTTCAAAATGTGCGTTTTCAATATGGATGTGTGCAGTTTATGTTGTTGAACAAAATGTTTAACTTATGATTACCACGGACTTATTTCACTTTACATTAAGAAACCCATTATAAAAAAAACCCATAGGAAAATCGCAAGGGAACCAGTGGCTAATTAATCTTCCGGGTTTTGACTTCATCCCTGCATCCCTCTATAATGCTTAGATGATGGCATTTTTTTCATTTAATGAGTAAACCAATCCTTTTGAGATAGTATTTAGTGCCAAATTCTTTTTATTTAATATATTTGTATGTAATTATTGGTGTATGCAAATGACTAAGCAAATCATGTGTGTGATTAAGTCCTCAGATTCCTTTTTCATGCAGTGATGTGTTGATATGTCTGCGAGTCTAGATATACTGTGTGGCATCCAGCAGAGCACACATGCAGACTCACATATTTCCTTTATCGTCCTCATATTCGTCAGTTGACCTGTTGGCAGTTACTATGGTTTCGCATTTGTAGGTTAAATCTGTGCTGTTTCCATGGTTACACATTCATCACACACACATACACACCGATACATGCTCAGCATCTCCGGTGAAAGCTTTTAGCATCATTACACTAATAACTTCTAATGGTCATACCTCTCTCTGTCTCAGTTGAAGTATGTAGGATTTTCTTGAAGAGCAATGCTTCTTTCAACACAAAACGATGGAATGCCATGACTCTCATGACGCCCATTCGGCACAATTGCTCTTAAAATATGATTATGTTGTTAATGAAATAGGGTATTAAGAAAGAATAGCTTTATACAAATATACAAAAACAAATCCTTTATATTCATAGTATGTAATATATAATTTTATATCAAATATATATGGTAATTAAGATGCAAAGCAGGACAGATTCAAACTCGCATCTCCCACATGAGCACCACAGCTCAATGTCAACGCTACAGCTGATAATCATATAAACTAATGCTAGGTGGCGCAATTATACAAATCTGCTAGCTAATTTCAGTCCACAATTAAATTTGATCATGATATAAAGAAATTGAGTCTCGCTCGATTCATATGGATTCGTTTTACAATCCGTTTATTACTTTTTTGAAGCGACAAATAGGTAGTTGTGTAGCTGACAATGGGGGGACAGAAATCTCTCTGATTTCTTTTAAAATACCTTCATTTGTTTCAAAGTCTTATGGGTTTGGAACGACACGAGGGTATTTGAAACAAGTAGTAGCACCTTTACTCTCGCTAATCGTACCAAGATAAATGTACGATACTATAAGCTGCATATCCAGGTGTTTGTGTTGAGTGTGCAAGTATAACTATAGCGCGCTTACTGCATGTCAGAGAGGCAGGACAGATAACTTAATTTTTTTTTAACTTAAAGACTTCATTTTTGGTCATACAGTAATATATAATTCCAAACTGTAAAGGGTATAAATTAATATTTACACTCATAATAGAAACAAAATGTTGTTTTGCAGTGCATCACATAAATCAAGGGTGTCCAATACGTCGATCGCAAAGGTAGTGTTGGTAGATTGCATTGAATTAACAAAGTACCGGTAGACATCAGCCCATCATCCATCCTCACAATGAAATTTGTCACTTGATTGACGTACAGGACAGCCAGTCTGACCTCTGACCTTTTCTGACACATGGGGCGCCAAGTGCTTTAAAACGCCAGCAAGCTAGTGAGAAATCCTCCAATTTATGTGTTTTAAACTTAAGAAAGAGTATAAAAATGAGTGGGGGAGCTGGACAAAGTATGAAGTCTAAAACGTACCACTTCCATATGGAGTGGGAGGTGGATTTTTTTTTTCACTATCATTTTTGAAGTGCGTGTTATGGAATTTTTTAAATGATATGTTTTCTTCTTCCTTCTTGTATATGATTATATTTTGTTTCTTGACATTATTGATTATTGTGTGACATTAATGGTATTTCCTATTCTGTAGAAACTAAAACACATATGGTGTGTAGTATAGAGAGGTGTGTTCCTGATAAGGAATGGAAAAGTACAACTGAGTCTTTAGCCTTGACTAGAGATATAAGTGTCGAAGCAGCCCTCCCTTCTTTGTCACACTCTGCAGGGCAACTCGAATGTCTGTATGACTGTGGCCTTTTCTCATGAGAAAATAAACCTTTTTAAATTACAATTGGGATATTTGTCTCTTATTCAGAACTAGTAAAAGATTTTGCCACCACAGTGCGTTTGCCTCATTTGTCGGCCTGTCATCGCTATACAGAAGAAGGGAAATGTAGAGTCGCATTTTCTGACTGTTCTTAAAAACTACGAAACTGACTTCCCTCCGAAAAGCGAACTGAGAAGAAGGTTGAAGGAACTAAAATCTCAGTTGTCTGGACAGCTGTCATTTTTCTCCTACCGAAGTACAGAGTTGTATTGTGCAATATGGGTTCATGTGCTTATGCAAGCTACACCAAAATATATTTTGCATATAAAGAATTCCTCAGTATATTCATAAATAAATAAATATATGTTTTGTATTTTTATAGTAGGTAGATCGTTTTGACTAGGTCATTTTATAAGTACTTCACAAGCCCAAAAAGTGTAGGCACCCCTGACATGAATGAACCGAAACACATGCCTTACAGACATGAGAAATATATATATTGAAAGTTTGAAATATCTACTTTTAAACAACCCAATTTGAATCAAATACAAATACTCTCTGATCTTTAATTTATATGAAAGGGGCATTTCTCTTTATAAGCTCATCCTATTCTGCAGAGTCACCATCATCAGTGGCCAACACTAGTTTATTAATAAACCTTGCTATTTTTTCCGACACATTCATAATCGTAATTTTTTTCAGTGCTTTGTGGCAAGCTTTATGTGTGTGAGGCATATGTTCCACCTCCCCCCAGTATAAATTAAAGTAATTCATTGAATATAAACGTGCGATTTGTCCACTACTGGCTTAAATGAATGACTGCGAGTCGACTAGAAAAATCTTTACTCGAGAGCAGTCCTAGAAATGAGCAACACATCTAATATTATGTAGTCAAATGTTTGTGAGGTCTAAAATATCAAAGCCTGAAAAAGGATGGTGGTGTCTTATTTCATAATCAAATCAGATGACTGCATTCTAGCAACAATATACGTGTGTCTGATCACTCAATAGTCATCAGAAAGTTGTGGGCATTTATAGTGAGTTGCTTTTGCAGCTTAGTTTCAGTAAAAGCTCTTTTAGGATTGAGTAAAAGTTACAGTATGTTTCTACAGTATATCCAACTCTTATCTAATAGAATCAAGAAATTGGATTGTTCGTAAAATGACCCCTTCAATCCTGTTTACAAAGAACTACAGACTTGTTAGAGATGTTCGTTGAATATACAGGTTGGTGAAGGAGAGCAGTCCACACCAATCAATAGTGATTCAGTTGGTAAGAGGCAGCTGTAAAATATGGGATCATTTTATAGTGCACTCAATGGAGACAACTATGCAGATTTTAACTTGGCGTCATATAAGACCATCGGCATGTAGAAGCAAGGATATTAATTTGAGTATGCATACTGTATGTGATAAACATGATCAGAGTTACTACTGTCTATATCATAATCATGCACTGTTTGTCTGTAGGCCAGAGGAGAACCGGTCTCCCAACTGAGCCTTGTTTCTCCAAAGGTTTTTTTTCTGTCACCTGATGGTGTTTGGGTTCTCTGCCACTATCGCCTCAGGCTTGCTTAGTTGGGGACACTTAACATTTAATTTTTATCAATATTATTAATTGTCCTGCTCTTCTAGACCTGCTGTACAGCCAAAACTAATTTTGTTGCATTATTTTCCTGTTATTTCTGTAAAGTTGCTTTGAAACAATCTCTATTGTAAACTCTATTGTAGTGGTTATTTTAAGTAGCCTGCTATAGTTTAACTTTACCATACTGTACAGACATATAAAATTATAAAATGATTTACATCTAAAAATATATTGCACAATTTCTTTTGTGCAATTTGGTTTTGTTTGTCAGGTTTAACCCACTCCCACATTTGCATATAACCGAATCCACATAAGAATACAAATAATTTTGTCATCCTTACAGATTATGGCTTCACTTCTCATTTCAGCCTGTTTATAGGAAGTTTCAACTTCACTTTTTAAATGCCGAATTTTGCAACATTTAACTGACTGGTGAATAACGACATTATTGTCATCTGTAGAACTGCTTTTAACAATTTTTAGTTTATAGGTAGTTGATAAATATTGTTTATAGATATTATATTTATAGATATTGATCTGAACAGACTCCACACTGAATTGACTTGAGCTGAATAATGACAGAATTATTTTCTTTTTACAGTTGCTTTATAGCAGAATTTGAATTTGTCTTATATTTGATGAAGTTTGAATAAATTGATTGTTATTTTCCTGTTTATCACTGGGAAGTTGCTTTGAAAAAATTTGTATTATATAAATAGTTATATAAATAAAGGTGGACAGAGAAGGTGCAAAAACAAATGGTACAAAACCAGTAATACTGTGTGCCTTTGAAAGAGAGAGTCTGTCATGGAAGTTTCCCGGTTTCCCTGTGAATGCCTGTGTTCTGTCTTGGTAATGCTTTTAGAGTAGTGTGCGTGTGCGCGTGTGTGTGTGTGTGACTTGGCTGTTTGTCTGATCGATGTTGAGGGCATATTGGCTGTAATGGGAGCATCAATTTATGAGGTGAGTCATAACAGGGCACATCAACTTTTATAATACAGCACGCACACACACACACACACACACACATACACACAGCCTTGCAGTTCTGCCCCAGAGCATGCTGGGTGGGTATTACGGTGAACTATTCTGTAGTACTTGTTAGGAGAATAAAAGGAGCCAGAGCCAGAGACATGTAGCCCCATTAGAGGTTATTAGTGAGGTGGATGTTAAAAGCGCAGTATTTCTCTGCTGATTTCAGGGAACATCAGATTACAGCTGTCACTGGAGACCAGAGCGTAAAGAGGGAAGCATGTGCATGAAGGTGCATGTGTTGACAAGTGGTTCACAATCCAAAAATATGTTGCAGGTCAGTGCCCCTCATAATCTTTAATCTGAATAACTTTCCCTCCCTTTCGCAAACAATGTCTCTTCTCTTCTCTGATGATATCTTTACTTGTGTGAGGGCGGGACATCCTGTCACCATAATGTCACATGACATTACAGCAGTAGCAAACAACCACCATTCAACCATCCAATCAATTACTGATGGACAGAATCAACTCCCGCCCTACATATTTTCTCATTCGAGTAGCCGTTTTACTTGGATATACGTCACAACAGGGAAGAAAAGACAATTGCAACTCTCATTTTATCCTAACTTTAAAAAACTCTATCCTAGATCCTCTCAAGTATGTAAGTTTTGTGTGGCTGCTTTTTAAAGGGGTGCTTTTTTTTCTTTTGACACATAAGAGATCTTTTGGAGGAGGAATATATTTGCGTGAACATTTTTTTCACCTTTGCCCATGAAATTATTGTTGACGGGGGGTGCTGAGCTCTCCTCCGACACCTCAGCAGCTCCAGGCGCCACACTGTCGCGCATATTTTGTGCATGCGCCAATATGCTCTTTCTTGCGCGGCCCGGAACCATAGTGCCACGGCCCGGTAGCGATCTCGCCGCGGACCGGGGGTTGGGGACCACTGCTTTATAGCATCATTATGGGTAGGTTTAGTGGTTAGGTGGGGTTTGGCATTGCCATTTGTTAAGGTGCAGCTTATAGTTATAAAAAGGGCAGGGTTAGTGGTTGGGGCGGGATATGAGATCGTCAGCACCACCCTAACTTTCGGGCTGATGCCGCTGGCCTGCCGTTGTTGTCCTCAGGCTGCTGTGATTGTGCAATTCTGCAGCTATATATCTAGTTTACAGACAAGCCATTAAAGGAGCCTCCCCTTAAAAAGGGATAGAATGAAACTAGAAAATATATATATTTAAAAAAAACAAAAACAAATCATGGCATTAGGCAGTGTTTATGCTGTAGGGTTATTAGTGACGAACTGAATTGAAAATTATTTTTTTGACTCAGAGATGAATTATCAAACACATTCACATATAGTTGTGTATTATGTAAGTATGTACCCCCTTCATTATTTAGAAAACTAAATGTAATGCTATACAGAAAGAATCTGAATAAAAACAGAAAATAGTTAACACTCATATCACCCTTGTGAAA
This sequence comes from Rhodeus uyekii, assembly GCA_037043235.1. Classification (NCBI taxonomy): domain Eukaryota; kingdom Metazoa; phylum Chordata; class Actinopteri; order Cypriniformes; family Acheilognathidae; genus Rhodeus; species Rhodeus uyekii. Next base: position 4,718,392 of record JAWRVZ010000035.1, read on the forward strand.
AAGTAAATGCCATAATATTACACCACATAACACTTTGCTGCAATAACTTAACTAAACCCCACCTTGGTTTGTTTTTTTGTTGAAGGATCTCAGATCATTCTTCTTTGAAGAACTCTCTTTTAACCCTGACAAACTCGGTCTTTAAGCATTAACTGCACTTATCATGTCCTGTCACATTCTCTCTATAGGATTCAACTCAGAACTTTAACTAGGCCACTCTAAAACTTCAATTTTGTTTCTTTTTAGCCATTCAGATGGTGATTTGAGTCCTGCACACTGAACTAAGCTAATGCTTAAGATGCCTGCAGTTATGCTGGGATCTTTTGAGACTTCCCGGATGAGGTGTTGTTGTACTCTCCAAGAAATTTAGTTTCAACCACTTCAGGGAATATTCACCAGTACTCTATTTAAAAGTAATGGCTTGCACTGTGGTTCAACGCAGTCTTAAGAAATGGACTTTGTAACCCTTTCCAAACTGATATATCTAAACTTTTCTGCAGTTGTTTTGGAATTGTCGCATTGTGAATATGTTAAGTTCATAATAAGTTTGGGTAAGGGATAGGGAATAATTGTCTCCAAAAAAAATTATATTTAGATTTTTTAATTCAACTGGACTGTTGAATGTCAGCCTGTAATAGTTTCCTAAACTAAACTGTTTTTTTTTTTTTTTTTTTTCAATTCTTGATTTCAAGACCAATTCAATTACTTTTTAACAGGGACAGTATGCTAGCAAACGAATAAAATAATGTAAAAACTGATTATTATTCAAAAGTTTGGCTTCTTTAAAAAATTAAAAAAAAAAAACTTTTATTTAAGTAAGTAAAGACATTTGTAAAGTTACAAAAGCTTTCTATTTCAAATAAATCTGTTCTTTTGAACTTTCTATTCATCAAATAATCCATTACCAGAGTTTCCACTGTATTATATAAAATAAATATTTAAAATATAAAGTATTCATTTGACTTATTAGCAAATATTTTCACATAGTGCGGTCAGACAATATTAGCAACAAATTGTTCCTTTTACAGCATGTCGTTTACTAAAATGCATACCAAACCATAAGTGTTACCCATTTACTTGTACATAAGGTGTCATAAGGTGTAAGTCTACATCACCCTCTTCCTGGGTAGGCATAATCTGTTTGTTCACGTTTAGCTGTGGTTCTAATTTGGGACAGTTGCTGAGCAACAGAAGCCGTGGAGCACATCCCTGTGTCATGCATAGAAAATAAAACACATGCACTCACACCACACTATCACACATACACAAACGTGCACACTCTCAAACACTTTGACACTTAATATTTTATTTTTGTTTGACGTTGGTTGCATTAGAAGTGTGTGTCTGTGCAGTGAGGGGAGCGAGTGGTGTAAAAATGCTGAAAGTATGTATGTTCATCGGCGGACAGTTGAGCAGCCCTCCTCCGCTGCACAAGGAGATGTTACCGTGGTAACATGTCACATGACTAAGTGCTTGAGGAGGCAGTAAAGTGGCCATAGCGAATAAAGAGAGAGGAAAAAGACAGAGATGCTATCTTTAAATCAAACTAAATTTTCTACTATATAAAATACATGTGAGTGCTTCTGTTTGATTTGACATGTTTTTAAAAGTGGACAAATTGGTCAAGACAAAACTCTTCAGTGAACACTTGATTCACAACTATTAACACACTTTGTGTGCTAAACAGTTAGCATAGCAATAGGCTAACATGTTCAGCTTGCGTGACTTGCCCTCAGGCTTGAAAACTAAGAACATAAGTATCCAAGGTAAAATATTTTACAACATAAACTACATTCAAATTATTTTCAGTTAAATTTGTGGTGATGGATCGATCATAATTTGTTAATTTTGCGAATTTCCGTCATGTTATTTTCCAAAACTCGTGATGAATGATCAATTCTGACCCGAAGACCCGAGAGGTCAAATAATCATTTCGGTTTCCAGTTTCTTCAGCCTAAGGGACGCGGCAAACAAATGAATGACTCGGGAGGTCAACAGACTACATTGCATGAAGACTAAGCGATGAATTAATAATTTCTGTCTCTCATAATTTGGTCTTGGCTGCATTATAGTTTTTTCTTATTCTAAATGTTATCGACAGTTGATGTGTTGGGGACTTTGGCGATTAACGTAACATGTATTTCAATTATATAAGCATAAAACCAATGGCCCGTTTTCAATTTAGCCCATGATGTGTTAATAATCTTGCAAATGGTTGGGCCTATGCATTTTATTATTCTATTTGGCTTTTTTGGATATTATCTTTCATGTAGTGTGTAACATAGCTGTTTGTGAATAAAAAAGATGCAATGTTTCACAGATCAAAGTGCACAATCAATGGAGTTATTGTCTCCCAAAAGAAATAAAAGATTCTGAACTGCCTGAAATGAGTCTGCAGCAATTCCAGGCTCTGTTCCTACGTTGATTTGTAACACATTTGCATAAAGATTAGCTATGGTCTTCATCGGCTGCCTGCAAACAATGTCCACTTTGACCCGTTCTAAAACACTGTAGTTGTAGCTGAGGCCTGGAAGAGTTTAGTTTGTGTTGCCAACATGTCGTAGTTGTGGTTTCCTGTTCTGTCAAAGCAAATCAACTATGCAAATCCAAAGGGGCGAGGAGTCGGGCTTGGATTGATAGAGTTAAACCGTTACTGTTCGCACTGTGATGAGGAAGCCTCCAGAGCTGAAATTCATGGTAATAAATTGTGTGGTAATGGGATTTTCATTTCCAACATGCTGTGCTGTAATCTGTAGACCAATTAAAATTGACTGGGCCATCTGACCAATCAGAAAAGAGCATCTCGGAAACAAGGGGTTTTTATAGCGACCAACTCCTTTATCAAACTGTGACATCAGCGGCCAATGTCAGGATTTTACTTAAATAATACATCACATTTTGTTTTGTTTTAAACAAATCCTTTCGTGTACATTTAAAAAAATTCTCCTTTAGTGGTCAAAACCCATCAAACACCTTTAGAACAACATGAGGATGAGCAAATTATTTTAGAGGGAACTTTAATAAATAATATTCAATTTAATGTTACTAATGTTTTATTTAAAGGGCATTTTTGTACTTAGGTTGCCATTGACGCCCAAAGTAGAATCACAGTGTGAAGTGAAACCATAATAAGATTAGAATGTGATTTAGAATATGAAGCAGTGCTTTTAGCTTAAATATATGGAAGAAGCGAACAGATTTAATAAAGAGCTTCCAAACAGGAAGGAAGCTCTTGATGGATGCCCTCACTTTTGACCATATTCACTACATAAGCTTTACTTTGCTGCAACAGAACTTCTCTAGAAAGGTGATGCCGCATACAGCCAGTAAGAGGAATGACTCATGACCGATCGCCGTTGTGCAAGACACCAGGGAGATTGTCCCGGTAATAAGTGAACTGTAAGCTGCTTTGGAAAAAATGGCCGGCTGAATGACCACTTCTTTCACATGACAAGCAGCATATTAGACTTACTGCAAGTCATTCTGACAGAGTAGGCAAAGATTTTGAGCATGAGGGAATCGGACCTGGTTGCTTGTCCAGTACATTTAGGGACTCTTTTACCCAGATAGACCTGACTCAGGCAGATATGTGTGTGTGCGTGTGTGTTGATGGCAGAACTGACGCTCATGGCCTCACTGAACTCGCAAAGATCAATCCGTGGTAGATCATTTTATGCTTCCCTTCAAATGCTTCAAACAAATTCTGTATTCAGCAGGTTGCATTCACCTGTACAGAGAGCTCTATTGATCCTCAGGAATTTGCTTTCCACATTAATGAAATGTTAACGGACCCCAGCGTTGAGTAAACTTCAGCATTTAAAGTCCCCCTGCAGTCAATCCTTGTATTGATTAACTTAAAATGCAATGTTTCTCTCTGTGTAAATAATTTCCTCATGGCTTAAAATAGCTTAAATGTAACTGTACACCCTTGTACGGTATATACGCGGACTCATGAATATGCTAATTAATCCCTGCCTCCACTCAATCATGCCGGCTTGATCCACTCGCTCCACTGTAGTAAACGCTACACAATGCCAAGTCGAAACATTGGTTTAATTCAACCATATATTAATCATTGTGTCAGAAAGAATGCCAATGCTTTTTATGTATCGCTCTCCACAATGTCAGATATGATTATGATATGAGTCAGACAGCTGCCTTCTAAAACTCAGCATCCTTAGAAACACTTTGAACATCTTGGTAAGCCAGTAGCGAAAAGCTGTGCATGCTGATGGGATTGGGTATATACTTATGACGGTGGGAAACCAAATATATAGAATATTAATATATTTTCAAATGTGTGGTTAATTTATTTTTAAAATTAATTTATTTTTAAAATCTTTAAAATGATTGAGTTTCATTGAAAAGTCTAATAATAATACAATTATACAAAAAAAACTAATTTAAAATTAGAAATAAATCATTTTTAAAAAGAATTTTTAAATGCACCCAGAATTTTAATTTCAGTGCAAGCCTAATAAAATTATATAGAAAATACCATCACATTTCAGAGACTCATAATTAATATAATATATGAAAATACCCCATATGTTGTGTGTATGATAAAATGTTAAATGCATATTTTACCAAAATAATATCTTTTTACTCACCCTCGTGTGTTCAAACCTGTATGACTTTCTTTTGTGGGACACAAAGACGATTTTGAAAATTGTTCTCAATGAAACACAATGAAAATCAATAGGTTCCAATGTTGTTTTGACACATCTGGTTTAAAAATAGAGCTGTGCAGTTAATCGTAATTGATATTTCAATTTTATTCTCTTTCATTCCTCTCCTCTAAGCCAAACTTAACATCCATATCAGCCAAATCAGTGAGTGTTGTAAAATGCAGTGTACTGTTGCTAAACTGTGGGACGTGCTTGATATTAAACAGCGTTATTAAAAGCACATTAAGCCCCAAAAGAGATACTGTTCTCTGTGAGGCTTCCTGTGCACATAAAGACATAAAAATGTAAATTGTGGGCTTCAGATGCCTAAACGGTCAATCAGCTTACACACAAATATGCAAATATGTCTGTGCAGCTCTTAAAGTGACAGCACCCTAATAAATCCGCTGAAGTCATTATTGTTCATCAAACAACAAAAGACAAAGATAAAATCACTCACTGCTCCTGAATGAATAAACTGTAGTTTTAATAAGGATTAGTCAACATTTAATGTATACAGCAGTGCTATTTTACATTTGATTACTTTGTTCAGTGTCTGAAAATAAATCATTACTTATTCGAAAACCACTGTTAGTACATCTTCCTGAAAAACCTAATGCACTTTTTATTTTAATTTGTATTTTTGTTCTGTTGTTTGTAATTAATTTCTTTGTTCTTATTGTATTGCTGTTTACTCGTCTTCTGTAACTGTTTTGGGGACTTTTCACTTAAATTAATTAACCAAGAACAGTACTAGTTTTGGCTGAAGTATTGCTAATTGTGAAATTGCAGACATTTAAAATTACTAATTAAACACAATATAAGACTTCATATCACCCATCAAATTAATTAAATAATTAATAATGATTTCAGTATTGACCAAAATAATCATGAATAAGCAGGAGTTTGTTCCACAGAAGAAATAAAATCATTCAGGTTTGGAATATGTAAAATATTGAAAAAGAAATATATATTTTTTTTAAATAGGTATTTAATTTAATTTTAATTGGACTTAAATTCGAATTCAACTGCTGGTACTGCACTATAAATCCATTAGTTATCTAGCCATTTTGAAATCAAAATTAATAATACAAACCATATATGCCATTTTATTCTTGGCCTCTTCTATTGGAAATGTCTGACTAAGGAAAACAGACTATAGACCAAACATGACATGAGTATGAATATGTGAGTGGAGCAACTCACACAAAAAATTGCTGCTCGATTTAGGCAACATTTACTTCACACCACTGATGTACAATGGTGAGGATCTGTCTTGCTTCTCCATTACAAACTAAATTACATGAGAAGTCAAAATGTAATTTTCCAACTGAAGTCTATTCTGTCATTGCAAAGAATGGTTGTGTGTGCCTTTTGGCTGCATTCTTGTCTCTTTTATTTATAGGTACAGAGGAGAGAAAAGAAACATTAAATGATGGGACAGAAAAGCAATGAGAAAAGCAAAAAGTTCGATTTAAACTCAAACTGCTCATATGAACACCAAGGCTCATGTGCTGCCAAACTGCTCCAGCATCTTTCAGTTTGTCAAGGAAGTTTGCTACGTGAAAAGAAGAAATCATTATTTTGTTGGCTCATATCTGAACACACACACATACACATACAGAGGGATTTCCCACTCTGACAGCACGCCATTTCCATTCTCACTCAGTAACACAACAACCTGCCGTGATAAAATGATCTGTGAATTACAGAACCGCAGAGAGCACACACACAAACATATTTACACCTCCACATTGTGATTGTGTGTGTGTGTCAGAAAAAGAGTACATTGGCCTAGAGCTGTACATGCATGACATCAATGAATTTCTCTTACTCTGAAAAAAACAATCCTTCAACCTTTTATCTGACTGGGAAGGTCACGCTCACACCCACACACACATAGACACACACACACTTGCAGAAGAGGCCAACTAGAGGTGGGAAATCACCCTGTGGCTGTAGAATGCTGGGTAATGCAGTTTGGGGAGCAAGAGACTTTGCACCTACTATAATTGTGTGAGGTGATACTGCATTTTCTGTTAATGCTTCCAGTTTTAACCCACTGCAAAACTGCTGCTTAGACAAAAAGCGATTCAAGTAAACAATTTTTTTTATTTGAATTGAGCTCATTATGCCTACCTGATCTGAAGCTAGAAAACCCTAGCAACCAGCTAGAATAGCCAAGAAACATCTAGTAGCTTAACAAAAGACCCTGGCAACATCTAGTAACTAACCAGAAAACACTAGCAACCAGCTGGAATGGCCTAGAAATATCTAGTAACTAACCAAAAGACCCTAGTAACTAACTAGAAAACCCTAGCAACCAGCTGGAATGGCCTAGAAATATCTAGTAACTAACCAAAAGACCCTAGCAACACCAAGTAACTAACTAGAAAACCCTAGCAACCAGCTAGAATAGCCTAGAAACATCTAGTACCAAAAAAAAGACCCTAGCAACACCTAGTAACTAACTAGAAAACCCTAGCAACCAGCTGGAATGGCCTAGAAACATTTTGTAACTAACCAAAAGTCCCTAGCAACACCAAGTAACTAACTAGAAAACCCTAGCAACCAGCTTGAATACCCTATAAACATCTCGTAACCAGCCAAAAGACCCTAGCAACATCTAGCAACTAACTACAACACATGGTAACCAGCCCAATGACCCTTTCAATTCTCAGCAACTAATTAGAACACCCTAGTAACCAGCTATATGTCTTTAGCAACACCTATAATCCAGCCACAAGACCTTACCTAGAACATCGAATCAACCATTTAGAACACCATAAAAATGTTTAGTAAACAGACAAAAGTCCCTAGCAACTGACTAGAGCTCCCTAGTAACAACCAGCAAGAAGACCCTAGAAATGTAACCAGCCAAGAGACCTTAGCAACAGTGTTAGGGAAAGTTGCTTTTAAAAGTAATGCATTACAATATTGCTTTACTCTCTAAAAAAGTAACTAGTTGCATAAATTACTTTTATGGAAAGTAATGCATTGCATTACTTCTCATCTGAGCTCATTTTGGAGGCTGTTTTTGGCCATTGTAACCCTTTATGACCAAAAGTGAAATGAATAAGTCTCAGGCTGAAGGAAATGCAAATTCACGCCTGTACAGTAGAGAGCGCAGTTCCAACAAACCCTTCAGCTGTGCTTCCATTCTGGATCATATAAGAATAAACGAGCAACAAATGAAACACAAATGTGGTTTCACTAAAGTCATTTTTGCTTGTTTGTATGGTTGAATTGGATCATCAAAGGTCAGCAGAACAGTCATTGGTTAATAAAGTGAGATTAATACATATAGTATATTTGTAATATTTAACATATTTAATTATTGCAGGTTTGGGTAATATTCAGAGTTAGCATTTCACTGGGTTTTTTTTCACTCTGAATAATACTGAATCTGTTTTTGTGCATATGAGATGAGTAAATGCATGCTCAAATTGAACCTAGAGCTACAATAAGCATCATGTGTACACAGCGCACACATCGCCTCTGCACTAATTCTCCATTTCTCTCAATATGAGGACAGGAGAGCTGTCAGACAATATATGGAGAAAAAGACTTGTATTTCTTATCTGAAAAACATACTCAGAAATTTTCTTGTAAATGTGAAATTAATGCATTACTTTACTAGTTAATTGATAAAAAAAAGTAATCTGATTCCAACACTGCTCAGCACTTAACTAGAACACCCTAGTAACCATCTAGTTGTCCTTAGCAACACAGAGGAACCAGTCAAAAGACCCTAGCAATGCCTACCAACGATCTATCTATTTGATCTATCATAAATATGGGGAGCTGAACTCTACTAGTAAATTATAAACAGCTTAGGATGTTTCACTAGTACAATAATATTACTTTTATAAAATGTACTTAACTACATTTTAAAGCACTAGCAAAAAGTAGCTAACTACATTGAAGCAATTTAAAGGGGAATATTTAAAAACATAAATATCAGAAAACATACTTTTATTTATGAATACAAACATAAAACAAGACAAAAAACTCAAGTTCTGTATCTGAGTGGAATTGTGGCAAAGAATTTTTCCATATACTGTAAATACATTTTATTCATTATCTTGAAAACAAAAACATGTCTTATAAAATGTTGTGATAAAACCAGCTGGTTTAGTGCAACTCACTCCTCACTGGCCCTCCATCCAACATGTTATTTTATTAGTCATTCAGCTGACACTTTCTTACCCAAAGCAACTTACAGTATATTTATGACAGGACCGGCCCACCCAGAACAACCTGCGCTTAAGTGCTACGCTCAAGGGCGAAACTGTGATGGAGGATCCCAGTGGCTCTCCACTTCATGAATCACAGCATCAGCTTTCAGATTACTAGCTCAGATCTTTAACCATTAAGCTGCTACTGGCACCCCATTCTAAAATGCTGCTGCTTGTCATATTCATCCTCCATAAATTCTCACATTATGTATTTGCGGAGCTCCTGTGTAAGTGTGATTTAGCTGCCTGTATCAAATTTCACTTTGAGTTTCTTGCCAGCGGCTTTGGCCCCTGTTACCCACAAGTTATGACCAGATGATACAACACAATCCAGTTGCAGCAGAAGCACAATTTTTTGACTTCATATATCCAAGGTAACATAAAAGTGAGATTTAATTTAATCATCATTGCCCTGACCCGCATAGTCTGCTTCAACCATTATTCATCCATGACCTGACACCTTTCCAAAACTCATTTAACGAAGCACATGGAAAGTTTAATTAAGCAAGCGACTCTTCATAACACTAACGTCACTGTCTTAATCTTCAGAGTAAATCAGCCTGACATCTTATACAAGATAAATCTCCAAAAGAAGCATGTGTGTTCAAGAAAAGTAGGACATTCTTTTCTGAGATATAGAACAAAGAATTCCTGTGTTCTGAAAAATGCTTTGCAATTCCCTGTTGTACATGGTGGTCACGAATCGATAGCCAAAGGCAAAGCGAGAACTCAATGCTGAAAATCACATCCTGTCAAATTTTAAAGAGCAAGAATAATGGATGAGTGAAACATAAACCCTCTTTTTTTACTGAGCTAAGCAGCACTGATGATCCTCTACAGCATGATTATATCAATCTACCGAGACTATTTTATTCTCTACACTTTCACTTTATTCTATTTGCTACATAACTGAAGACGTGTAGTGTAAACGGCCCCTTACAGATATCGCACAAGGACCTGAAAAGTGTGCAAGTCTGATATATTTTTTCCTCGTTTCATTCAATAGTCCACAAGCACACCATCTCTACTGGAACAACTGAGGCAATAAACTACAGGAAGTTACCAATAGCAGGCTCACCCTTCCTGTAATACAGCTAATTACATCTCTAGAGGTGCAGCCTGAGAATCACGTTTAATTATCTCAAACATCAATTAATTAACTGTATACTATAAATAATACACTATGCAATTAAATAAAATTGTGAAATATTTCATTTAAAGATTCTGAGAAATATCAATAATTATACTATATAGTGTACTTATGTACTAGTAAATCCTACTTTTACTTTATTATTCTCTGAATTGAGCTCATTATGCCTAGCTGATCTGAAGCTAGAAAACCCTAGCAACCAGCTAGAATAGCCTAGAAACATCTAGTAACTAACCAAAAGACCCTGGCAACACCTAGTAACTAACTAGAAAACCCTAGCAACCAGCTAGAATAGCCTGAAATATCTAGTAACCAACCAAAAGACTCTGGCAACACCTAGTAACTAACTAGAAAACCCTAGCAACCAGTTAGAATAGCCTAGAAATATCTAGTAACTAACTAAAAGACTCTGGCAACACCTAGTAACTAACTAGAAAACCCTAGCAACCAGCTAGAATAGCCTAGAAATATATAGTAACTAACCAAAAGACTCTAGCAACACCTAGTAACTAACTAGAAAACCCTAGCAACCAGCTAGAATAGCCTAGAAATATATAGTAACTAACCAAAAGACCCTGGCAACACCTAGTAACTAACTGGAAAACCCTAGCAACCAGTAAACCCTAGTAAACCCTACTTTTATTTTATTATTCCTCCAGATGTGTTTATATTGCTCTGCAGAGACCAGCAATGTTGGGATCAGCAAAAGCATCAGTTAACAACAGAAAAAGGAAGGCCCCACCCTATGTTTAACAAGTTAATTTAATCACTTCTTCTGGAGACAGTATGGTAGGGTGGGGGCAAGTTGAATTATTAACTGCAAATTGTTCCCAAATACACACATACAGACACACACCAAACTCACACGCCACAACACTTTTCAGCATATAAAGCATTTTTAATTAATTATTCACATTCATATGGTGTGGAGTAACCTCACATGATGGCCTAGTTAAAAGCCCCGATACAGTCTGAGAAACCACAGACACACTGGAGAAAATCTGTGCTGATCTGCAGATACTGTATGATCCACATCCTGCATAAGGCATTAAGAGAAGTGGACAGAAAATGGGCCGTGAATAATGTGTGTTTGTGTGTGAGTAGGCAACAGAGGTTTAGTGTCAAGCTTGGGGATTCAAAAGGAAGTTGTTGATCAGCACTCTACCTGACAAAGAACAACTTCCACTTAACCAACATTAACATTCTTGGCTCTCTAAGATAAGGGTCACTTATGCATTGCCTGTGCTGTTACCTCTGTATAATCGCTCAACCGATGCTGATATCAGGACCGCGGACAGCTCCACAGACCAGAGGCACTTTGTCAAGACTGGAGCTCTTTCCTTCAGTGTCACAGTTTCCCTATCTCAGCGCCACAATGATAGCAAGCAGTATCTCTGGCTCTACGGTGAGCATATGGCGCTGTTATACTACCACAAGTAGCTTGACAGCTATAAGTGCTTTGATTTCTGGTCACTGGAGGTCATGCTCTGCCTCAGCACCACGGAGAGCTCCAGGCGCACATTATACACTTCAAAGTGCACAAAACTCAGAGTGTGATCAAAACACTGCTCATTAAAAGACTAGCTTTCATTTTCTACAAAGTCAAGTCACCTTTATTTATATAGCATTTTATATAATACAAATTGTTTCTACGCAGCTTTACAGTAATAAACAAGAAAGTAATGATTCAATGATGATCATTAGTTGAAATAAGATGACATGACTGTAATAACTAGTGCCATGGCAATCATAAGGATATGGGTTTTTTCAATGACTGGCTCTTAAACTTTTACATTTTTTCCCCTAAACTTGAGTATTTGGTTACGCCTTTGTACGCATCAACTTTTAGCCAAGATTCAGTAAAGAATGTGATTTTGGTGTATTTGCATTCAATTAGGCTACCTCTCTTTATTTGGGTTCTTTTATCAGTTATAATAAACCTTATTACAGGCAGTTTATCTTTCGCCTTTATGCGGCTGCATTCTCTGTAAAGCTGCTGCTGCTGCTGGAACAATGAAATGGGCTGTACAAATGAATTGGATTAATCTGAATTGTTGTAACTTATAATTAACTGGGCTGTTCCCTCTGTGTGTGGGCGCTTCTGGGTGTGAAATGCATCGGTTCCACTTACACAAACGCGTGGTAAAGCAGCGCCCATCCTCGTGGTCTCTCGAGCGCGTCGTAGATGAGGTTTTGGATCCGTCTCGTTCTGATATTATTCCTCTTCACGGGACGTGTGTAGCCCAGGGGCGTCTTGGCGAGCAGACCGATGTTCTGCGAGCCCCGTTTGAAGTCCGGTTCCCTGCCCGAACCGACGAGCAGCAGCGCGCCGTCCCGTTCCTGTACCGCGCACTGCTCCAGGTCTCCGGCCAGCGCGCTCTTCCGCTCGCGCGAGTCCTCGGCGCCGTTAGTGGCATTTCTGGACCTGATCCCCATGTTCACTGCTCTCGAGCCTCGGCGCCGCGCGTGTGGAAGTCCGGGATGGGGCGCATGCCATGATCCGGACAGGGAAAGCGCGAGCTCCTTAGTCGTCGTGGGTCATTTAAGGACCTCGTTCAGGGAGGGAGGCGCGAGGATAGGCTGTGGATTGAGCAAAATAGATAAGTCTCTCAAATGCACACACGCTCTCATACATGACGACCGGTTGCCTGAACGGTTCTCGGATGTGAATTTGTAGAAACTGTTCTCCGACTCCCAAACCGGTTCTTTTAAGTCATTCTAAAACATACGAGATCGAGCAGTGTGATCCGATTCTCAAAGGAATGACTCTTGCGAACCGATTCTTTTGAGTGATTCTTTTCACATTCTAAACACGTTATTACATTTGTCATATGCAACTGGAAATAAAACAAGAACCGTTATTGAGTGAGTCTAGTAGGAGAGATGGGCTACTTAGTCACAGATACACAATAAATAAACTATTTATGTAATCAATGGTAGGGTACTTTATTAAAAAAATAAGTAATGAATAAATAACATTTTTGCTCAGTACTTATGACGCTGTAAGACGATAAAAAAGTGTGAAATTCATTAAGAAAGTAGGTGTGTTGTCTATACATTATATTTATTTAAGAATTTTTGTATTATGTTCTGTTACAATATGAAATGACTTCATGCTGAAAGCAGCATGCCATAAGATTTCACTTTTTCACTATATATTTTCCGAGAGAATACTAAAGGAATCGCTAATGTATTAAGACTCCCATATTGAATCACAAATGCCTGGTTAAATGGAAAATCTGCGGTTATAGCCAAAGACTGTAGACTGGCTTCACGGCGCTGACAAAGAGCATCTGGTTCATCCGCAACAACGCCGTGCAACAATTGCATCTCCTCCGCTCGCGCCTGGAGCCGATCACGGGATGAGCAACACACATCGTCAACAATGTCCAAAAGCATAAACATAACAGCGCTTCCTTACCGTGTTCTCCGCGCGGCCGCATGATTGCTGATCTGAATCGATCGTGTGCTGCCGTTGCTTGTTGAGATGATGGGAGGAGGAGGAGGAGGCTCAGACGGTGGCGCGAGACATAGAGCTCGTGGGCACGTGACACACTACTGACATTGCATCTCTGAGGCTCGTCAACGCATTATTGTGGATGCCATTGCAACCCAAAACCAGGAAGAGGCTGCCGGAGATGCTTTCACATGAATCACACAGCAGAAGATCGCATACCCCTACCAGCGGATTGCTGGTAAACAATGTCACAAAGTGCACATCAAAGAATCAGACTTGAGTTTCTCCAGCTGTGGTGCTTTAATGGAGTTAAGGGTTACTTGAAGATCCTTTAACATCCATGGAGCCTTTCTATGTTGTTATATTTTTCTTCATAGAAAAAGAAAAAGGTTCTTTTGAGAATTGATCAATGATGGGTTCTTTGGGGAACCAAAGTGGATTTCCGAGCATTGTGAAATGCACCTATTAGAACTTTTTCAGATGTTTTAGTGGCTGTCAGACAATCAAAAAGCTATAGTCTATGAAAGAAAACGAAACACCAGTAGGAGGTCTTGTCGGTTTAAAAATTATTTAAAAAACGAAGCGTTATATACTGTACAAAACCTCAGTGCAAGACCGAAAAAGTAACATTTGCTAAATAAATATAACTTCTTTTTTATCTCATAAACACTTAGTAGGGCTACATATTTTAAAAGTACAGTGGAGTTCACTTATCTCGACTCACGGTTAACTCGCCAACCCTATTATGTCGACGTTTTTGAAGTGGAACCGCCAAACTCCCTATTTGTCTTAACATTTCCTCATCGGTTACGTCGATTCTTTTATGTCGCCGAACCCTAATATCTCGAGCACAAAAGAGGGACAAATTCGCCACTTCACATGGTTAAGTCGTGACTAAGATCGTACCTAGTTCACTGCGCATGCGCTAAGTTTGCGTTGCATGTGGATCGCACGTGAATCTCCAGTGACGCGCAGCCGCAGAAGAACTCGCGGACATTGTTGCCAACTTAGCGCTTTTGTCGCTATATTTAGCGAGTATTCAGACCACATTTTCAAAAAAGCGACTAGTGACAAATCTAACGACTTTATCTGGAGTTATTGGAGGCTTTTGGAGACTCTCTGAAGTGAAAGCACATATCATTCTTACGCTTCTCAACGAGCAGCGAGTGCTGCCGTGGGCCCCACCCCATCCCAAAGCACTCACAGCTGTGTGCACATAAAGCCCGCCTTCTCTGAATTGATTGGTTTTCTCAAATATTTTGACATTGACCAGCGGTTACTGACCAGTGAGTATGAGGCTTAGATAAACACACACACACCTGCTTCTGTTCTGAAGCGCTCTGCTCAGCACCGCTGTGGATTGAAGAACACGGTTATTAAAAGACGGGACGAAGACAAATTTGTTGAGAAAGCACATTAGACAGGAAGAACGCAAGAGCGTATGCAATCTAGTACAGCGTGATGACCTCACAAATATGTTTTGAGCGAATGTGTGTACATGTCTGTGACTGTGTTTACGCTGTGAGCGATCATTGTGTTTGCAATGTTGGAGAATATAATTAAAGGTTTGTATCAAGAATGGAAGGTGTTTTTATTGTATACTGGTAAATCTCTGCTGTTAGTTGGTGCACATATGCCTTTTGTTGTTAGCAAACATATACAGTGTAAGTACATTTTTATAGCATGCAGATCGCTTCATCAAATAAATCCCCATATTGGCTGTTGGTTATCATCTCAACGCTTTTTTGCAACCCCCGAGGCTGTCGACATAACCGTATTCCACTGTAAATACAAAAGTAAATACATTTTGCATACATATTATAAACACAATTTTTGTTTTGTTTTACTGAAGTTAGCTATCAGGGATAATGCTAAATGCATTATTTAGCATAATATGATGTATTATTATTGGTGTTGGTGCATTTGAACCTTTTACTGTATGGGGTTGTGGAGGTACAAAAGACAAAAAAGGTTGGGAAACACCGCAATAAAGCACTCTAATCTGAATCTGAAACTGAGAATCCCTCAGTGAAACAGTTCTCAGGATTTCATTTATCATTCATGAGATTTACACTCTTTCTGAGAATAAAGTTTCTTAGGTTTCAAATCTCACACATCAGAGCAGACAGATGAGAATATTCTGCACACAGGGCTTTTAAAGTATGAGCGCTGTCTTATCTAAAGTTGATTGTTTTCCATGTGGATGTTTCTTTGTTGGTGTTTTTAGACTCTCAGTGGGAGTATCTGACCGATCTCTGCAATTCAGATGCACTTTAAAATGGAAAGTCAAGATGGCTGCTGAACTACCTCTCTTGCTCTTTCTCTCTCTCTCTCTCACACACACACACACACATTTTTATGGAGACTTTCTAAAGATATGATTTGTTATTATATGATATTGTAGAAACTGTACATTCTGTATATATAAATGTCCCTAAAAATGTTCTGGTATTATCACCCTTATGGTCCCATAATGTAGTGTTTAACAGGACTACACACACACACACACACACACACATATATTTTTATGGGAACTTTCTAAAGATATAATTTTTATATTTTAGAAACTGTATATTCTGTATATGACCAAAAATGTCCCAAAATGTTCTGGTATTACTATCCTAATTGTCCCATAATGTAGTGTTTAACAGGACTACACACACACACACACACACACACACAGAAAGAAAGGACCAGGGCTCTAAAATATTCCCATCTATCCACAAAGATGTTAACTCAAACTCAAAAACTGAAAAGCGCTGTTTAGTTAAATTTCTTTATGGGACACTCTAAGTGGTGCAGTGCATCATGGGAAGCACAATCATGAATCTCGTTATCTTTGGCTTTCTCTACTCTGCTTTTCCAGTCATACATGTCAATTGACAAGTCCATTCCCAAATCTCTTTTGGGATGATGCAGGACTTATTAATTCCTCTTTCTATGAACACGCTCAGATTTATGATTCATAAGCCATACATTTAGGTGCTCACGACGCCAGGCAGCTAGGAGAGATGTTGCTAACCTCAGAGCATCACAGAGCGGCCGTAGTTCAGCTCAGAGAGCTGACATACACGTCCCTCAGGAGAGCAGGATCCTACAGCTATAGAAAGAAAACGAGGGGAGAGAGAGAACGAGCAAAGCAGTGATGAAAAAGAAAAAACAATCAATAAAAGTGAAGTTACATCAAAAATGACCTGACTCTGGAGTTAGACTCTTGGAAAGTCAGAGCGGGCGGCATCTTCTCCTTGTCAGAGATTGGAGGAACAGCAGAGCCAGGGGAGCTGGAGAGACAGGAGGAGAGAAAGAGAAGAGAGCATCTTTGTCAGGGTGACAGAGGGTGAATAATTCAGTCTATGTCCAGCTGCTGGATAAAATCGTCATGTTTTATTAATCTGCAAAAATGTAAAAAACCTACAATTCTTATTGGATACATTAGGACAATACGTTTTAATGTGAAATCACACATCTGGAGCAGAATTAACTTTTGGCAATTCCTAATGTGAAACGTATGAAGTACATATTAACATATTAACCAGTAATACAGGAAGAGAGATGCAGGTAGTTCAGTGGTCCAGGGAATATTGGCCTCCATAGCCTTTCTATCAATTCTATTAATATTCTATTATTCTGTAGGGGAATTACAGTTAAGACCCGAGGACCAGACATGTTGAATGAAGACCAGGAGTCAGAAGTGCAGTCAATAGAAGACGTTTTAGTGAAGTTTAGTTTGCAGTTTCATCAGCAGAAGCCAGCTTCAGGTCTCATAAGGAGTTCGTAGGCCGCCCCACTTACAATAACATTATTACAGCAGTTATACTCTAACAGAGGGTGCTAACTACGTCAATGATGACGGTTAAATGATTCTGATTGGCTAAGAAAGAAAGAATGAAAGATAAACAAAACTAGTAATTTTCCACACAAGAGCAGACAGTCTGAAGCATATCTTCGTTGATCACATGGTTGACGGGTTAGTGACGTGGCTTGTCGAGAACAACAAGTCATTCCGTTTCCTTATGGTGCAGTTAATCACCTCACCTATACAGACTATATAAACACACACACACACACACACACACAGATACACAGCTTCTCCAAGGCTGAACTCGGCTCAGGCTCCAACTATCAACAGAAACAGTACCCAAAGCTTTCTGATAACATGTTTTATCTGGTGAGAAGTGAGACAATATTCATCCTTACTCTATGGAAAAATACAGAAAAGTAAAGAAAGGCTTTAACTAACAAAAATCCCTAACTTGATTACAAATCACTCTATACAAATCATTCAAATAAGAAAAAGGAAAAGAACAAATGAAAAATAAGACAAAGAAAAGAATATACGGTATATACAAGCAGCAATGGATTTCCGAATTGTCCTCGTCATTAACTGGAGTGCATGTTTTTAATTACATATACACAGATACATTAGGTATCAACAAAGGCAATAAATACATGATTATAATCATATTTGATTTGTGTACATTATTCAAGCCCTCTCTGGTATTTTCCACAAACATGTGTATTTATTATCGCAATAGTCAGCATAATCGCTTATAAATATATTTCTACCTCATAAGGTGATCAGAATCACTGGATCACAAAGAAGTTATTTTGAGCTGAAAATTGTTTAAAATATCCTAAATGTTTAAGTTAGTTAGTAGACTTTAGTTAGTTAGTTAGTAGACTTAGGCTCCCCTCTAAGCAAGCTAAAATTATATATCAATAAAATTTACACATTTCAGGATGTTTCCTAGCAATTCAAATTATCAGAATGCATTTAGGATGGTTAGTGAAAATATGAGTGTTTTAAAAAAAGTGGTCTTGTGTCTCACTTTACCCCAGCTAAGGGGTAAACTGAGACAGACCAGAAAAATCAAGGGGGTAAAGTGAACCACTTACTATTTCCACTCTGAAACTACCATAACAACACAACTTTGCTATTTTTTTGCTTTTCCTTGACAGTTTCTTTTGTCTTTCTTTATAAGCCTTTTCAATTCAATTCAAATTTGCTTCAATTCAAACTGAGAGAATTCTCAGATTCTTCATCAGTTAGGATGGTTGTCTTCACACGCTTTCGTTTGGTTTGTGTTCTGGGGTTGGTAGGGTGTGACAAGGAGACAGGTCGGCTGGGAACACGAGGTACATCCATGTGGATGTGCCATTAGCATCAGCAAGTGCATTATCTGCTGCGGGTGGTTCATCTGCAGGGGGTGGACCATTCGGATCATCTGCAATGGCAGGCTGAAGCTCAGGGTTTGGCCGGTCTGACACCATGGATGGTGCAACCGCTTCATCAGGGAAAATTTAATCTTTGATTATATGGGAAAATCCCAGAGGACATAAATCCAGCAGTGATGTTACATGGCGTCACTGCTGACATGAAGGTCTCATTCAAAAGTCCTGCAATCTAGTAGATCGAGACTGTTTTGCCAGGGTTGGATCTTATCCACCCATCAAGAGCTCGGCTGTATTGGGTCTTGAAAGGGCCAAACACAGTCACGTCGAGAGGCTGCATATGATGGGATGAGTGGGGTGGGAGGATGAGCAGGACAATGTTGTTGCTCTTTGCTATTTCTACTGTCTTAAGTAAGATGTGAGCCTTAAAATCATCCAGGATTAACAGCATGGGTACCTTTGGCTCCTGGAGGTGCTTAAACTTCACTCTGGGTAAGATAAACATAGGAGATGTGGCATTCCCATAGACTTATAGACTTCTTTCTTTCCTTGACCTCAGCGGCTGCACTCTCCATCTCCTTGACGGGCGTTTTGCCCCAGGTGGTCTTCCTGGTGTATTGTCTTGGCATGATGGCTTTTCTACAATGTTTATGACATTAAAAATAAAAGATATATATAATGTACCTCATGTCTCACTTTACCCCACCGTCACATTTTATAAAAAAAATTATCTCTCTTAGCAATTTAGGATAATCTTCAGCTAGCATCATCACATGGTTTTATATGTTGGTAGTTCATCAACATGTACGATATATGTTTTTTTACCTGAATCAATTTGCTTCGGCACAACAGTTGATTAGGTTGACAGCAAGAAAATTTACTTTTACATGCAAAAAACATATTTTTGTGAAAAAAACATGCTTAACACAGCACCATGGGGTCCACTCCTTCCTGGCCAAGGGGAAATGAGAGGGGCTTGAAAACATAATGGTCATATGACCACAAATGTGTTCCGTTGCCTAGATACAGGGGGTGTCTCACATTACCCGATGTCTCACATTACCCCATTCTCCCTATATAAAAACACATGAGATGAGACGCAGTGTTGACCTGCTCTCCTGACTCAGGTAAACCGTCTTGGTTCATGACCACTTCTCAAGTCACAGTTGGTCTGCTTTGGACTAAGGTATTCAGCAGGCCAAAAAACCCTGGCAGTTGGCCCTGATGAGGCCCGATCAAGCCCCAGAAAGTGACATTGGACAGGTCCTGGCATGCTTGCTTTTGGCCTGATAGTGGAAGCGCGGCTATTTTCTGTCTGGAGCTGCTGTGCTGTTGGCGACTAACAACCAACTCTTGCTTGTGTGCTGTATGTTTATTTTCTTGTCGTTAGTTTGTCATCTTCGCTTTATTTTTCACAAAGCATTATTTCGCTTTGATAAAGAAACATGTTTGTGCATTTTGGAGCGGAGCAATGAAGGGAGGGTGGGTGTGTTTGTTTGTTTGGGTTGATTTCAAATATCAACAGTGTTTCTCACAAATTACTTCTTGCAACATGAAGGCAAAAGGCAAAAGACATTCATGTTCAATTTTCAGGTAAACGTTTCACTCAAATGGTTGTGCTGATGATATAATTTGTAAAGAAAATGTTGCATTAGAAAATCAAAATATAAGCTACGTCTTTTGGCTCTGTATTTTCTTAGAATCTGGTTAGCCTGAAAGTAATTAATTAAATTCATCTCTAAATACGGCTCTTTGAAGTGTAATGGGTTTACTCCAGCCTCTGAAATGACTTTTATAAGATTTAGTCCAGAACAGCACAGGGCTGTTTAAATGTCAGCCAGGTAAATTACTCATCTGCTGACAAGAGTTTTTAATAAAGGTGGAAATGAAACCAGCACAGCCCATCTGCACATATCGATAATTCACATGTACACACATAAATCGGCAGGGGAAAGGACACTGACATAATACTGAAGAATAACACTTACACACTGAGGAAAGGTACATACCTGCTGGCTGTGAGTGTGAGCTGTAAAGAATGTCTGTTTGACCTTGTGTGAGTGTGTGTGAGCTGTAAGGAGTGTGAACTATAGGGTGAGTATATCTTCTTGCTTTCCTGAAAATAGACATACTGCAGAGAAATGAGCTCATCCGTTGGCAGTTATGTACACATCTGACCTCTTCAGCACACACACACACACACACGCAAAAACAGTATTTACCTTCATGCACATGTCCACATATTCCTCCAACACAAAAGAAAGAGAAAAGAAAAGGGAAAGACAGGGTAAGGAGAAGCAGCACAACAATACATCTGACTTGATAAGAAATCGTGGACTATTGAACTTAAACTAACATAAACAAAGATCTTGACCAGTAATCACTGACCATTTGCAAATGATCAGAAATCACATTATGCATGGAGGTACAGTTGAATTCAAAAGTTTGAATTCGATCAGATTTTTTACAATGATTTATATTCAGCAAGGCTTTGGTGCTCAAGAAACATTTCAGGATTTTTGATAAATACAGTAATCCCTCGCCACTTCGCGGTTCAAGTTTCGCAGTCTCAGTGCAATCGCGGATTTTAAAAAAATATTCATTGAAAAATAAGAATTAAAAAATACTGCCATATCGGCAGCCGCATTGTGGAAAGCAGTGTTGTTTTATCGTGATGCACAAGAGAAACGGTTTCCCAGGATGCCAGACAAAGAGAGAGACTCTCTCAGAGGCTTTGTACACACCCACGGGCACTCAGACAAGACACGTGATTGGTTCCCGGCGCGAGATCGATGAATGAGAGCACGAGTGGATGTATCCCGTGAGCTGATTGGCTGATACTATTTTGCGGATTTTCACCTATCGCGGGGGGTTCCGGTCCACATTAACCGCGATAAATGAGGGATCACTGTAGACTGTTCTCTTTCAAATAAATACTGTTCTTTTGAACTATGTAAAAGTCTTTACTGTCACTATTGTTCAGTTGAATGCATCATTGCCGAAGTAGTAGTGATTTCTTTAAAGTGTGGTGGACCCTCAGAAACGGAAGCACTGAAACTGTGTGGTCACCTCATAATGCTTACTAACCACAGACCAATCAGCTTTGGTAGTTTATTTTCAAATGGAAACCTATTGATATAGACCTTATTCAGATCAGCGCCACGACAACCATGAAAGGCTGTGTGGTATAGACTTACTGTATTTGTGTATAAAGCTCCTAGATCACTTATAATTTTCCACAACTCATATTTTCTGGGGGGTTTTGTCTACTGAAAGATATTTTTGTGTTTCGTCAGCAGAAAAATCCCAAAACACATTAAATAATAATACAACCCACTGAAGAGAAGTATGTCTGTCCCTCGCAGCCTAGCTTTCATTCCTGTAAAAAAACAAAGATGAAAGTTCACTTCGCATGGCCTATTTTAGAAAGGCTAAATAATTCTAATGTTGCTATGACAACTTAAATTTAGAAACTAATGACAATTTAAATTAGTATGCCAGAGGTCAGAAACATGCTTTCCTGTTTCTCAAACTGTAGAGTATGGCGCTTGCAACGCCAAGGTCATGGGTTCGATCCCCAGGGAAAGCAAGAACTGATTAGAATGTCAATGTGTTTCTTGAACGCAATGTAAGTTGCTTTGGATAAAAATGCAGATATGTAATGTAATTGTAACATTGCACGTTTGCTTTGATATAACCATCAGAAGTAGAACATATTGAATAAATTGTATAGCAATAAATGTTTTACAAGTGTGCAGCAAACATCCTGAAAAGTGAAGCCAAAGTCCCCCTGGTGGTTGGTTGCAGCATAGGTCATAAAACAAGCCAAACAAAAAAATCCAATTACACTGTACACTTCAAATCACTTGTTTCTGAAGATGTTTAAGCAGTTCTTATCACACTAAAACATTTTCAAGTGTTCTCTTTTCCAATAAGTACAGTTTTAGTTTGAGGTCATAAAAATATGATATAACGTCATGTTTGATAGCTGTGCTTGCAAGTGAGTCTGCAGGAGCTGGGATATGGTAGGACATTGATACCGTGACTCCACGTCAGCATCATTACAGTGCAGACTTGGCCTCTAAATGACGTAATCAGAAACGACCTTTTCTGGGATACTAGTTGGAGACATGTCGTCAATAATTTTTTTGTCTATTTGATTTTGCACATATTGTATTTGATAAAATCACTTCAGATAGATTGAGCATATAAGAATTTAAAATAATAAATCATTTGTGCCGCACATAAAAAAAAAAAAAAAAAGAAGACAAACAAGCATTTCCGTTGCGGGCAGCTTCATTGATTATAATGGGAGCCCTTTAGTTTTGATGCCAACATTCAATATAGACACACAGCATTAGAGACACCTCCTCCTTTATATCAGACAGACAGGACTCCAAGTCAATAAGTGTGTCTGTGTGTGTGTGTGTGTGTGTATGTGTGATAGAGAGAGAGAACACACTGAAAGTGAAGGATCTGTAGCAGTGAAATATTCAGCGAGCTTTAAAGAGACTGAAAATTACTCATCTGCTTAACTATACGTCTAACGAAGAGAGCTAAATATATCTCACATTATTTCATCACATAGTTCCACAAGCACAGCAGAGAATATGCTTACACTTATGCTGTCTTCTTGTGTCATATATTATATTCTCTCTCTCTCTCTCTCTCTCTCTTTCAGTCTTGTTCACATAAGTGGAGGCACTTCTGGATCATCCACGAAGTCCTTTGACACAGGCCTTTCCTCAACGCCACGATGCTGGTGAGGCTGTGCGAGCTGCAGGGGTTTGTGGGAAGACTCCTTTCCTTTGGGAACAATGTTGGCCAGACTCCCAGCCAGACCCGGATCCACCTCCAATAACTCACGCCTTGGCGCTGCCCTGCAGAGAGACAGATCTGTCTGAGATTGCCGTTTTGCTGTATTTTAAGAATTTATTAGTCTATAACTCTTGTCTAAGTGTTCAGTCTAACTGTTCAATCTGTTTACTTAATGAATCAATTTCCTAGTTTTATTGTGTAAGATTCATCAGTACACCTTGTTCTAAAATAAAAAAGTTTTCCTAATCTTTATGATCTTACTCTATAAACCTCTAAAACTACTTTTCAGACATAAGGCCATGTGGGGGAAATATAATAATAAAGAAGGGTTATTTTAAATTCAGCTGATCTTTATCATAAATATAGCTGACAATATGATCAAGACCCCGAGGAAAAAAAAGGAACAGCAGCATACTTGGTTATCCTTGCTGTATATTAACAATTAAACAATTATTTTTTATAAAACACCACCCTACCTATTTTCATTTTCAATTTAATTTTTTTTAAACATAATTAGCTGTCAGGGTTCTGTCACTTCAGTTTGGGTTTCTAGTGTGTCGGTTGATGGAGCTCTGACACTGCCTCTTGTGATTGTGTAACCCCACCCCTCTTGTTCCCTTGTTTCCCTTAATTGATCCCAGCTGTTTCTGCTCATCACCTTTCCTCATGTGTTCCCTATTTAATCCCGGTGTGTTTGCAGTCTTGTATCGTGTTGTTGTGTTCCCTGGATGTATTACCATGTTTGTTTCCCAAGTCTTCAGTTTATCTGTTTAGTTTATGTTTTCCCCCTCGTGGGTTGTTTCCTTTCTTCTGTTATGTTTCTTTTGTTATAATAAATATATCCTTTCCCCTGCAATTGAGTCCTGCCTTTATCGAATCGTGACAATTAGCTACAAAAAACTGTTTCAGGCAACACGTATTATTGTCACGTACTGGGACTGCAGTATCGAAGGAGATATCTAGTAAGTATCCTTTAATTTCAAACTCAAACTCATGCAGCAGGAGCATGTAAACTCGAACCAATACTGAACAACGACAAAACACAAACTGAGAGCAGAGGGCATAGATAAAGA
This sequence comes from Rhodeus uyekii, assembly GCA_037043235.1. Taxonomy (NCBI): domain Eukaryota; kingdom Metazoa; phylum Chordata; class Actinopteri; order Cypriniformes; family Acheilognathidae; genus Rhodeus; species Rhodeus uyekii. The sequence continues at coordinate 4,742,967 of JAWRVZ010000035.1, forward strand.
CTAAACAAGGTAATTAGTGATTGATTAACAAGACACAGGTGGCAAGGATGAAAGGAAAGAACCGCATGGGAAAATGGGGTCAACTGAACAGAACATAACCCTGTTCACTCAATGTATATTTCACAACCCTGCCTCTTTTCCTTTTCATTTTAAACCCATGAAACGTATTAATATGTGGTAATAATGAGAATAAATCACAGATTTGAGCTTTTCTCACCTGAAAACTAATACTTAATTATGCAGGTTTTCTCCTCCTCTATTGATGCTTGCTGGTTGGTGCAAGATGCATTCTGGGAAATCTTGCTGTTCAAATTCGCATGCGTTACCTCCTGATGCATCCTCAATAAAAGGGGCGAAGCAAGAACACATCTGGGGATTTGAACTGTACTTGGCTAGATGTGAACTTTGAACTGGAACAGTCCTTGGGGAGCGACTGATGATTGACTGACACAATTCCACAAGTACAGACAAGAATGCGTTTTGGGAAAGGGCTCATGTTCAGTATTGTGAGCAGTGAGGTTAGCTGATAAATGGCCATTAATCCACTGCTGCTGTCCACCATGACAGCATCATCATGTTGAACTGTGGACCTCCCCAACAGAACAGAGTTGTGGGCGATGTGCGTTCCTTCCTCTTGCATAGAAACACAAATCCCAGTATGACACCCCACCCATCAATATAACACATAAATCAGTCCTGAAAAGCTTGTGCCTTCAGCTGGGCTTTATTTAAACCGTTGACTAGTACGATCCAAGATGATTTCTGCTTAATTATTTGACCATGCAATTACAGTATTAGAGTCACTTTGTGTGTGTGTGTGAGAGAGAGAGAGAGAGAGAGAGAGAGAGAGAGAGCATCTGACCTCTTAGTGTGTCAGGAGGTCAGCAGTAATCAGGTTCAGATAGTATCATCCATCAGGATGAAGTCAGAGCGGAAGACTGTTTTTATGAGCGGAATGATGGTAACTGGTTTATTTCCACCGTATTTGCATTTTTATTAGGTCTTTAATCTTATACCCCAGTGTTTAAAATCCCAAATCCCAGTATGATGCCTCACCCATCAATATAACATATAAAGCTGTGGACTCAAATTGAAAAGCTTGTGACTTCAGCCCGCAGCTGGGCTTTATTAAAACCGTTGATTAGTACGATCCAGGGCGATTTCTGCTTAATTATTTGACTACACAATAACAGTAATACATAGTGTATTATTTATAGTACAGTATTAGAGTCAGTGTGTGAGAGGGCGAGCATCTGACTACTCAGTGTGTCAGGAGGTCAGTAGTAATCAGGTTCGGATTATATCATCCATCAGGATGAAGTCAGAGCGGAAGACTGTTTTTGTGAGTGGAATGACGGTAACTGGTTTATTTCCACTGTATTTGCATTTTTATGAGGTCTTTAATCACATACCCCAGTGTTTACTTTCTGCGCTGATAAAGTGACTGAAGGACACACACAGACACACGATCGCACACAAAACCTTAGTCGACATACTAATTCCACAGCCACACGGGTTAATGCAAACATCCATTAAGATCCATTAGACGTGTGTGCACACACACACACACAAGGGATATAGCTCTGTGTGAAAGTGAACTCTACAAGACCTGCTGCTGTGAACTGCAGAGAGAAAACTAGAGAACAGACAGCGGTCTAAAAAGAGAGATCAATTATAAGACGGATACACATGTATGGGTGTATGTTTTAGCAAACTCAGCTCCAAAGCCACATTCCTAATGAAAAGCTCTGTGCCCCTGGAGTGACCTGCAGTTGAGTGTTTTACTCAAGGACACAACCTTGATTCTTGTCAACTTAAATGGATAGTTCAACTAGAAATTAAAACACTGCCACCAACTCACTCACCGTCATGTCATATGAATGCCAGGTTTTTCTTTCTTAGTGGATTACGCAAGTTATTTAACAGAATTCTGTTTCTGGTTTTTGTATTTGATATGTGAACCAAGAATAAAAACTAAATACATAGACCAAGATTATATTTATGTGGTCTGGAGAGGAATCAAGACCAAGATTACAATAGTAAGACATGAATAGAGGCATAGACTGGCTGAACTGAATTACCTGGTTTCTTTCTTTGTATTCTGGTTACTGGTAACACTGATTGGCCTTACAGTGGATTTCTTTGGTTTTATCTCTCCATGTGCCTAGAAAATAAACACAAATATATCAGATATATTTTTGAGGCAAAGGCTTAAGTCTAGAGATATATAAAAACATATCTTCGTTACCCAGCATTTTTTTTACAATATTTTTTCAGGTTCCCATTCCAGTTTCACTGCACTTCAAGTGTGCAGTTGATGTCTATGAACCATATTTTAGGATATTATGTTAAATATTACTACCATTCAAAAGTTTGGAGTCAGTAAGATTTTTTTTTTATGTTACAAAATCTATCTATTTCAAATAAATGCTCTTATTAAACTTTCTATTCGTCAAAGAATCCTGGAAAAATCTATCACGTTTTCCACAAATATATTAAGCAGCACAACTGTTTTCAACATTAATAATGTTAAGAAATGTTTGATTTCTTAAGGATCATGTGACAATAATGCCTGTTAACAAATTCAGCTTTGCATCACAGGAATACATTTCATTTCAAATATAATAAAAAAAATTTAAACGGGCATTTTAAATTGTAATATTTAACAATATTACTGTTTTTACTGTAAGTAAATCTAGCCATAGTGAACTAATGTAAATAAAGAAAAAAGAAAAGGTTTTCATTTTAAGGGCTGTGAATGGTCACTATTTTTTGGATCTTGTATAATTTATGATATTTTTTTGAATTCAATAATTAGCTTTAAATGGCTTGGCAGCATGACAAATTAATTTTTGAATGTACAGCACGTCACAAGGACATCAACATTCAAAAAGTATTTCATATCCGTTAACAACATTATGGCACAGTTCTGGGGTTATTTTTAAAGAGATTATTACAAAAAGATATTATATTTGATATATTTTCTCGTTCTAAAGTTCACGCTGCATACTCAGCGATTTTATTTGTCGAATATAAGCTTAATGATATTTGACTTTTTTTTTTTTTTCTTTGGAAAAGGTCATCAGATTTAATTGAAGTTGAACCTCATTACACTTCATGGTCACTGAGGGAATAAACCCTCCATATACTGTATTTGAAAAGTGGAATGGAAACAATGTTTGAGAAGTGTTTCAGGAGTAGTGAGCTGCACCAGAGGCAGGATGAGGAGCAGGTGGCCGGTGGTTTGGGATCTCTGTGCTGTGCTGTTGTCAGGTTTCACTTCTGCAGGCAAAACCAGCTGGAACACCTGCACACACACACATACACTTTTATCAATGTGGGGTTTCAAGCACTTGCCACAGTTAAAGTGAACTACAGTATCAGTAGTCATAAACTCATTTCCATCAATACTGAGTCACACACACGTGTAAATCAGGGGTGTGGTGAAGCGAGAACCGTTACTTGTGCTGGTCTGCGGCAGATATGTGAGGAAATGAGGCAGAATAAAGAGTGTAGATTTACTGCTGGGTAATCAGCTTTAAAGGTCAAACACATCAGATGAGAGAGAGAGTGAGAGAAAGAAAGATGGATAGTCTACCTTTCCTTTGACGGTCACTCTCACATATGTTGGCTGAACATCCACATCCAACAGGGAGGTGTCCATATGCCTACAGCACAGAAGAGACCAATGTCAGTGTGTATGCCGCAAGGAAAAAAAGTTTCTAAATGACAGCCGAAAGTTCACTCAGAGAGAAGTAATACTGCTAAATCATGACGGGATGATTTTGCGGAGAGTGTGTCTATACCTGTAAACATGTAAATCCAGAAGAATGCAGTTGTTCTCGTCCTCAGTAACACTAAAGTCCAACCTTAAAGACAGAGATCAGATGAAATGAGAATATATCACATACTGTTACTCGGTACTGTAGTGTATAAATATGTAATGGACCTCATTCGTATCTATGCTTGGAGTGGAGCACTGTTGATGTATATCTGTGATATATAGCACTTCATGTGTCCTAGTTCAGCCATCTTACATGTTATTGATTTCCTGTTTCTCGCTATAAATAGTACACAGCATGCCCTAGTCTCATGTAGCCAGACTTTTGACTGTCAGCATAATTTTTGTACCACTTTGCACCATATTATGCACAAAATTGATTTGTATTCCCTTACTGAATGTTGACCTCAATGCACACCTGTGTTTGGACATTTCCATCTTAGATTTTCTCCATGGGTTTTTGGGGTTATGCTTTAAATGTTGATTCTTTTAACTTGTTGTGGCGAGGAGGGCTGCATCGAGGGATGTGAGAGTATAACAAGAGCCGGTGGCGTGATTGAGAATGAGCGTCGCCACCGGTCTCGAGTCGCGCGGAGGCATAAAAAGAGGACCGACGGTAGTGAAGGACGAGAGCGTACCAGGCCTGGATTTATGTTATGTTTTGTGTTCGGATGGGCTGCAGTCGTCCGTGAGGGACTTTTATTCTGTATTTATGCTTATGTCATATTAAAAGTCTGTTAAATGTTTGCAAGTTGCCGCCTCCTTCCTCCCCGCACTAAGAATCATGTAACTGTCAAGCCTTTTTAAGCATAGACGTGAAAATCCACTGAACTTAAATGGTTATAATTCATGAACAATTTCTAAAGCTAAAATAAGGTTGGTTTCTTTTTAAAGAAGACACTCAGCAGATTATTACTCAAGTGAAAGCAAAAGTACTGAAGTAAAAAAAAATTATTTCATACAAAATATATATTTTGCACTTGCTTTGGAATTGCTAGACAATTAAAGATAATTTTGACAATATGAATTACTACATTTCTGTCACAATGTCACTGATCTCAACAGTAACCAAATATGCAACCTTGAGTGACAGACTTTTCCAAAGACATGTGTTTTGTGAAGATTATAAAAAGATTTGATGACATTTTTGCAATAAAATTGGAAACATGAATCTGCCAACTAGGGGAAGGAGCCACCAATGTTTTTTTAAAAGGTTTTTAAGCACCATTTCCATGGTAATGTAATGTCCAATTTCAAAATGAAGAATTATGAACTTTAATTTTGAATGTTTATATAAACTTGCATGAATCCTGACCCTGATCAGAAATGTTGGTATTGTTTGTGAATGTAAATGAGATATTCTCAAGCACACACGTTCAAATCTTGTTTTGCTTTACACACATCTCTTCCTGTGGAAGCAGTCTCTGAACAGAATAATCTACACTGCAGACTGGCACTACACCGTAGGCTGACTGTCAAATACATGGCACACAAGCGTGTATTTGCGTGTGTGTGTGTGTGTGTGTGTGTACTTGGGCTCGTTGACGTTCAGCACTCGTCCGTTTGCAGTGATCAAAGTTCTGGGGGTTTTAGTGTTAGGCTTCTCCCTGTAGAAAGAATTTACTGCAGTAAGTTAAAGCTTAATGCCTTTGTATCTCATAAAAATGTAAAGATGGTGAAATGACCTTAGTTATAATTAGATATAGATACGATTACAGTGATTTATGTATCAAAGTACCTCTCTTTCTCTTTGGCCCTCTTCTTGTCCTCCAGATGGCGATGGGCCTCTAGTCTGGATTCTGGTGTGAATGCGCACGGCTTTTCCCAGAATTCTCTCTCCTTGTCCTCGGAGCTTGATTCTGGATTTTGAAGGGTCCCATTTCGGTTCTCAGAGAGCGATCTGTGAGAAATCATTGCAATTAAGTCTAATTAAAGGAAAAAAACTCACAGCACAGGCACAAAGCAGATAATTAACATATGACTCAAAATGACAGGCGCTTCATTCTTAAAGAAACTTTATTAAGAGGATTTTAAGGTGAATTAGAATAAACATTGTGTACCTTCACTGTGTGAACTATACGCTGATTTTAAAGGGGTTAATGTTCTTAAATTAATATCTAAAAGGTCATTTTCAGTCTGTTAAAGTTCATCTCATGCGACCCAAATTGTCTTTTGGCCCTCCCAATTCAGTTTTCCAAACTTCAGCTATCTTAAAGACACTCACTGGCTTATTTGAGGATTCTCTTGATGCTCCATGGCTGAGGTCTCTTTCAAATCACTCCTCTTCTGCTTCTCTCTCTTCTCTAAATACTGCGCCTCCTGCTCTAAAACACGTCCCCTGACTGCATCCAGTTCCTGCAGGGCCTGGATTCGTTCAGCTCGACCAATTCCTTTTCCGTCCAACCACTGCAAAGCACAAAAGACAATCCTTCATTCCAGGGGCGTTTCCTCCAAGGAGGCAAGGGAGGAAGTGCCTCCTCAAAAATACTGGATGAGAAAATAATCCATATTAGACAAATAAAGCAATGCAAATATTACAAAATGTGACCTTAAAAAGTGTATAAATCACTTGTTTTCTAAAGTAACTGTCCAACAGTGACACCAGATGGTAAAGTTACAGCGGGACTCCGCACCTCTCGTGCCTCGTGAGCCTAATGAGTTTTAACACACCCTCTAAAGTGTGAAGTGGGTTTGGTGGAGGGTTGGAAATGAATGAATGGGGGAAAGTCACGTGAGAGGAGGCAATGCCTTCACTGCACTATGATTGCTTATGGTTGGATATAATTGGTTCGTGTGATGAATCCAGCCTCTTGTTTTCATGCGTGTTCACGTATCGGACTTAATGAACAAAATGATGCTGTTTAATTGGAAGACTAATTAAATAAAGAACTCTGCCATTTTGACATCCCTGCTTTGTCATGCCAAAATCAAACTTGATTTTTAGTGAGCAATCAGCTCAGTTATTAAAGTTAGGCTACATCTTCATCTGTGATCAGTGTTTACTGAAAATAAGCTGACTATTAAAAAAGAACAGCTAATCATCACTTCACAAATTAAATATATTTTTTAAATTGTAAATTTGTGCCTTTTATTTTGGAATAAATAACATGTAAAAATGCATTAAAAAAACATTATAATGATTATTATTAGGAAACATTACTTGCATAGTTAAAGTAAAAATACAAAATAGAATTGTATTTGGTTTCTCTTTTTTTATGTACCGTAATGTTTATTTAATCAGGAAGATGTGAAAACATTGAGCATAACTGAGACATGAATTTACCTTTGATTTATATATGTAAAACGTAAAAAAAACGAGGACATTGCCTGCTCATTTCTTATCATTACCACACAACACTAACTCATTCATTGGACAAAGCTAAAAAAAGTCTTTCTACTGTGTTTCTGTCTCAGTTCAGTACCTGCAGTTGAGGCAGAACTGCCACCACATACTGTCTGTATCCGTGAAAATCAGCACAGGGGTTTCCCACCAGGAAGAGCTCTCTGAGATGAAGGTTCTGCTTCAGAGACTCCACACTGCTCAGCTTTCCCACGAAATTCACCGTCAGGTCTAGTTTCTGTAAGCTCTCGCAGCCTACAAACAAATACACACAAACACATTAGTATGCGCATATAGAGCACAAGAACCGGAGTGAAACAAACCATGTGTCTGATTAGAGGATCTTTGCAACAAAACAAACCACACTTTCAAACAAAACCATTCAAAATTAGATTTGTTACATTTTTAAATGATACACCCATACAGATATATGGCAAAAAATAAGTAAATTAATATATTATAATATATAAACTGCTGTTAATAGGTTAATAATGAAAAAAATAAAAATGTATTAAATAGCCTGTTACCTTCTAAATTCTCAATAACTTCGATGTTGTTCAGAGCCAGATTTAAATATTCCAGTTTCTTTAGTCTGCCCACATTTTCTGTAGAAATAAAGTAAGAATAACATGTATGAATTGCCATTGAGTTGTTGTGTTCGCACTGATATACTGTAAATAGAGAGCGCAATGTCAGGTTACCTATCTTAGGGATGAGGTTGTTTTGTAAGTAGAGGATTTTGAGGTCTCTGCACCATTTGTGGATGTGCTCGATCCTCTCGATATCCTGCTGATGGAGGGAAACCTCCTCCAGGGAGAAGATCTCACCATTATTGTGTTCTGCTCTGCGGCGGATCAGATCCGCACTGACTGAGAGAACAAGAGTGGGGATTAGTTTACCAGCAAAAAATAAATAAATCATTAAGATTTACTAGGGGGGTGGATATTATTTATGTAAAGATAACATATAACTAATAAATTAAAGGAATGGTTAAAAACTATCTTTAGGCATAAAAGAATAAAGCACTTACTGCGGACCATGGCTTGCTCGCGGTAATGTTAGGCGTTGCTATAGAAACGGAGCTCGCGCTTGTGTTTTCAGGCAGAGCGAAACACCAGAACCGAACAATCATTCAATATACATTTCGACAAGAACAGCTCTAATTCGACGTAATTCTGGCACATGTTAAAAAATAGTTTCTTTTATCTTTTTATCAAGGAAGAGATACATTTGCGCTCTTGTTGCTGCGTTTATATTCTAGTAGCAATTCTGTCACCTAGCGGTCAGTGGGAATAATAACATGAGACAGAGACGTCCATTAGCACAATTTCCAGTTCCGTTCAAATTAGTAGCACAACATGTGTAAACGGGCCTCCATAGGATTTAAGCCTAAAACTTAAGACTGCAGAAATACTTTATATTCTCCCCAGTACAAACGTCCCTCTTCGCATCTCCAGGTTCAGCGTAGTTTTGTCTTCTTGAGTTTCTCCAACACTTCAGCCAACATGGTGTTTTTAAATTGTAGTAGCCTTATATGCAGACTCAATGAGACTGTACGAATGTAAACCTACAGTACTTTCAAGTTTAAAATATGTGAAGCACGATCTTCAAATAATTACGCAAATTACATGATTTTATTCAAGTATCTGGATTGAAATGGTGTGGGACCTTATAAAGATTTTATACTATTCTGCTATCATCCCAAAATAATAACCAAAGTAGCCAAAAGAGAGTTGTTGTAGTTTTTTGGGGTTTTTTTTTTTAATTCTTTGGCACACCTGATTGCTGCCACTGTTTAATTCATTTTCCTGGACTTTGAGTTTCTCTACATTTACATGTTTCCTTTGTTCCTAGTTTCCCCGCCAGTCTTTAGTTTCTTTGGACTCTGATCAATCGTCATAGCTGTTTATCATTTAGTTAATTATCGTTGTCTATTTTAAGGCTGTTTTCATCACATTGTATCAGTTTTCAGTTAGTTAGTTAGTTTTCACCAATACTCTTGAAGAAGCTCTTCCTGATTTGTAACACTTGTTCAATGACTCCAAAGCAGAATCTAGATCAGGGGTGCCCAATACGTCGATCGCAAAGGTAGTGTGGGAAGATCGCATGGAATTAACATTAATTTTTGCTTATTAGTATGTCTGAAGTGCCCAATAATAAAGTAGATGTTAACCGATCATTTGTCTTCACTATGAAATTTGGGGCAGCCATTCTGACACACTGCACATGCGCACAACAGCGCCAAGTGCTGCAAAACTCTAGCAAACTAGCGAGATAGCCTCCAGTTTATTTCTTCTAAACTTAAGTAAGATTGTAAAGTGGGGGAGCTGGACAAAGTAAGAAGTCAAAAACGTACCTCTTCCATACAGAGTGGGAGGTGGACTGTTTTTCCAACCACTAACTTCCCTCCGAAAATCAAAATGGGTTCATGTAGTTATGCAAGCAACACCAACATATATTGTGCATATAAATGATTCTTAATATATATTTATGAATAAATATAAATATATTGTTTTGTAGATCATTTTATAAGTAGCTCACAAGCCAAAAAAGTGTGGGCACCTCTGACCAAGACAAAACATTTGGCTCTGAAGCGAAAGCTTGACTGAGGCAGTGAGTGTAGTGCATTTCCTTTTATACACTTCAGGGTTCACAACGCACATCTCGCTTGCCAATGTTCAATGTCTTGTTTAGTTATACTCAAAGGTGTAACTGAGCTCTCTGTTGGATCCAAATTCATCAAATTTGACTTACTATTAAGGAGCCAAAACTTTTATGACATACATGAATGCACTGTTGGTGGGCTTCATCATATTCACCACCACGTGTGGCAACGTGTTCACAAGTGTTTGATAGTGTCCATGTTCCACAGTTGTTGTTTTTTTTTTCAGCTCAATAATACGATCAATGATGGTTTGCTCATCACTGTGATTTAAGATTCCATCCATGTAATTGTTTACAATAAATGTTACTCTCCTTTAGTTTTCCAAATGCACAGCCAGTTTGGGTACCATTGAAGCTTTCTAAGGAAAAAAGTTTTATTTTTATTTATTTTTTTAAGATTAGTGCAAGAATAGTGGGTATAACTGTTTTAAATAATAATAATTTATAATATTATTTTGTTTTTATTTCATTACATGTCATGTAAAAAAGTTTCTGTGTAGGTAGCTTTCCAGGTATGGTCACGTTATATATAGCATAGTGACTGGCAAGAACTATCCCACATATATACATATTTTAAATTAACCATGATAAATAACATATACATTTATGTTTGTGTGAAGTGTAAAGGCTATCGCTCAAATTGGTTGTTTGCACTCGTGAATTAATCACCAGTCTTCAGGTCAACTGGGAAAAGAGCAAACTCTCCCCAGTGCAGAGGTTCTCTTTTCTCAGTATGGAGTTGGATTTGGTCAACATGACCGCATGTCTCACAAGACAAACATACTCAGTCAGGGCTGAACTGTTTCAGAGGCTCCTGGCATCCACAGCTGCTCTCACTCTACTCGTGTTGCTTCATATGAGACTGCTACAACACTGGCTGCATGGCCGAGTCTCGAGATGGGCATGGCGATGCGGCACATGGCGAGTGTCAATCACCACGGCCTGCTGCCAAACCTTCAGCCGGTGGTCAGACTTTTCTTTTCTATGGGCAGGAGTTTCCCTAGAAACAAGTGTCCAAGGATGTTGTTGTATCAACAGATACGTCCACCACCGGCTGGGGTGCCATGTGCCTCAGACTCCTGGACAGGACCTCGACTGCAGTGGAAAAATTAATTAACATTAAAACATGTAAAAAAAAAAATAAATAAAGTGGTAAGTGGGGCCTTTCCCATCATATATGGGGTTAAAAAACAATCTCTCAGCATCTGTTGAGTGTCTTGGGTTGTATTTCTTTTTTGTTTGTCATAGCTACCAATCTAATCCTGCTATCCATGTTTCTTTAGAATGGTACTTGGTTTGGAAGTGTCGTATGCCGAATATTGAATCCCATCATGAGCCCACGACAAAGAAAGCGCTCCCTAAAAGGAAACAAATTCATGAATCTGAGTGCACCTGCAGCTTAAATCTTTTTCCCCCATCTTCCATAAAGAAGATCTTAATAAATCTGACAGCATGCAATAAATGTGAAGTTTGTCTTTTATTGCACAATGACGACTTTAACCACAATTTAGAATTGGGGAATTTTAAATTAAGTTCACATTAGAAGTCCATTAGACTATTATGAATGTTTTTTTTATTACATTACATTTACATGGTAATGTAATGTCCAATTTTAAATGATGAATTTTAATCTTTAATGTTTCAATTTGTTTTACCTGAATCCTAACCCTTTCTCATCAGAATTAAAATGTTGAAAAACATATCAAAAATTAAATGAGAGATTCTCAAGCACACACATTCAAAATCTTTTTTTGCTTTACACACCAGTCAGGAAGATTCTTCCTGTGGAAGCAGTCTCTGAACAGAATAATCTACACTGCAGACTGGCACTACACGTAGACTGACTGTCCAATATATGACACACAAGCGTGTATTTGCGTTTGTGTGTGTGTGTGTGTACTTGGCCTCGTTGACGTTCAGCACTCGTCTGATTGCAGTGATCAAAGTTCTGGGGGTTTTAGTGTTAGGCTTCTCCATGTAGAAAGAATTGACTGCTGTAAAAGAAGCGTTTACAGCAAAAACATTCAAAAGTTTAATGTCCTTCACTCATTGTATCTCATACAAATGTAAAAATTGTGAAATGGCTTTACTGTGGTAATTAGATATCGATATGATTACAGTGATTTAAATCTTGTCCTTCAGACGGCGATGGGCCTCTAGTCTGGATTCTGGTGTAAACGAAAAATAAATAAAACTGGCACAAAGCAGATAACCCTTCACTGTTTTACCCAAAACTCTATAGTACATTAACACAAAATTCCTCAAACGTCATGTGCTTCATTCTTAAAGAAACCTTACCAAGAGGATTTAGGGTGAATTAGAATTAATGTGTACCTTCACTGTGTGAACTGTACCTTGATTTTACTGGGGTTAATGTTCTTAAATTATTTTCTAAAAGGTCATTTTCAGTCTGTTAAAATTCATCTCTGCAACCCAAATTGTCTTTTGGCCCTCAATATTCAGTTTTCCAAACTTCAGCTATCTTAAAGACACACTGGTTTATTTGAACATGCTCGTGATGCTCCATGGCTGAGGTCTCTTTCAAATCACTCCTCTTGGCTACCAGGGCTGAAGCTCTCACATCAAACATCCAAGACAGAGCAATTTACTTTGATATGAAACAAAGTCTTAGCTTTTAAATTCTGTTAGTTTTATCACAAAATTAATTCACTCAGTGTTTCAGTCGGCGAAAGACTAAAATAAACATATTGTAAACAACAATATGTATCGATACATTTACCTTAGTTAGCAAGAAAAAGATCTTTAAGGAAGTATTTTGTTAAATATATGTTATATGTTATATATACATGTATACTATAATACATGTTATATTTTTACTCTTATATCATTAAAACATTATGATTGTGAACTGACATATCTTCAATTAAAATATGGAGAATTAAAAATGTAAATATTCATATGCCTGTATATAAATCACAGAATAGCTTTACCTTTCAGATGAATCTCTGTTACTGGGATTCTGCTTTGTCTGTCTGAGAAATTAATTGTCAAAATACAATTTCAAATTGAATAGTTTTAGTATTTTACATTAATGACAGTAGATATAAGCTATAAATATAAATAAGAATAATTTCAAAAGTATCCGAGTGAACCGTATCCAGAGTTACAGAGTGTTTCCTATGGTAAAACAGAATAGACTTCATCAGGAAAAACACCCTCAGGATATGAAAATACACAAAATGCAAAGAGATTTTATTACTGCTATTAAAACAGATCAATTAAAATATTCTTTGCTGTAGATATCAAAAATGTAGTTATGTATTACTTGGTGTAGTGTTCCTATATCATGCATATTTTAAATAATAATAACAAAATTCTTATTGATACTGTGACCAGAGACTTTGCTTGTTAACTGTGGATTACAATATAGGTACATTTCAAAACTTTCTGTAGACAAACTTACAGAAAATGTCTAGGTTATATAAGTATAACAACAATAAATGAAAAACAAACCACTTGATAATATAATGAATATGAAAGAAAATAATAGTATATTTTCCCTTCCCTCCAGGAAATAAACTGAGGGCGACATTTTACTAAAAATAGCAGACATACATTACAAGAATAAGCATGAGTGAAACCCCAAAACTTGCAGTGGGATACAGCTGGGTGTAATTCAGTTCTGCTTAGTCCAGGTGATTTTTTAAAACCCTTTTATAACAATATAAAAAGTAGGCTGTTGAATGTAACTCAGAAATGTAATTAATCCTGTGTGTGAAGAAAATACAAGTATTTGTGACTGAAATAGTATTTGTGTTATTACTTTCAATGGCAACTTAAATATTCATGAATTACTTTGTTCTACTCAACTGTCATTATTAGATAAGATGAGAAGATTTTTTTCAGAAATTTATTTGAATGAGAGTATAAATTGATTGATTAGAAAATGTTTATCATAGAGCTCAAATTTATTACAAGCTGTTTTACTTGTAAAATCTCTGTATCATATTTATAATTCACACAGTTTACATTTTGATCCTTTATTGCATTCTGAGCTGAACTCAAACCCAGGATAGAGAGGCTGAGTGAATGTGGTGTGGACTCTGTGAATGAGGGTCATTTTGTCAGAGACGCTGTAGAAGGACAGAGTTCCTGCACTGTGATCCACATACACTCCTATTCTACTGGAGCTGGAGACTGCAGGGAGTTCTGTCCTTTTGTTGTTATGCCAGAATGAACAACTGGATTCAGAGCAGGTTAAACTCCAGGACTGATCATTACATCCAAATCTACACTCCTTTTTCCTATCCTTCCTGCTGATGCTCTTATATGACACTGATATATCCACTTTACCACTCCACTCAACCTCCCAGTAACAGCGTCCACACACACTCTCTCTACACAACACCTGAAACCAACCATCAAATCTGTCTGGATTATCAGGATATGGCTGGTCTATGTCAGTGTATTTAATCACTCTGTTCCCCTCAGATAGATGGAGCTTTTTATTCACTGAGTTTAAATCCGGAGTGAGTTGATAAGAATCTGATTGAGACAAGAGCATATAATCAACATGTAAATAAAAAAATGTTTATCATAGAATTAATACTGTTACTTATAATAATTACTGTAGTTTTTTAAGGCCAGTAACATTGTTAAAGTGGGTTAAAACTGGTTCAGTTTTCAGTATGTTTGTTTGTTAGAGACTTACACTGAAGGAACTGCTCCCTGGTCTTGAGTTCAGAGGTAGGAACGATATCAATGTATGTTACTATGGAAAACAACAGATTTTCAATTCATATGCTGTATAAAGAGAAACTATAAAACTATGTCACATTCAGTTATTGATATGTTTATATCTACAAAATATTACATCATATAGATTACCCATTTCTCTCAAAAGGATGCATTTGTGTTTTACCTTTACCACATATCTTTTCTATTTCCTCTCTGCAGAAACATTCCAGTTTCTCTCTCAGATGAGACACAGATTTACAGACACCATCAAAAGAGAGACGAGAACTGACAGTGATGCTGGGTGAGTCTGTAGATCCAGGAGGGACAGAGAGAGACTGGAAACTCTACACAGACACAGAAACACAATAGAAAAACCAGATAAAGACAGAAAAATTTAATAAGAAACACAATCTCGTCCCTTCCTAAAGACCGCTGTCCTGTTTGTCAGATCTCTGTTACCTGGAGGAAATGGATGTGATCATCTGTGTGTGAAAGCTTCTCCAGTTCAGCGTCTCTCCTCCTCAGATCATCAATCTCCTGTTCTAGTCTCTTCAAGCTTTCTTCAGCTCGACTCACTGCAGCTTTTTCCTGGTCTCTGATCAGCTGTGTCACCTCAGAGCGGCTTCTCTCAATGGAGCAGATCAGCTCAGTAAAGATCCTCTCACTGTCCTTCACTGCTGCCTGTGCAGAGCGCTGTTAGGACACACAGAGAGACACATTAGCATCAGTGCATTCACTCAGCTCTTACTGGTCCCTCACACAGCCTGTTCCCCACAGTGAGCTTCAGTGGGACTGGAAAGAGCTCCAGCACTGGCTCCTCACTGACTGACTGGAGGAGAATCTAACTGAGTCTGAAACAGCTCTTCCAGCAGTTGTTCTTCTGATCAAAACTCACCTTGTGAGACTCCACAGCCTCTCCCAGTTCCACAAGCTCCTTCTGTCTCTCCTGAATTCTCTGCTTGAAATGTATCTGCATCTCACCCAATTTTCTCTGCAGATGACAAATAATCATAACCTTTTAAATGTTACTGCACACTAAAAACAAGTCAAAATCGTTGTAAGTTTAATTTTGTCACAAAACTAAATAGCTGCAAAGACGAACCCTCATGTAGAATAGGTATTTAATGATCTTAATTTATGTAGCTGTTATGGGGTATTTCAAGTCATACCTGTTTCTCAGTTCTCTCTGCTGCGGCTGATACAGTGTCGTGGTTTTTGTGTTCATCCACCATACATAAATAACATATACAGTTCTGATCAGTGCGACAGTAAATCTCCAGCAGTTTCTCATGTTGAGGGCAGATCATCTCCTGCAGTCGTCCAGTGGCGTCCATCAGATTGTGTCTCTTACTTTTGAAGAAACTCTCATGTTGATCTAGATGATTCTGACAGTAAGAGTTCAGACACACCAGACAGGACTTGATGGCTTTGTTTTTGTCCTCAGTACAGACGTCACACTCCACATCTCCAGATCCACTGTAACATTGAGGAGGACGAACAGCTTGTAGTTTTGTCTTCTTGAGTTTCTCCACCACTTCTGCCAGCATGGTGTTTTTACCTAAAGCAGGTCTTGGAGTGAAGGTCTGTCTGCACTGAGGACAGCTGTAGACTCTCTTCTGATCCTCCTGATCCCAGCAGTCTGTAATACAGCTCATACAGTAACTGTGTCCACAGGGAATGGCCACTGGATCCTTCAGTAGATCCAAACAGATTGAACAGTTAAATGTATCCGGAGACAAAATACTGGCGTCTGCCATTTTGTTGTGTAAAGAGACAACTGCTTAACTTTCGTTTTCACGCAACTGAGACGTTTCCTGCTTCTGTTTTTTTTTTAAAGAAACGTGTGAAAACAGTTGTGTTAGTAAGATAATAAAATGTCAATTATCGAACAAGATCATAATAGACAAAACCGGTAAGAAACTTATAACTCTCTGTAGTTTTGCGTTATTACACTGTCTAACTCTTAAACGATTATGCAGTGGGGTTGACATTGTACATGATTAAAATAATTCAATTGTGATATATTATTTAAAAACTACTGATATTTGGATCACGTATACTAGTAGTTAAAGAATCGGTATTAGCCACAAAAGCAAACCATTTTAAGAAAAATTAATGTAAAAACGGCTTGCCTTGAACGTCCACTAGATGACAGTGTCGTACAGAAACACATTTTTCGAGCGTGTAAAACTGCTGAGCTCCGGTAGAGGACGCTGTCGCACACGGTGGAATTTTCCATGTCTGCCTGCTCGCGCCAAACGCATGATGTAGCACATTTTAGCTGTATCTGACAGTCATGCAATATCATTAAAAACAGCACTTCATTCTGATCATAAAAGTCTTGCAAAAACATCTCGAAAACACGCATTTTCAATCCTCAGATAAAGCTACCAACAGCTGGAAATGCACAAGTTATACCCATACATGCAAAGTGGAAGAATGAGAGAGACAAATAAACAGAAACAGAAGTGTAGAAAGATTTTACGTTTATTGTTTTTGAGATAACTGGTTGAAACCATCTGAAAGCCTGCTAAGCTTGTTTGCTGGTCTTAGGTTCAAACTGTTTCCCAGTTAGAGTTCATTTCAGATCAGCAAAGCATCTAAAACGCAACATTTTGATGATCACGCTCACAGGATCTGTTCAGAAATACTTTACATTCAATTGTTTACTTGTGTGAGCATTGTACAGGAAATATGTGCACAAAAATGAATTTTTTATGGCTATACTGTATATATATATGTTTGTGTGTGTGTACACACACACACACACAGTAATAAATACTACATCCTAACCTTAACCCACATCCTAAAAAGAACTATGTAGGTACATACATACACAGTAGAGCTTCTCAAAATTCAGGTTTGACAATGCAGGAAGATCATATACATTTACAAAAATATTTTATTAAAAATAGATGTCAGCGCTCTGTACAGTGTTAAAGAAAGGCAGGGCATACAATCTGTTATATTAACAACAATCTGAAGAGTCTAATTGAAAGGTTAATTGAAAACACAGGCCATTTAAATAGCAAACCAAATCCATTTTCTAACCAGACTACATAAAATAGTCCAGCATTAAAACACAGAAACGTGATTGGCTGTAAGTGAAGATGAAGACATGATGATTAGCAGTCTGAGAAACAGAAGACACACACACACACTGGCATCCTAACATATGAGGAATCCTTTTCAGAGTTAATACCAATCTGCACTCTCATTACTCATAAATGGCTCTTTATCTTCGTAATCCACTTCTAATATTATAATAAACAATGAAAGAAATTCATTACTGAGATAATACACAATATTACATCAAAATAAATATTTATGACGTAACGTGTTCACAATTCATGTTACACCATTTTCCTTCTTTACTTCACCATGCAAAATGTACTGTTCCTCACATTTTATGAATTGGAGATAAAGCATTAGACTGAAGCATGTCATTTCTCTACCTATAGCATCACAAAACAGATGAGCAAAAATGAAAATTTTTAAACGGGTAGCTCCGCCTCAAAATCCCTCCATTGGTTGATCCAATGTTGTTATGTTGGGATGCTCAAAAAAACAGAGCAATCAACCTACAAATGGCTAATTTAAAATTTGTCTGCATATTAAGATGGCATTACAGAAAGTATTAACAAAACATATTACAATTCATAGTTCAGCTATGACATGAGGCAACTGACAGGTGTGCTTATGCTTGTATTTTTCTTATTAGTACACTTCAAAAGTTTGCTAAATGAATAAAAGTAAATCTGTGTGACATAATAGAAATACAGGGAGTTAGGAGCAGTCTTAAAGAGATAGATAGCTCCAAAAATGTAAATTCTGCCATCAGTTATTCACCCTAAAGTCATTCCAAACCTGTTTGACTATTCTGCGGAAAACAAAAGAAGACATTTTGAAGAACTGATTTTGTCTACACGGTGAAAGACTGTCATTGCATGATCCAAAAAAAGTCATATTTTGTGTTCCACAGAAGAAAGAAAAATTACAAATATTTGGGTGAACTATCCCTTTAAGCACTTACATCAACATTGTCATGTGAGCCATGAGCTCTTAAGACTGCTAATAAACATTTTAAAACAATTCAATCCATCTAACACATACATAATTTCACTATTATAAAAACTACCATGTGGAAACTTATGTTTTAACTTGCATTAGATACACGATAAAACTGCACACATCACACATCAACAGCATAAACTGAATCTGCAGCTCTATTCAGAAAGTATAGTTACTTCAGGGGTACTACATTAAATATATTTTTTATTATCAACCATAAATTCTAAAATAAATATTAAAATGTACAAATGTGATTAAAATTTAATTCACACATGGAAACGGACCCAATTGAATCTGCATCAAACAATGAATAAGTATATCCAAAAATTATTTTGTTACTTTAAATGGCTTTGCAGGGTATTTTCTCCATATTTACTACTAAATTCTGTGCATTGGAAGAAACTAGCTTTGCATCAAAACTGCTTAACATGTTGCTTATGTGCAAAAGCTTAACATGTCTGTTTATGCCGTCTGCTTAAAGTAAAGCACATCCATTTTTCCACACATATCAATGAAGAGTTCCAGTTTTTTTGAAACACAGAAAACAGCAATAATATACGTCAACCTTAAAATGTGGGTGCGTGTGTGTTTGTGTGTGAGGATAAAATGCAGGTAGTGGTAGACCTCAACATCCTCCGAGCAACGTAAGCAAATTCTTATAAAACATTTGGCCAAACGAACGAACGAAAACGATCAAATCCAAGCGATGCGATGCAATAGAAGAGAAGAATAGACAGGTAGTTTGTGTATCACACGGTCCTTGCGCAGTGTTTATGAGGGTTACTCTGGCTTGTGGCAGTAGATGTCTTTGAGAGCTTTGAGCTCCTCTATGAGAGTCTTGTTCTGGTTTTCCAACACAGCGACACGATTTTCCAAACACTTGACATACTCTTTCTTCTTTCTGCGACACTCACGCGCCGCCTCCCTGCAACACGCAAATAAAAGGTCAAATCGAGCGCACGCATCAGAAGAAGAGCTCAAGCACGTGCACTCATGAATCATTGAGACTCAGGTGTGTGGGTACCTGTTCTTCATCAGGCGCACTTCTCTCTTGCGTGTGGCCTCCTCTGCATTTGGCTGTGGGCTGTGCATCGCCCCTGGCGACGCTGCCATAACGACGCCTGGTGGTAGCCCGGACGACGGGGAGCGGATCTGATATGCTGGCATGTCTCCTGTGGCAGCTACATGCACACATAAATCAAAATTTACATTTATGCATTTGACAGACGCTTATATCCAAAGCAACTTACATTGCATTCAAGAAACACATTGATATTCTAATCAGTTCTTGCTTTCGAACTGGGAATCAAACCCATGACCTTGGTGTTGTAAACACCAATGCTCTATTGGTTGAGCTACAGGAAAGCTATGCATGTTATCATTTGACAGATGAAAGGGGAACATTTTAAAGTTAGGTCGTTTGCAGTAAAATAGTTGAGTAAACTAGCACTGAACAATACATTTACATCATATTATTATTTCTATTTAATGTTAATTTCTAAATGTTAACATTAATGCATTAGAGGGTAAAATGTACATTAGCATATTTAGAAATTAAACTACAAAATAATTGCTGTAAAAATTATTGTTTATGGTTACTTTATGTTAGCATTTACACCTACATTATAAAATGCTACCAATAATCGATGGTCAGTGATGCAACATACAACACGTTTATGGTTTAATCTGTTTGAAAACTGACGAATTAAAGCTGTATATAAGTGGTGATATATATGCTTGAGCAAAGATATAATGTATTATTATTGAAAATATTTATTGTTATTTTTATTTCAGAATATAACGAAGCAAAGAGCTGAGTACATTTGATTTAATAAAAATTTTTTTTTTTATAATTCTGCAAAAGGTTTAAAACTCATAAATGAAAAATGTAGATCAGAGGTGATATATGTACTTGAACTAAGACACCAAAAAATAAATGAATAATGCATAATTCCATGTAAATTTACAAATAAATAGATCGGTTTAATTTATTATTAAGTATATAGGTCCATATAGACAATTAGCATTGACTAATTAATTAAACTCAAAAAATATTATAATTAATTTGATTTATTATTGTTATTATTATTTTCAAACAAACATCCCAGTTGTTGTTAAAACAGGATATAGTAATTATCATCATCTTTGCAGTTCTTGTTCTGGTTTAATCTGAAAAATGTTTTATTTGTGTCTTAAAACTGACAAATAAAAAATGTAGATCAGTGCTTGAGCGAAGACACCAAAAAAATTAAGTGTATACTCTTTTATTAAAAAATATAATTATTATTAATATTCATTTCCAAACATTTTGATGCAAAAAGCAAGTTGTTATCTTGATAAAATGAGATATAATACTAATAAGCCTTATATTGTTTTTATTCTGTTTGCTGCTAAAGTTCGACACAGCCCTAATTAATCTAACCAATACAGAGGTATATAAAACCAAACTGACTTCTATTGTGACAAGGCTTAAAAGAACAGGTCTAATTATTACATAAACTAATTGGACTCATTAGTTTATGTAATAAATCCAATACAACAACGAGCAGTTATATAAAAACCTTTACATCCACCCATACAAACAACATAAAAAATACATAAAGTAACACAGAAACACAACCCCAAATATCACTGGTTCAGTACAGGGACTTTTAATGCAGCTACCAGTCAATGTTCCCAGCAGTAAACGTCCTTCAACAAACTGGATATACGCTGACTTAACGTGTGAGTATGTATGTGTGTGCGCGCTTGTTATCAGACAATGTAACAAAATG
Source organism: Rhodeus uyekii (assembly GCA_037043235.1). Lineage (NCBI taxonomy): Eukaryota > Metazoa > Chordata > Actinopteri > Cypriniformes > Acheilognathidae > Rhodeus > Rhodeus uyekii. Next base: position 4,764,295 of record JAWRVZ010000035.1, read on the forward strand.
CTGATGTCACTGTGTGCGTCGTTACCCAAAACCCCCGCCCCATTCCCTCTTTCCCCGTCTCGGCTCGGGCCGGCTTCCAGGAAACAAACTGACGTCAAACAGAAAGCCCCTCCCCCCTCATTCTCTCTCTGCTTTTGTCTGTCTCTCTCTCAATGATCCATGTGTGTGAATAGACAAAACGCTCTGATTTCGTAAAACAGAGGCATGTCAATGAGCGCGTTTACGACCGAGAAGAAAGTTTCAACCACATAAAAGAACACAAGCAAAAGAAACATGAAAACAAGTGTGATTTTCCCACTATCTGATGACTGACTTTCTCAGAGTGTTTACAAACTTTCGTAGAGTTGTACGACACATTAATTGTAATATTCACTATATTAAATTGTATTATTACTCATTATTATAGTCACTATATTAAATACTTTTGAGATTTATCTTATAATTATTATTGTTTAATTTTACAATATGTCTCTATTATTTACTATATTTATAATTATATTCATCATTATTATTATACATGCATTACTATATAAACTCATTATTTGAGACCACATGAAATTTACAGAAAAAAGTATTTACTGCACCACATGACAACTTAAAATTGACTAGTAAAATGTAAAAAGTTATTATGAAGCAACTTCAAGTGCCGATATTCACATAAAAAACAATACAAAGCAAGGTCAATTTAGCTGCTACTAGCTTATTTACAAAATACAGAACTTCATAAATACATTAGCATCACTGACTTTTCCCTCACAAAACACACACACACACACACACACACATTTCTCTCTCTCTCTCTCTCTCTCTCTCTCTCTCTCACCTGACTCGGTCTCTTCCCCGGTCACTGCCATCTCAATGCTGTAGTAATCCAGTTGTGATTGTCTTTTGAGACTATCTTCTGTATTTATTTATTTTTATTTCCTCTTAAAGCTATCTCTTCCTTCCAGCTGGTTCACCGAGTGAGTTTCTCTCTCATACACTCTTTCTGACTGTCTTAGCTTGAGTTGTGACACTTAATGTTTTGCCTTTAACCCTCCCTCTCTCTCTCTCTCCGTTTGTTTGTTCGTCCGTCCCCCTCTCTCTCTCTCTCGCTCCGTTCGTCCCTCACTCAGTCAGATTACAGATTACTATTAAGGGCATTGACATCACTATGACATCAAGTTCAAGTTCAAGTTCAAGTTCAAGTTTTATTTGTCACATACAAATCATACACAGTACAACATGTAGTGAAATGCTTTGACGCCTGACCAAGAGTTCGTTTTAAGGGAGGGGAAGGGAGAGCGATGGAGAGATTGTACAGAGGGAGGGAGAAATGTACAGGTTGCAGGATAATCAGTGTATACATAGTGTCGTAGATACAATATACAATTATGTACATTTATGTACAGTGTTTATAAATAGTGGAAGAATGTATATAAATAAATGCAGTATGTTCAATAAGTACTACGGGTGTGTGTAGTATATGGATGTACATTAACTATGTGCAAACGTGTATATACATTCTATATACATCAGTATATATGTATATATATATATATATGTGCAAAAAAGAAATAAAGTGCATGAGTGTGAAGGTGCAAAAGTGCATGACTGTGCACCATGGAAAAGAAGAGAAATAGAAATGATGAGTCCAATTGTATGTGTGTGTGTATTTGTGTTATCCCGGAAAGTTCTGGTTGAGGGTCCGTATAGCTTGTGGAAAGAAGCTCCTCCTCATTCTCTCTGTGTTCGCCCTCAGGGAGCGAAAACGCTTCCCTGACCGTAGCAGAGAGAACAGACCATTATTGGGGTGGGTGATGTCTTTCCTGATCTTCCTGGCCCTGTTCAAGCAGCGTTTGCTGTAGATGGAGTGCAGGTCAGGAAGTTCAGTGCGGATGGAGCGCTCAGCTGACCGTACCACCCTCTGCAGAGCTCGTCTGTCTTGCTGAGTGCTGTTCCCAAACCAGGCTGTGATGCTGCCTGTCAGGATGCTCTCAACGGTGCAGGTGTAGAAGGTCCTGAGCACCTGAGAGGGCAGTTTAAAGGACCATCACGGCAGTCTCACAGGGAAATAACACAATCCCTCTGGAGAATGCCCTCCCCGCACCTGTGCGCGTGTGTGTGTGTGTGTGTGAGAGAGAGAGAGAGAGAGAACGAGAGAGAGTGAGTGAGTGATTGGGAGAAAGAAGGCACTAAGTTTGTGCTTGAACATCTATGCTTACACACATGGCCTGAGGAAAATTAAAACTGACTATGCATGGAATTTAAATGTTTAAATTCATGGTAGAAGAGAAGGGAAGAAGAAAAGGAGTGATACTTTATTGAGTATGTATTTTTAGATCATGATGACGCAAAAGCATTGCAGCACAAACAAAAGGATACTGTGCCCATTTCACCTCATAACACTACACAGGCATCTGAAATGGTCATCTACACACACACACACACACACACATCTGCTCTCCTATTACTGTTTGCATAGATAAATATCTTCAAATATATCTCTAAATTACATCTGTTTCAATAGGTCTGAGATAGTTTGAAACTAACAAACAAACAAAACATTAGACTAGTCACTTTGAGGAAAAAATGGTAGATGAATACTCCATTCTCCCTCCGGCTCAAACAATGCCATACCATCATGGGCTAATGGTTCGAGACCAAAGGTTGCCGGTTTGATTCTCAGTACTGGCAGGAAATGACTGAGGTGTCCTTGGCACCGAACCCCCAATCACTCCCCGGGCGCCACAGCAAAAAAAAAAAAAAAGTTGTGTGTGTGTGCAGTGTACATTAATCCTAATATTAACATACTTGGCCTTCACATGTCACTTGATAAAATCTTGTCTTCAGTAGTAAAATGATTTAAACGCAATTAATTGTTTAAACAAAATAGATAGAACTACCTCACTGCATTTTATATTTTGAATTTGGACTTATGCTTAAACAATAAAACAACTATTTGCAAACAGGATAAGATAAACTTAAAATTAATTTAAGTATTCTCTGAAAACTAATTTTAATATCTCAGCGTAGCTATTTGACAGGAAATCAAGACCAAAATACTGTTTAAAAATTTTTTGTGTGCAAATGTTCAACATAATATAATATTAATAACATAATATAATTCAATATACCACGGTGTTAGGGTACTTTTATTTTTATTGTTAATTAGGGTAATATTCTAATTTAAAAATTGGATTTCTAACCAAGTGTGAGTCAGTTCACATGCTGAAACTCTTATCTTTGCAAATCAAGGAAATTTTCAACCTTATTTTGTCAATTTCATGTCATGACAACTTTTTTTTTTTTCTCGGTTCCTGCACAACCTTTGCTGCAAAGTGTGGCCCTTCAGCACACAATAAAACAAATCTAACTAGTTTCCAACAATGCAACGTGTGTTCAAAGATCAGGGCCTGCTATCAGCTATCAGCTCATACACACTCTGTTGCTTTTGTGTTTCCACATTGCTGAAATTACAACAATTATAATGTTCTGTAAACAAGCTTTAACCTTTTACTGTCTGACTTCAGAAACAAAAGAAGAGGAGCGATGTGGTTCAGATTAAAGCAGTTATGGATTTTCATAAAATGTCCAGTGCCTTACCCTGAACGAGCACCTGTCCAGCGGTTAGCAGTAGCTGTTGGCCGGGGTCTCCAGGCTGGGGGCCGTACTGCAGGATGGTGGCCCCAGGCTGGGGTGTGGTGGTGCTGGGAAGAGTCAGAGCCTGAACCCCTTGCAAGGCCTCTCCTCCAGGGCCGGCAAGCTGTATTGCTCCACCCTGAGTGATTGCAACTGCACAGACACAAAACATTTATCTTTTTAAAACATTCATCCCAAACACCTGCTATAGCAAATAAAATGCGTAAACATACATTTGGTAAACATTTGCGCAATATCTAATGTGTTGCTGTTTCGTAAGAAAGGGCTGATGAACAACAAAACCCTTAACGCTAAGGTAAATAACTTAAATTCACACTTCATGCTGCACAATGAGATGATATTTTATTATGAGTATGAACTCAGACGTACTGTATTGCCCTGAGCTGGTCTGGTAGATTGAAGACGGTGCCGTCACTGTAGCAACACTAGAGTTGGGCGGGGTTCCTTCCTCATCTTCTTCCTCTACCTCATTCTTTGGCACAGCAGGAACATCTGATGACAACTCGTTAAGAATTTTCCTGAAAATACATATATAAATAAGAACATCTTTATCTGACAGCGTAGATACGTCACGAAACGTCAATCATGCTATCGTGGTGTGCGGCATTCTGGGTATTATTGGTTTTGGAGTATTTTGTTGTTGAATGCAGGGATGATATGAATGATGTCAGGATATGAGATATCTGATTGACCACCAGTGTTTTTACTTAACTAACACTAATAAATAAAAAAAATCTGTAAAATCTGACTCCTCTCTAAGTAGTTTTAACATGTTATTGAATATGGCAATGTTAATGTATTTGGTCTTGACAGGCTAGATCTGCTAAGTTTCTGCTGCAGAGCTACTGCTAATAGATACACAGACAAGCTGCTGTGAGCGTGTAAGACATGCTGCTGCTGCATAAATAGATATACATACATAAATCCCGTAGCAGATCTAGGCAGGTGGAGCTGGGGGAGGTAGAGGATTTCAGAGGAACTTGAATAGCAGCAAACAATAAACGAGACTATTTAAATGTTGAGCTAGCAATCTCATTGGCTGCAGGATCAGAAGAGGCCAATCAGTTTGTGCCATGCGGTAATGATTTGATTATTTGCAGATTGTTTGTTAAGTGCCAGCTTATGCCCTCTAGAGTTTCATGACTGAGATAGATATAATAAAAAAAATTAAGTTGATGTACTAAAATGACTAATACCAAAATAAATGAAATAGAATGATTAAAAACTAATAAACTTGACTAAAATAAGAATTTAAAATAAATATTAATAAATACTATGATAGTTTAAGAATAGTGCCAAAATAACACGGTGACATTCAAAAACAGATCTCACCTATAAGACAGGCGTCTGGACAGAATCTCTCTCCTCTTCTGAGAATCTGATGGCGTTGTACCCAGGCCGCCAGTATCAGCAGCTACCTAAAAACATTTAAACACACATATGCACTCACCTTAAAATAATCATTTATCAGGAGGGGAATATTTCAGCGAATAACTGCTTCTATTTCTGGGTGTTCCTCACACAAATCTTTAGTATTAGTTTATCAGTCTACAGACTACCGTATTTTCCCGCATATAACCCGCAGACGCAGATAATTCGCGCCTCATATAGCCCTTGAGTTTTGGGGGTTTGTGTAAAAAATTGCTGGCATAACCCGCACCTTTATATAACCCGCACCCATAGATTGATTAACTTTTTTGTGCAAGTTCACGGTTCGAATTTCAAATGTTGCTCGCATGACGTCAATTATCCATAACTGTTCAGGCTCGGTGCACAGTGCTTGTGCGCGAAATTCAAACAATAAGAAAACAAATACAAGACAGAAACAGAACAAAAAGAAAAAGCAGTTTTACCATTTACCATCTATTTTACCATATAGCCCGCACCCTTATATAGCCCGCACCCCCGGTATAACCCGCGGGTTATATGTGGAGAAATACGGTATATAGAATGCTTTTTAAGGCATGAAAAAGGATTTTTAAGGAATGAAAAGAAATAGGATATTCTCTCAAAATCATTAGTGCTTGATGAAAAAAGTACATTACATTTGTTTGTCCCTAACAATTGTTCCCAGTGACCATGAGCCTTCTATCTTCTCCTGAGCAGATTTGCTTTGTCTGACATGGGCTTTGTGTGTGACCAAGAAGATCAAATGCATTGGCTCTCAAGCAACTCAAATCTCATTACTGCTCCATACAGTTGCTCTCACTCTTCTTGTTACAATGTAAATCTGCTTCTCCCTCATCACATTGATCCCAGGATGAGTAAATGTGCCTTGCGATTGGCTGCAGCTCTAGCTGCCTGCTTTGTGATTGGTCAGTCTCTCCAGGTGAAGGAACAGGTAAATGAATAAAAGGATTATACAAAATGTCTCAGAACAACACAAATCATGACTGTAACTTTTACTAATTATTTATATTTACACCAGTCCTGTACAAAATGTATTGCATGCATAATCTGTATGTGTGTACCTGCACAGTTTGTATCTGAGGTGACTGTATAACAGAGGGCTGTGTTGTCTGAATGACTCCTTGCACATGTAGCGTCTGTCCATCAGGTAAAGACACCACAGCTACACCCTCATTCACCTGAAAGAGACAGGGTAAGACATGTCTGAGGCTGTTTAACCCACTGTTGTTATCGTTAAAGGGATAGTTCACCCAAAAATGAACATTCTGTGATAATTTCCTCACCCTCAAGTTGTTCCAAACTTGTATTGCTTTCTTTCTTCTGTTGAACACAAATGAAAACCAGACAGTCGACAGTCACCACTGACCTCCATCGGGTTTTTTTCCTACTATGGAAGTCAATGGCTACCGTCGATTACCAACATTCATTAAAATGTCTTATTATTAATTCAACAGAAGAAAGAAACTCATACAGAACTCATGGGTTAGTAAAAGATGACAGAATTTTCATTTTTGGGTGAACCATCATTTAACTAAAACTAAAAATCTTTTTACAAAATGAAATGAAATAAAATATAGATATTAAATGAAAAAAAATCTACGAAAACTAATAACTAAAATATGGTAAGCAACTAACTAAACGGTAGAAATACTAAAATTACTAACATAAGAAAAAACTACATATAAATATAAAAAAACAGAAGAAGAACAATAGAAAAAAATCTAAAACTGAAAAAAAATTAAAACTGAAAATAAAAATATAAAAGCTAATTCAAAATATTAATAAATACTTTAATAGTATAGAAACAAAACTAAAATTATACTTGTTTAACAAAATATTTAATACAATAAAATAACACAATTGTATCTTCTTTTTTTTTTTACTTGTACTCTTTAATTAATCCAGTCTGACAACACACATCAAGTACATGATATTACCATGTTTGTTGGACATTGTCTCATTATAAACTTTTTTTGGATGGTAACACAATACTAAGTAACTTGGAGACCTACATAAACACCATGGTATATGAATATGATAGTCAAACTATAATTAGGAATGTGTAGTACAGCATTTGTTTAATTGTAATTACGATTTTGAAACATTTTTCAAAAATGGTGCTGTTGATATGATTATAAAGTGCTTTGGATGTACAATAGTACATGAGAAAATGCTTCATTCATTCACTTTCCCTAGTTTATTCAAGCATAAATGTATTCGTGTGCAGTGATCTTTATATGCGAAATGAAACATGTGTAATATCTGTACCTGTGTGAGTGAGTCAGAGTCGGACTGCATCACACTAGTTACTTTCTCAGTTGCACTGGCTTCCTGTTGCACTATGGTAGCAGTTTCCATGGCGATCGGCCTGGCAACAGAGCAGAGAGGAAATGCACAGTCAGCTCTCTGTAGAGTCATGCATCACAAGATTTTAAACAGTTGCATTTGACGCAATAATCCTTAATGCCAGCCAAAGTTTTGCCAATTTAATAGTCCAATATGTGATGCAATAAAACTGTTATGTATTCATGAGTGTTTATGTTGGAATATTCATGCATTTGTGAAACTTTTTGCACAGTGTTTTTTTTTTCATCTGCTCACAGTGTAAATGTCGGTTTTAGTCTTTTTTTGTGGGTTATAGATACAGAGTACCTACATTAAAGGGAAACATACCTTTACATAATCTTGTGTGAAATTAAAAATGCAACATCTAAATAAAAATAAAAGAACAAATGAATTTCCATACAACCCTGCAAGAGTTCAACTGCTGCAGGTGAACATCAAAAACGTCCTAAATAATGTTAAAAATGTCACTTTTGTGAAAAATTCACTTATGTAATATAATAGCGGTTTATTATTGATGTAATTAAAAAATGCACGGCTCGCACACAAAAACAGAGGCGCTCTAACCGCATGCACTTCCTCTTCTTCTCTGATTGCACAAACTTCTAAACCATTCTAGACAAGCAGACTCGTACAGTTTATGATAAGAGTTATTTTACTCTATCACTTTAATATGATGAGATTGTTCTTTCCAATGCTGATTTAAGGCTTAACGTCTTTCTTCTGGCAGAACAAGCGCGCGCAAACTTTGAACAGCTCGATATTATGTAACAGCGCATGCGGATATGACACACATTGCAACATTCATAAAAACAGGACAACAGTACAACAACTTGCTCACTTTTATAACTCTTAAGGCAAGCTGTCAACTCTATGTATTTGCACAATCCTGGATAAAGCTGCGTCATTCTCCACAGCCTCAATTAATTTTTAATATCGCCAATCCTGAATTTAACTTGATCTTTCAGCATTGTTGTGTATATTATGTTTCAGCGTAACTCTGATTGATAGTTTGAACATTCAGAATATGAAATCTTTCTTTATTCACAGGTTTATTTTCTTGTCAACAGTAGTTTCGCGCCGGATAAACTTGGAACCGCGTCCGGACAGCTTCGCTTCGCGTCGCGCGCATTTTCCATTTGTGAATGTAATTTAAGAGCAGCAACATGTTCGTCCTCCTGCGCTCAACTGCAGCTCCTCTCTGGCGGCGGACCGACGACATGCCAGCAATAACTTACCCGGGTTTTACGTAGAGTCTCGTCACTCGTTACGGGTGAAGAGGAAGCCCGACTCGCTGCACACGTAGAGCCCACGTCAGCTCTGATGATGCGCCTGGGAAATGTGAACTATGGAGCCGGAGGCCCCGACAACACACGCGCAAACACAAGCAGGGCGGAGCCTAGGGCCCAATGCCATAAACAGACCTTTTTGCTCAAATGGGTTCATTTCCATAGTGGTGTAATGCATTTGAGACTTTCATAATAAAATTTAATTTAATCATGAAAAGTACTCCAGACTGACGAGACTATCAAAGCCTATCAAAAAGATCCATAGATACAGAAACAACTATATATATATATATATATATATATATATATATATATATATATATATATATATATATATATATATATATATATATATATATATATATATATATATATATATATATAAAATTCAGTTATTGAAAATAATAATACCAGCAAATTTAAATAAAAACATTAAAATAAAATATAAAGAAATTTGGTACGGTAGCGCCATCTTGCGATAGAAGAGCAACATAATTTCTCAATTCTTCCGTTCTGTGTAATGTTAGACAGACAGATACATAGACAGACAGATAGATAGATAGATAGATAGATAGATAGATAGATAGATAGATAGATAGATAGATAGATAGATAGATAGATAGATAGATAGATAGATAGATAGATAGATAGATAGATAGATAGATAGATAGATAGATAGATAGATAGATAGATAGATAGATAGATAGATAGATAGATAGATGGATAGATGGATGGATGGATAGATGGATGGATGGATAGATGGATGGATAGATAGATAGATGGATAGATGGATAGATAGATAGATAGATAGATAGATAGATGGATGGATGGATAGATGGATAGATAGATAGATGGATAGAAAGATGGATAGATGGATAGATGGATAGATAGATAGATATATAGATAGATAGATAGATAGATAGATAGATAGATAGATAGATAGATAGATAGATAGATAGATAGATAGATAGATAGATAGATAGATAGATAGATAGATAGATAGATAGATAGATGTTTGTTGTAAGTGATTGGCACTTTGAGGTCAAAATGTAACGTTGTGCAAAGAACTCACAAATCAGTGTTGATTGCATTTGTTGGAAACTATTTGACAAATTAGTTCGACTGGAAAGCACACTGGTAACTGAAAAACAGGAGGAGCCACTGACTGTGCCAGCGAAAAGCAGATGCTCATCTATAAATGATGAGTGAGTCACTGTAGACTCCACCACTGGGATTCAACAAAGACAAAACTTCATGGCTCTAAACACGCAAACAGCGACTCACAGAATGGAGGGTAGAACAGTTCCCCGCTAGAGTTTCAGTAATGGATCCAGAGCATCCGATCATTGTGCCTTATTGATCAAAGCATGAGTACATAATCCTACAGCTGTTACACTAAAGCTTCACTCAACTGGGGTGGAGAACTAATTTGTATCAGGCCCTGGGTGTGCATTTGTGTTCCCAGTGTTTCTATTTTAGTACAGCTTTGCCCTGCAAGCAGAAAGCTAAATGCGACACACAAATACATAAATATATGCACAATTGACCATATGTCTGGAGGTTAATGTCCACATGCTGACACTGACACACAGAAGATTAAGAGTGAAATTTAAAAAAAAAAAATGCAGCAAAAAGTTATACATTTTGTAATTCAAACATAAAAATGGAAAACACTTTTTAAGTAGAAAAATGTATTAGGCATATTCTATTTTAGAGAGGGAGTTGCTCTTAAAATTGAGTTGAAAGTTGATTGCTCGCACCCACATGTGATCTATCCATTGACACTCGACTGACAAAATGACAAAGAAATGCAACCTAGCAAATTAATAAAGAAAAACGGGCAAATAGTTGTTGTTTTTACATGCAACTTCAAATTATTTATAAATAAACGTTTAAATAAATAAATAATATAAAATGAATAGGCCTAAATAATAAATAAATAAATAACTGCATAAAGAAAAAAACAATCACTTTTAAATGGATATACATATATATATATATATATATATATATATATATATA